>CM065686.1:751118-783314 GCA_017654935.2 Phymorhynchus buccinoides
AAGCCAGCGTACTGGAATAACCCTTCTGAAAACCCTCGGGTTATTAACCAGCTCTCAAGACAGAGTCTCTATAATACACTAATAAGCTAGGACGATGAACCAGCGAGGCTAAACATAGGTCGCGAGGCTAAACATATAGCAAGGTAAACATAGGCCGCCGAGGTCTAAACATAGGACGCGAGGCTAAACATATACACGCAAAAAAGGAATAATGTTTGCGCGCGTCTGCACGCATCATTTTAGGATTTCTGAATCTCTGTGAACTCAAATACGCTTGCACCCGAGAAAAAACGACTTTTGCTACGGCCTAAACACACAATGGGATGATAGCAAAACATTGATTCAAATAATATGTGCCGAGTTCATAGTACAAATATCCCACGACGGCCCCCAAAAACCTATCCAATGACAAGTCATGACACTAGACAGTCAGAGTCCTAGACCCTTATGCAAAAAATCAAGAAAATAATAAGAAAAAAATGAACCAAAGAAAAAGCACACAAATATACATGTTAGCAAACCTAAAACTAGCTATTATTACATGGTACGGGCGTTTGTCGTACGAGTTTTAACGGGATATAATACTAACTTTATGTAGCTACTGACCAAACTTCAAAGTGGCGGAATATGAAGGGGGGGGGGGGGGGGGGGGGGAAAAAAAAAAAGAAGAATCCACAAACAAGATCAGTCGCGCTCGTGTCTCGCCAAAGGGCATCGGGGTAAGAACTGCGAGAAGGTGGAAGGGGTTTGGTTCCGGACACGGCCACAGCTTTACTTCCAGGGACTCCCAGTGAACGCCAGGGACGATGATGACCGGGTGGAAGGGCGAGAGGACAATGAGGAACAAACAAAAAAAGGGGTGAAGATGGCGATGAGGAGGACTGAAGGAGAAGAGATGATTAAGCCGAAAGCTCAATCAGCTCGCGATATACCCAGGTCAGGACTGTGCAGGATAAACAATTAAATAACAGGACCTTCCCGGACGTGGGACCTCACCACACCTCAGCCACTGGGCAGGGCCGTACGTAGAGTGGACAAACGATGAAAAAGGAGATGAAGGATGAAGCGATGAAAGCGATGTTGCTTAACTGAAGGGAAAAAATATGGGTGACGTTTGACCCGGTTCTAAAACTCACGAAGCCGCCAGTTTTGAATGTGGAGTTCTTTCGCGAGAGTGCTCAGAGCTAAACACGGGGTTGCCCGGATTTCACAAGTAGGGGTCTCGATTAGGTGACAAAGAAGGAGAAGATCTAGGGGGGTCCTTCCCGGATTCAGAGTGGGAGACTGTGGCCTTTTCTCGTCTGTTCAGAAAGAAAATGTCACAAAACCCTCGGGACAGTCCCCATCCAAATCACCTTTCTAAGTACGTATGAATAATGCCTAATGTAATATGTGTATGTTTATATTGATAAGTGCACGCTTTGATGTAATGTGTTTGTTCTGTTCTTTGAAGGCTGCACATATGGCCTTGTACTTAATTTATTGAATTGATTTTATTGGCCTTGATTTTGTTTTCCCTTTTTTGTTTTGTGAGGACTGGATGGAAAAAAAAGATTCTATAATGTAAATGGTATTCCCTCAGAAATAAAAGTTATCATCATTCATTTCATCATTCTATCTTCGCTCTCTCTCTACTCTCTCTCTCTCTATCTCCTTCTCTATCTCCTCTCCTACTATCATATCTCATAGTACATCCTCTCTCTCTACTCCATCTATCTCTCCACGCTCTACTTTTTCTCTGTGTTTGTTGTAGTAAGAATGTTTTCTGTAAGAAAATCAAAAGAACAAATCTCAAATTGTGTATTTCAACTTTGGTGGGGGCAGTGCCGCCTTATTTAATGATTGCCACATATTATAGTGAGGTCATGGGCCTTCGAATGATTTTGCACATTTAGTGAGGTTGTGAAACTTATAATGAGGTGCCTAATTATAGGGAGTGGCGCCTGCCGTACCAACTACCTATAATGAATTTGCACATTATAGTGAGGTGCGCCTTAAATGGAATATTGCACCATTATAGTGGAGGTTCGACTATAATGATTTGACATTATAGGTGAGGTGTTGCCTATAATGACGGCGCACATTATAGTGAGGCTACGCCTTATAATGGATTTGCACATTATAGTGAGGCAGTTGCCTTATAATGAGGTGACATTATGAGTGAAGGTGAGCCCTAAATGATTGCACCATTATAGTGGAGGTGCACATCTAAGAGGAGGTGCGCCCTATAAATGAGTGTGCACAGTTATAGTGAGGTAGGTGCACCTTATAATGAGGTGAACATATAGTGAGTGAGACCTTATATGAGAGTTGCACCTTCTAGTGAGGTGTGGCCTTTATAATGAGGTGAACATTATACGTGAGGTGCGCCATAGTGAGGTGACATTTCATTTATAGTGAGGTGAACATTATAGCTGAGGTGCACATTATAATGAGGTGCACATTATAGTGAGTGTGAACCTTATAATGAGGTGCATCATTATAGTGAGCGTTGCGCTATTATATTTGAGGTGACATTATAGTGAGGTGTTGGCCTTAATAATGATGGGCACAATTATAGCCGATGGGTGCTCCTTATAGTGAGGTGCCACAAAGATATCTGAATAGTGAGGTGCACATTATAGTGAGGTGCACATTATAGTGAGGGTGCACATTATAGTGAGGTGCCACAGTATTGTGAGGTGCGACTATACTGAGGGCGCCACTTGAGAATGAGGTGCGCCTGTATAGGAGGTGCGCCTTTATAGTGAGGGGCGACTTTATAATTAGGGGGCACATTATAGCGAGGTGCGCCTTATTATAGTGAGGTAGCCGCATTCTAGTGAGGTGCCGCACATATGGAGGGTGCGCCTCTTATAGTGAGGTGCACATTATAGTGGGGTGCGCACTTTCAGTGGAGGTGATCATTATAGGAGGTGACCCATTATAATTTAGGTGCATAATTATAGTGAGGTGCACATTATAGTGATGGTGCACATTATAGTGAGTCGCCTTAGAATAGCCAAAGGAGCACACTATTAGTGAGGGTGCACAGATAGTGAGGTGATTCATTATAGTGAGGGGCGCCTTATTAATTAGATTTGCACATTATAGTGAGGTGACCCATTATGTGAGGTGCTATTATAGTGAGGTGCGCCTTATAATTACGGTGAACATTATAGTGAGGTGCACATGCATTATAGTGAGCTGTGCTCATTAAGTGAGGGCGCTTATAATGAGGGGAACATCATGTATGTGAGGTGAACATGATATTGAGTGTCTCATTTATAGTGAGGGGCGCCCTTATAATTAGGTGCAACATTATAGTGAGGTGACATTATAGTGAGGCTGAACATTTTAGTGAGGTGCGCCTTATAATGAGGTGCACATTCTAATGAGGTGCACATATCGTGAGGTGCGCCTATAAGGAGGTGCGCCTTGTTAGAGTGCGGTGCAAAATTTATTAGTGAGGTGCACATATAGTGAGGGGAACATTATCGGAGTGTGGCGCATATAGTGAGGTGCGCCTTTAAGTGAGTTGCACTATAGTGAGGTGAGCCCTTATAGTGAGGTGCGCCTTATTATGAGGTGCACAGTATAAGGAGCAGGGGCGAATTATAGAGTGAGGGTGCACATATCGTTGAGGGTGCACATTATAGTGAGTGGTGCACATCATAGTGAGGGCACATATCGTGAGGGGCAACATTAAACGTGAGCGTGCGCCCTATAGTGAGGTGAGCCTCTATAGTGAAGGTGCTCATTATAGTGAGGTATTTGAGACTTTATAATTAGGTGCGCTTATAGTGACGGTGCCCGCCTTTATATATTGAGGTTGCCATTATATGAGTGAGCAAGTGCACATTATAGGAGGTGACATTATAGTGAGGTCGGCGCACTCTTATAATAGGGTGCAAACATATAGTGAGGTGCACATTATAGTGAGGTGCAAATTATAAGTGAGGTGCGCCCTGTAATGAGGTGCACCATTATCATGAGTTGCACATTATCGTGAGGGTGCGCCGCATAGTGAGGGTGAGGCCTTTTATAATGAGGCAATGTTATATGGGGCACTTTATAATGAGGTGCAATAATAGTGATGTGACAACATATAAGTGAGGGTGCGCCTTATGATCTGAGACGCGCCTTATTATGAGGTGCGACTTATAATGAGGTGCACATCAATAGGGGAGGTGCGCTTATAATTGAGTGGTGCGCATTATGTGAGAGTGCACCTTATAATGAGGTGCAAATTATAGTGAGGGTGCGCCTTATAGTGAGGTGGCCGCACTATATAAGTGAGGTGCGCTTATGAGTGAGGTGCACATTATAGGAGGTGCACATTATAGTGAGGTGGCCTTATAGTGAGGTGCACATTATAGTGAGGTGCGCCTATTATAGTGAGGTGCTTATTATAGTCGAGGTGATCATATAGATGAGGTGCGCCCTTATAATGAGCGTCGCACAATTATAGTGAGGTGCGCCTGATATAATTAGGTGCGCCTCCTTATAGTTGAGGTGCGCCTCCTATAGTGAGGTTGCACAAATATTATGAGGTCGCCATTACTAGTCGAAGTAGGCGCATCATAATGAGGGGGCGCCTATTCAAAGAGGTGCATAATTATAGTGAGGTGGCACATTATAGTGAGGTTGCACATTATAGGAGGTGCGCTTATAGTGAGGTGTCTCATATAGTGAGGTGCGCCTTATAATTAGGTGCACGTTATAGTGAGGTTGCACATTATAGTTCGGTTGCATAATATAGTGAGGTGCGCTTTATGAGGTGCACATTCTAATGAGGGACATTGATTGTGAGGGGTTGTGCCCTTATAATGAAGGGAGCTTATAATGAGGGTGAGCCACTAAATCGAAGGGGTGCACATTATGAGTGAGGTGCAACCCCCCAATTTATAAGTGAGGTGACATATAGTAGCGAGGATGCTCTCATTCTTTATAATGAGGATGCACGATTATAGTGAGGGCACATGATAGTGAGGTGCGCATATAGTGAGGTCAGCGGAGCTTATAATCGAGGTGGACTTATAGTGAGGTGAAATTATAGTGAGGTCGCGCATTATAGTTGAGGTGGCGCCTTATTAATTGAGGTGCGCACTTGATAAGGAGTGCACATTAGTGAGGTGCGCCTGTAAATGAGGGCACAATTATGAGGTGCGCCTTTATAGTGAGGTTGCGCCTTATAATGAGTGGTCTTCTGCGCCCATATTAAGAGGTGCACATATAGTGAGGTGGCTTAAATGAGGTGCGCCTATTCCGTGAGGTGCGCCCCTTATTAATGAGGTGCACATTTAGTGATGGTGCAACATCTATAGTGAGGTTGCACACATTATAGTGAGGTGCAACATTATAGGGATGAGGTTTTCTTCGCGCCTTATAGTGAGGAGAGCCTTATAGTGAGTGCGCCTTTAAATTGAGGTGCACATTATAAGTGAGGTGCGACTTATAATGAGGTGCACAGATAGTCGTGAGGTGCACAATATAGTGAGGTGCACATTATTATAGCGAGGTCGCGCCTTATAGGTGAGGTGCGCCTTATAATGATGGTGCACATTTTATAGAGTGAGAGGTGAACATATATACTGATGTTGACACTATACGTGAGGTGCGCATTATAGTGAGGTGCGCCTTATAATGAGGTGCCCACATTTATAGTGAGGTGAACAAATTATATGAGGTCACGTTGCACTTATAGTGAAGGCGTGCACATTTATAGTCTGAGTTGCTGCTTATAGTGAGGTGCGCATTATAATGAGGTGACACCTTATAGCTGAGGCTGCAAAATATAGTGAGGGCGACTTATACGTGAGGTGCACAATATCGCTGAGGTGCGCCCTTATAGTGAGGTGCACATATAATGAGGTGGGGTGCGCCCTTCTTATAGTGAGGTGCAAATTATAGTGAGCGTGGGAACCATATAGTGAGGTGCACAATATAAGTGAGGTTCGCGCATTATGTGAGGTGCAAAATATAGTGAAGGTGCGCATAGTGAGTTGCGCCTACTTTTAGTGAGGTGGCGCATTAATAGTGAGGTGGCAATTATAGGAGGGTGCACAATATAGTGCAGGTTGCAACATCTATAGTGGAGTGCACAATATTTAGTGAGGGGCACATTATCGTGGAGGTGGTAATTATAGTGAGGTGATCATTGTAGTGAGGTGCGCCTTTATTAATTAGGTGAGACCCTTTAAGTGAGGTGCGATATTAGAGTGAGAGTGCACATTATAGTTAGGGTGCGCATTAACTTATAATGAGGGCACATTATAGGAAGGTGCGCCTTATAGTGAGGTGAATTATATGTGAGTGTGCCAGAAGTTCTTTATAGTGAGGAGTCCACATTATAGTGAGGTGACATATAGTGAGGTGCCACCTTATAGCGTTTAGCGTTGCGCCTTCTTATAATGAGGGTGTGTCGCACATTATTAGTAGGTGCACTATATGTGAGGTGCGCCTTATATGAGATGTGGGCCTTATAGTGAGGTATGACACATATAGTGAGGTGCGCATTATATGTGAGGTGCACATATAGTGAGGCGCGACCTTAAGGGTGAGGTTATTTGCGGGTGCGGCATTCTTTTATGTGAAGGTGCGCCTTATAGTGAGTGTGCGCCTTATAAGAGGTGCCACATAAGTGCTGAACACTATGGTATTCATTTGGAAAGGTCAAACGATCTGTAATTCTTAACAAAAACTTAACAATTGAACAATTTCCATGTGGGAAAACATGTTCCAAATGGTTTCCTGAATTATGGTTCAGTTTCTTTTCTTTGTCTGTTGCTAGAGGAAAAGGTGGTTAGCACCAAGTCCTTGCAGCACAAAGTTTTCAAGTGCCGTCCTAAGATCTTCAGGAAAGGGACAGAAGAATTAGAGATTGAGCTCTTATTTTTCTCATTTTGGTTATTCTTTTTGTAAATTGATCAGAAATAAAGAAAGTCTTTAAAAGTAGAGTTTAAGTAAGCTAGAAATTCTCCATGGGAGGCGTGTTTGGATTTTCTTCTTATAAAAAAGGGTGCAGGTATAGGTTGGATGACTTTTTGTATGACCTTGAATTATACCTTTAGGATGATATATATTTTACAGGGTATAGGATCATTTTGTCAGTAAAAAAATATAAAAATTGATATCTGATATCTATATCTGCTCCTTTTTGATAAAGGTTGTTGCATCCAGTTTGAATACCCCATAGTGAACCACATGAACGTCTATGTGGGGAGGACGGACCTGGTGGCTGGAGGGAAGAATCTACGTAGCATGGACAAAACTGGACCACACTCAGGACCGGCCTCACATTCATGGAATATTCGACGATGACTCCATGTGGCTTGCCTGTGCAATAACGGAGTTCGAACACGCGGTTGTCTCCCGTCAGCATTAAAAACCAGTTATCTACATCGACGGCAGGTTAGGTGCGGATGATAGATGATGACTGATGATGATGATGGTTAGGGTTTCATTTGCAATATCAACAGGACGGACCACCTATGGTCGATGGCCTGTGCCTAATAACGGTGTCGACACGCGTCTGTCAGAACTGAAAAAAACAGTATTGCATCGAAATGCAGGTAGTGTGATGCTGCTGCTGCTAGTGCTTGCTGCTGAGATGGGAGGATGGGTGATGAGTGATGATGGTGATGATCTGATGTATGGTGATATGATGACTTACAGATGTATGGTTGTGATAATTTGCACATCGCCGAATGACTACAATAGGTGGCCCTCTGCTGTGACCAAGAAATAACGGGTCGGACCACGGTCCGTCAGCACCTGAAAAACCAGTATCTGCATCCGAACCGCAGGTAGTCTAGTGTGGTGGTGATGTAGTAATTTATAATGAGTAAATGACGATGTGATTCATTTGCCATCATCTAATACAACCATGGCTGGCAATGTTGCTAATATAAATGAATCAACAAAAGCGTTAACGTCCAGAAATCACGTACTGCATCGATCTGCAAATAAATGTTATGGGTGCAGATGATAGATGATGAATGATGATGACAGCTTCATTTTGCATTATCATCCTGATGACACGATGGGTGATGACTGTAATCTAATGGTTTGAAAATCGCTAGAGCGCTGAGAATCTAGCATCTAGGCATAGATTGCGGTTTTTTGTGGATGATGATGGGAAATCACACGGTGATAATGGCGATGTTATGTTAATAGCTTCATCTGCATGCATTGATGACAGTGTGAATGGGGCTTCTCTAACACACAAACACAAAAAACAAACCAATACTGTTTCTCAATCCACTTCTATATCTATAGCGACTTATTCTCATCTCCTCTATATAGATATGCTCGTCGCAGCAAAGGTCCAGACCCCACACAACGCACATCCCTATTCAACCTCAGACAGCCAAAAACAACTGGTGAACAAGAGGCGATCGTCCATTCTACGGTGTGGCGAGGGGCATGGACAAACGGGAACGTCAAGCCGGAACTCGACACCAGGACTCTTTGTCACAAACCTCAACGTTACGCCGCGCGATCGCTGCCTGGTGTCCGTGCTCCCTTGGATCGCCCATTGCCATTCGGGAACTTCATAGGCCAAGCCACGATCGCCGTGTTGCAGAAACAGCGTCAGCTGAAACAGTGTACATCTGCTGCATATTTGTCAAAGGTTGATGAGGTTAGATAATGAAATGATAATGGTACAGTTAATAGAAGGCCATTTGTGTGCCGAGTCTGAGACACATGTGTCAGCTGAACCAGCGTACATCTGCTGACCGATTGTCCAAGGTTGATGATGGTGCTGGTAATGATAACTTGAGAAGGGTCATGTTAATAGAAGGCACACATGTTGCCTGTATGTTGCAGACACAGTTGTCAGCTAGAACAGTGTGCATTTTAATTACAAGTATTCTCTGCTGATAAACACACATTCTGTTATCTCAGTACAAGTATTATCTGTGATTAAACACACCTTACTGTATATTAGTCACAAGTATTCTCTGTAGGTAAAAAACACACCTTTTGTATCTTTAATACAGTTTATTCTCTGTTGAATAAAAAAACCCTATCGTATCTCAGTACAGTATATCTGCGAATAAACACACTTCTGTATCTTAGTACAGTAAATCTCTGCGATAAAAACACCTGTATGTATCTGGAGTACAGTATTCTCTATGGTGGATAAACCACACCTGTATCTTAAGTACAGTATTTATCTGCGTATAAAACACACATGTATTTAGTACAGTATTCTCTGTGATAAACACACCGTATCTTAGTACAGTATCTCTGTGTGATAAACACAACCGGTATCTCAGTACAGTATAGCTCGGTGAGAAAACAAACCTGTATCTCCAGTACAGTATTTCTGATGATAAACACACACTGTACTCTTCAATACAAGGTATTTCTCTGTGTGTAAACAAACCTTCTGTAGCGTAATCAGTATTCTCTTTCTGGTGGTAAACAAACCGTATCTTAGTACAGTCATCTCGGTGATAAAACACACCTGTACTCTTAAACAGTATTCTCTGTGATAAAACACACCTGTATATTAATACAGATTCTCGGTGGGTAAAAAACACCTTGTATCTAGCTACAGTATTTCCTGGTGATATAAAACACACCTTCTCGTATCCTTAGTACAGTATTATCTGGGAGAAACACACTGTATCTCAGTTACCAGTTCTGTGTGATAAACACACCTGTATCATTAATACAGTATTCTTGTGGTAAACACACTGTATCTTAGCATACAGTATTCTCGTGATTATTAAAAACACACCTTCATGTATCTTAACGCAAGCATTCTCTGTGAATGATAAACACACCTGTATCTTTAGTACAGGATCCTCGTGATAAACACACCTTCTGTAGCTCAGTAACAGTATCTCGTGATAAAACACCTGTATCTTAATACAGTATTCTTGTGGTAACACACTGTACCTTTAATGGCAGTAGTCTCATGTGATAAAACACCCTGTATCTTAATACAGATTCTCTGTGATAAAAACTACCTTGCTGTACCTTAGTAACAGCAATTCTTGTGATTAAACACAACTGTATCTTAGTACAAGTATTCTCTGTGATATAAAAAAACCCTGTATCGTAAGACATTATTCTCTGTAATAAACACACCAGTACTTTAATACAGTTTCTCTGTGATAAGCACACCTGCATATTAACGACATTATTCTATGTAATAATACACACCATGTATCTTAATTACAGTATTCTTCTGTGAGAAAAACTTGTATCTCTAGTACAGTATTCTCTGTGATTATATAAACACACAGTTATCTTAATACCATATTCTGTAATAAACTACACCGGTATCTAATACAGTATTCTCTGTGATAAACCCAACCTTCTGTATTAATGCCAGTATTCTCTGTGATAAACACCACCGTATCTTAATACAGTATGCTCTGTCGGATAAATACCACCTTCTGACCTAGTACAGTATTCCTGTATTAAACACACCTGTATCTTAATACATTATTCTTTATCTGTAATCAAACAAAGTTGTATCTAATACAGTATTTTATCTGTGAAATGATAAACACAACTCTGTTCTTAGTACAGTATTCTCTGTGATAAACACACTGTAAGTAGTACAGGATTCTCTGTGATTAACACACTGTATTTAGTTAATACAGTTTTCCTGTGGTAAATTAAAACACACCTTCTGTATTCTCAGTACAGTATTCTCTGTGATAAAACACACCGTGATCGCAAATACAGTATTCTCTGTGATAAACACACCTGTATCCTAACCACAGTATTCTTGGTGGTATGGTAAAACACACATTTCGGTATCTTAACACAGATTCTCTTTGGAAAAAACACTGACATATTAATACAAGTACATCTCTGGTGGTGGAAACCACACATTCGGTATCTCTAATACAGATTATCTGTTGGGGTAAAACAACTTCTGTATCTTAATACAGTATCTCTGTGAATATAAACCCAAATCTTATGTATCCTTAGCACAGTATTCTATGTGAAAACAAACCGATCCTTAATACAGATATTCTCTGTGGATAAACACACCTGGATCTTATACAGTATTCTCTGTGGTAAAACACACCCTGTATCTCTTAAATACAGTATTTCGTGGAAACACACCTTCTGTATTCTTTAATACAGTATTATCTGTGGCTTAAAACACACTGTATTACCGTCTAGTATCAGTATTCTCTGTGGTTAAACACACATGTATTAGTACAGTATTCTATGTGGTAAAAACACCTCTGTATCTTTAGTACAGTATTCTCTGTGATAAACACACATGTACTTTAGTACAGATTCTCTGTGTGGTAAAAAAAACACTTCTGCTATCTTAGCTACCAGTATACTCTCTGGTGGTAATTAAACACTTATGAAAATACGTATTTGCTTTTCTGTGTTTTCAGCTGGTGGAATACCGGAAATACGCGTTGCCCATCTGTTAGTAGTTCTGGAGACCCAACCCCGTAGAGCAGACTTTGGACAGGGGAGAACCAATAGCGAGCCGACATTCTGTAAGCCAGAAAGAGACTCTTTGGAGCATTGCCTCGGCCCACGCTACTTCATTCAAACACTCAGAAAGAGGCCAGCAAAAAAAACACGGTCTGCGCCTGCATCATTTCTGTGAAATGGTAACATGACTTTACCGTGAAATGTGTAATGTTAAACTGAGCTTGAAAGTCCTTTGACCTACATCAATTCAGCACCGGAGAAAGAACACCAGTTAGGAATACCTCAGCAGCCTGGGTTCATTCTGTTGAAATGTAAACTGATTTGTATAAGGGAGCAGGCTGCTATACCTCAGCCTTTGCTAATTCATCAGCACTCGGAAAGACAACAGTAGGAATACGTCAGCAGCCTGCGTTCTTCTGTGAAATAAAAGATTTCGTATAAGGGACGCAGGCTCAGCCTTTGCTACTTCTTCAGCACTCGGAAAGACAACAGTAGGATACCTCAGCAGCTGCGTCTTCGTGAAATGTAAATGAGTCGTATAAGGGAGCATGCTTCAGCCTTAGCTACGTCCGATCAGCACTGAAAGACAAACAGTTAGGAATACTCAGCAGCCCTGCGCATTCTGTGAAATGTAAATGGATTTGTATAAGGGGAGCAAGCTTGCAGCCTGCTACCGACCTCCAACACGCGGAAGACACCAGTAGGAAACCTCAGCAGGCCTGCGGGTCATCTGTGAAATGTAAATGATTGTATATAGGGAGCAGGCTTCAGCCTTGGCTACGTCTTCAACAATCGGAAAGGACACCAGTATGAATACATCAGCAGCCTTGCAGTCATTCGTGTTGAAATGTAAAGATTGTCATAAGGGAGCAGGATTCAGCCTCTGTACTTCATCAAACACCGGTAAAAGACACCAGTAGGAATACCTCAGCAGCCGCGTCCGATTCTGTGAAAATGTAAATGATTGGATTAAGGGAGCAGGTTTCAGCTCGTGCTAAGTACTTGCAACACCTAGGAAAGAACGCCAATAGGAGGAAAACTCAGCAAGCCTGGCGGTCATTTCTGTGAAATGTAAATGATTTGTATAAGCGGCAGAAGGCTTCTTCCAGCCTTTGCTACTTCCTCAACCACCGGAAAAGGAACCAGTTGAGGAATATCATCAGCAGCATGGTCCATACCTAGGTGAAATGTAAAATATGATTTCGTATTTATATAAGGGCGAGCAGGCTTCAGCCTTTGCTACTTCCTTTCAAACATCGGAAAAGACACCAAGTAGGAATACACAGCAGCCTGCGCGCCCATTCTGTGAAATGTAAAAAATGATTTGTATAAGGGAGCAGGCCTTCAGCCTTTGCTACGTCCTTCAACACTCGAAAAAAAGACGCCCAAGTAGGACAATACTCCGCAGCCGGCGTCCATTCGTGTAAAATGTAAATGAATTGTATAAGGGAGCAGGCGTCAGCCTTTGCTACGCTACCAACACTCGGAAAGACACCGTATGAAACATCAGCAGCCTGCGTCATTATGTGAAATGTAAACGATTTGTATAAGGGAGCAGGCTTCACCTTCCTATGATAAGACCAACACTCGGAAGAAACCAGTAGGAATACCCGGCAGGCAGCACTGCGTTCCATTTCTGTGGAAAAATGTAAATGATTTGTATAAGGGAGCAGGCTTCAGCTTTGCTGTGCACGGTTCCAACACTCGGAAAAAGACACCAGTAGGAAATACCCTCAGCAGCCTGCGTCATTCTGTGAAATGTAAAGATTGATGTAATAATGGAGCAGGCTTCAGCCTTTGGTAAGGTCCAAAACACTCGGAAAGACACAGCTAGGAAATAATCACCTCACGCAAGCCTGAGTTCATTCTGTGAAAACGTTTAAAAAATGATTTGTAAAGGGAGCACGGGCTTCAAGCCTTTGTAAGGTCCAACACTCGGAAAGACACCAGTTAGGAATTACCTCAGCAGCCTGCGTCATTCTGTGAAAGTAAATGATTTGGTATAAGGGAGCAGGCTTCAAGCCTTTGCTACGTCAAACCACTCGGAAGAAAGACACAGTAGGAATACCTCAGCAGCCTGCATTTCATTATTATGAAAGTAAATATGTAAAATGATTTGATAGGGAGCAGGACTTTCAGCCTTGCTACGGTCCAACACTCGGAAAGAAACTCAGTATGAAATAACTCAGAGCATGCGTCATTCTGGAAAATGTAACACTATTCGTATAAGGAAGAAGGCTCAGCCTTTGCTACGTCCAAACACTCGGAAAGACAACAGTAGGAATACCTCAGCAGCCTGCGCATTCTGGTGGAATGTATAATGATTTGATAAGGGAGATGGCTCCAGCCTTTGCCTACGTCCAACACTACGGAAAAAAGAACACCAGATAGGAATACATCAGCAGCATCTGCGTATTCGTGAAATGTAAATGATTGTATAAGGGAGGCAGGCTTCAGCCTTTGCTGCCGTCAACACTCGAAAGAAAAAGACGCAAGTAGTAGGAATACTCAGAAGCCTGCACATTTCTGATCGAAATGGGGACTTTGACTTGACTCGCTGAAATGTGTCGTTAGCAATGGAGCTCGCCTCAGGGTTTTCTGGCCTAAATTGGAGACAAAACCTTCCAAAAGGCCCAAAGGCCGTCATGGACATAGTGGGGGCAGTCACATGAAGGCAGAGCAGCTCTCCAATAGAAACCAAAGCCAGGCCAGCCTTCTAGGATAGCTGTCCCATGTCACAGTTTGGACTGGACTGAAAACATGATGATACACCACACACACACACACCACACACACACACACAGGGCAGGATGAAAAAAAAGCTTCTGTTAGGCTTATTTTTTAAACCTCACTAAAGATGATTTAGACCTGATTGACTTGACACACACACACACACACCTAACACCACACACAAAACACCACACACCACAAGCAACGCAAAAAAAAACCAAACAGCACAACACCACACACAACACACTAAAACACAATTTTCACAAGGCATGGCAGTCTATGGGGAAGAACTTGAGGTAGTTTTTCATAGTTGCGTAGACTCGTAATAAAGCAACAAGTATCGGATTTGCACCTGATTCTCCTACGTCTCCGCTGAAACTGAAACTGGAAAGCTGTTGTAGAACGAATGACACCAAAACTAACATGATTATTGAGCAAGAGCTGGATTTCTCTCTTTGTTTCTTTTCCTGTTCATTAACGTATTCACTATGAACTTGCATCTTAGTCATTTGTCATGTCATTCATGTGGTCGTGTTGTTTTTTATTCTGACTACAGCCAACAAAAGTGGTGAAAATTGATGATCTTTTGATCACCTACTAAAAAAATAAATATAAATAGTATAAGTAAACAAAACAAAAAAATCAACAATTCATATTTTTTAAAGTCAATTATATCATTACAGCCATGAAAATGGATTCCACTTGCCATATCATAGCATAAAAAGCAAGCTTTTGCCAAACAAAAAAAATATTGGAATTATCTGTAAACCAAATATTTCCATAAAAACCACACCACATAATAAATGCACGCACATATGAACACATACTATATATTGAATCCTACTTCCTGGATGTGAATCTGCACTGTTGTAATTCCTAAATACTATATGTTGATCCTTACTTCCTGGATATGTGAATCTTCACTTGTTGGTTAATTCTAAGTTACTCTATGTTGTCCTTACTCCTGGACTGTAATCTTCACTGTTATTAATTCTAAGTATCTATGTTGTCCTTTACTTCTACTCTGGATTGTGAATCTCAACATGTTGTAATTCTAAGTACTCTAATCATGACGGATTTAATCGGATGTCTGTGAATCTTCACTTGTGGTTGAATCTAAGACTCTCTATATCGATGTCTTACTGGATGTGAATCTTCACTTGTTGTCAATTATAAGTATCCTATATTGCTCACTACTCTTAATGGATGCGAATCATTCACTTTTCGTTAATTAGAAGTACTCTATTAGTGCCCTTCTTCTGGATGTGAATATTCACTTGTTGTCTAATTCTAAGTACTATATAATTGCGCTTACTTCCTGGATTGAATCTTCACTTGTTGTTAAGTCTAAGTACTCTGTAAGTGTGTTGAGGTGTCTCTATGCTGATTTTAGTCCCATGTAGGTAAGAAGCGCATTGTTTAACAACAAGAGAAGATTTATTTACATGTATTGCACTTTCTGTCACGTATTATTTTTTCCTTTTATAATACGATAGTGTCCCCTGTCTGTTGCCTGAAGACTGGATCGTTTTATGCAATGTTCCTAGAATTGAAATGGGTCTGCTGTAATGATTTCATACAATTAATGTGTTTTTGTCCGGATTGTGCTGGATTGTTTCTGCACTTCCAGAATTTTGAAGTCGAGACTATTCAGACAATAATGTTGCTTGGTGGTGTCTGAATGATGGATGATTTTCTGCACGGTTCCTAGAATGAAGTCTGCCTGAATGATTTTCATACAAACAATTATTGGTTTTTATACATACCTTGCCGTTTTTTTTTTAAAGTCATAAGGATTAGGTTTAAAACAGTTGAAAGTGACACCTTGTGACTATAAAGTTCATATGGGATTATGGTAGTAAGACAGTTTGAATAGTGACACCTTGGACCCTTGTGACACCTTGTGACTCTAAAGAATGTATCTGAATTTTGTTAACAAAAAAACACAGGCTAGAAAACTAAGAAAAAGTAAAGAAGGTTTGGGGGGAAAGGAGTGGAAGTTGAGAAAGATGAGGGGGAGACGGCGGGGGGGGTTGTTGTTAACATGATATGAAAAGCACTTACCTGCATTGCATTTCATGTTCTGAAAGAAAGGTGTCATTGCAACCGAGGCACTGACACTAGTACATGTCTGTGAAGAAAGGTTGTCATGTCAAAAGAGCAAGCCACTATGTGCAAGTCCGAAAGAAAAGGTGTTCATGTCAACATTGACCACTGACACCTATGCTTGAATGTCTGGAAAGAAAGCCTGAAAGGAAAGAAAGGTGTCATGTCAACAGAGCACTGACACTATGTTACATGTCTGAAAGAAAGGTGTCATGTCAACAGAGCACTGACACTATGCTACATGTCTGAAAGAAATGTGTCATGTCAACAGAGCACTGACACTATGTTACATGTTTGAAAGAAAGGTGTCATGTTAACAGAGCACTGACACTGTGCTGGCGTGTCTGTGTTTAGCAGCAGGAGTTAGCGTTAAGAGTCACTGGCATACTACAGACAAACTCTGAATGTTTGTATAGTTGACAGTTGTTTAATTCAAAACTTGCTGTGACGTCTGTTACCAATTCAAGCTGTGAAATCTGTAAAACAAACAAAGAACAATAATAACAAAAAGGCTTTTAACAATTAGCAAAGAAAATCAAGGTTTCTGCCACAACTGTTGTTCAACTAGTTAGGACAAGAGTAAGGGAAGGATCTAACAATGCAACATTCCTTTGCAAACCGCATACATTAGAACAACAAAACATTATCGGGATCTGTCCATAATGAACAATTTGCAATTTAAGACTCAAAAGAAATGAACAATCACAATTTTAAACAAACAATATGTCAATTGCAAAACAAAATATGTAAAGGCAAAAAAAAAGATGAGGAGGGGCAAGAGAGCGAGAGAAGAGAGAGTAGGACAGACAGAAAGAGAGAGAGAGAGCAAGCACAGACAGAGAGAGAGAGAGAGACGAGAGAGAGACAGACAGACAGACAGACAGTGAGGGAGAGAGACAGACAGACAGACAGACAGAGAGAGAGAGAGACAGACAGACAGACAGGCACGCAGACAGACACACAGACAGACACACAAAAACACAGACAGACAGACAGAGAGACAGTGACAGACAGAGACAGAGAGAAGATAAAAAGGAAGAAAAGAGAGAGCAAAATGAGAGAGACAGACAGACAGAGAAAGAAAGCTAGAGACAGCTAACAAAGTCAATGAAAGCTCTCATTTCAATAATAAGAGGTCTACTAGAAAAATGATCATAACATTCGCATGTGAACAATCCATATTATATGAACTCCAAAACCAAAACTCAAAAAGGAAAGCATTACATACACGTAAGCTCATTATATTTATCATCGTAGATATGAGCTTACTTTAGAGTTTCAAACATAAAGGGCATTAATTCACAGTAAATTATGCACAACAAGTTGTTAAATTGAACCACAGGCGCTAACGATTGTTCAATTCTCAAACAATGAAACAAAACCCCAAAACAAGAGAAAGAACCAATAAGTAAATCAACCCGAATTGATCTTTAAATCAGCTAACCCGAAGCTAACCTTTCCCTTTGCAATTCACGCCAACCTTTCCAAAAATGGAGTTTATATTTAATTTAATTTAATTATCAACTTGTCTTGAAACAAAACAAATACAAAACATGTAAGAGTGAACTAAAAATTTGCCAAAATGTTCACTCAAGGGTAGCGTCAAGGTTGAAATTTCTGAAGCATTATTGATTAAAACTTCAAAGAAACAAATTAGAAATTGCGAGAGCCAGAGTTGACAATGAAACGAATTTACTGTTACCTTTTTGGCCAAACTAACTACTAAACACCAAAACACAGGCTGTAGGCATGTGTCAACAACACAGTCTTCCATCACTACACTGTAAACTTGTATTTCTGCAGCGACGCTAAAGTAGTGTGCGACATTGAACCCTGCTCGACAAATGTCTGACCATGGAATTCGCTCACTCGCTCGTCTGCCCACTTTCATTTCCGGCTAAAAGTGGCTAGACCAATCACAATTCAGTGATGTAAACTTCAAAACTATTTACGCAGAAGGCTTGTCAAAAACTCAGTCAAGAAGAACTATTTGCACAAAAAGTGACAATTCACATTTAAAATGTAAGTGAACAAAGCAAACTAAGAAAAGGAAAAATATAGCAAGCTCTTCACACACACGCCCACGCATGGGATCCCAAGGACACACAAAAGCCACAGACACAGACCATAAATACAAACGTATAAACACAACAACTGCTTGCCTCCTTCCCTTTCCCAACTTGCCTTTATAATGGCAAGCACAGACACTATGTTACATGTCTGAAAGAAAGGTGTCATCATCATGCCAACAGAGCACTGACACTATGCTCCATGTCTGAAGGAAAGGTGTCATCATCATGCCAACAGAGCACTGACACTATGTTACATGTCTGAAGGAAAGGTGTCATCATCATGCCAACAGAGCACTGACACTATGCTCCATGTCTGAAGGAAAGGTGTCATCATCATGCCAACAGAGCACTGACACTATGTTACATGTCTGAAGGAAAGGTGTCATCATCATGCCAACAGAGCACTGACACTATGCTCCATGTCTGAAGGAAAGGTGTCATCATCATGCCAACAGAGCACTGACACTATGTTACATGTCTGAAGGAAAGGTGTCATCATCATGCCAACAGAGCACTGACACTATGCTCCATGTCTGAAGGAAAGGTGTCATCATCATGCCAACAGAGCACTGACACTATGCTCCATGTCTGAAGGAAAGGTGTCATCATCATGCCAACAGAGCACTGACACTATGTTACATGTCTGAAGGAAAGGTGTCATCATCATGCCAACAGAGCACTGACACACGTTGGGCATCCAGTGATGCAGGGTAATAATAAGCTCGCATCTTTGGAGGTATTTCCATGGATACTTTGGAGGTATTTCCATGGATGCTTTGGAGGTATTTCCATGGATACTTTGGAGGTATTTCCATGGATGCTTTGGAGGTATTTCCATGGATGCTTTGGAGGTATTTCCATTGATGCTTTGGAGGTATTTCCATGGATGCTTTGGAGGTATTTCCATGGATGCTTTGGAGGTATTTCTATGGATGCTTTGGAGGTATTTCCATTGATGCTTTGGAGGTATTTCTATGGATGCTTTGGAGGTATTTCCATGGATGCTTTGGAGGTATTTCCATGGATGCTTTGGAGGTATTTCCATGGATGCTTTGGAGGTATTTCCATGGATGCTTTGGAGGTATTTCCATGGATGCTTTGGAGGTATTTCCATGGATGCTTTGGAGGTATTTCCATGGATGCTTTGGAGGTATTTCCATGGATGCTTTGGAGGTATTTCCATTGATGCTTTGGAGGTATTTCCATGGATGCTTTGGAGGTATTTCCATTGATGCTTTGGAGGTATTTCCATGGATGCTTTGGAGGTATTTCCATTGATGCTTTGGAGGTATTTCTATGGATGCTTTGGAGGTATTTCCATTGATGCTTTGGAGGTATTTCCATGGATGCTTTGGAGGTATTTCCATGGATGCTTTGGAGGTATTTCCATGGATGCTTTGGAGGTATTTCCATTGATGCTTTGGAGGTATTTCTATGGATGCTTTGGAGGTATTTCCATGGATGCTTTGGAGGTATTTCTATGGATGCTTTGGAGGTATTTCCATTGATGCTTTGGAGGTATTTCTATGGATGCTTTGGAGGTATTTCCATTGATGCTTTGGAGGTATTTCTATGGATGCTTTGGAGGTATTTCCATGGATGCTTTGGAGGTATTTCCATGGATGCTTTGGAGGTATTTCCATTGATGCTTTGGAGGTATTTCCATGGATGCTTTGGAGGTATTTCCATTGATGCTTTGGAGGTATTTCCATGGATGCTTTGGAGGTATTTCCATTGATGCTTTGGAGGTATTTCCATGGATGCTTTGGAGGTATTTCCATGGATGCTTTGGAGGTATTTCCATGGATGCTTTGGAGGTATTTCCATTGATGCTTTGGAGGTATTTCCATGGATGCTTTGGGGGTATTTTCACGGATGCTTTGTTTTTCTCCTGTTGTTTTTTATATTTATAGTGTGCTAGATTTTGACTTTCATGGAAATAGGGAGAATGTCAGTTTGTTAAGATGTGCTCATTGTGACAGTGGGCCTGCTTCGTGGTCTGAACTATGAGAGGTATTTTCATATGGAAGTTGTCTGGTTACTGGTTGTGAAACGGTTGTTACTGCTGTTGTTTGTTTGTCTCTTATTGGATGTTTTGTGTTACGAAGTTTGCTGCATTGATCCTGGAACTTATGAGTTGTCTACCAGTGTTGTGAAGAGAAAGGTCAAGTTTAATAGCTAGAAGGGGCAAAAATCTAACGGAAACGACTGTGATCAATTGAAAAAAAAAGATGCCAGTTATATCAATGTGAAATGATTGTGATCTCAATATTATATCTGTTGTGTGCATTAAGTCTGCCAAAATCGTAAAAGAATTGTGATGCTTGCCAGTTAATGTACGATTTCAGTTGGGTTTTGGTTATGTGACAACTATAAATTCGGTCACATCGAATGTTATGTTTTGTTGTTGCTGTTGCTTTTGTTTTTTGTTTGTTATTACCTTATTATTGTACAGAATTAATTGTGGCAATATCTCTCTTTGTTACCACCTTCATTTCTAATTAATTGTTTTCATAAGAAATGGTTTTAGATAACAATTTTATTCTTATATCAAACTTTATATAATATGCGTATAATTTACGTGTTTTGTTGTAGACAAAGTTATTAGATTGTTGGTTTTCATTCCAACAAGAGTGCCTTTGTGTGTGTGTTTGTGTGTGTGTGTGTGTGTGTGTGTGTGTGTGTGAAATAATAATTTTTAACAAGTTTTTTTGTGTATCCAATCGAATGACTGGGAATCAGTTATTTTTGGTAGACGTCCCTCTGTTCAGTTTATAGAGTTGAGATGTACAATAACACATCATTATTTAAATTAGATGTACAATAACACATCATTATTTAAATTAGATGTACAATAACACATCATTATTTAAATTAGATGTACAATAACACATTATTTAAATTAGATGTACAATAACACATTATTTAAATTAGATGTACAATAACACATCATTATTTATTTAAATTAGATGTACAATAACACATCATTATTTAAATTAGATGTACAATAACACATCATTATTTAAATTAGATGTACAATAACACATCATTATTTAAATTAGATGTACAATAACACATCATTATTTAAATTAGATGTACAATAACACATCATTATTTAAATTAGATGTACAATAGCACATCATTATTTAAATTAGATGTACAATAACACATCATTATTTAAATTAGATGTACAATAACACATCATTATTTAAATTAGATGTTCAATAACACATCATCATTTAAATTAGATGTACAATAACACATCATTATTTAAATTAGATGTACAATAACACATCATCATTTAAATTAGATGTACAATAACACATCATTATTTCACTGACCTGCATTTATTAGGTACACACACATACTTTGGTATGCATTTGTGTGCATTACAATTAATTAGTTGTTTTCTATATATGTATGCATTTGTGTGCATTACAATTAATTAGTTGTTTTCTATATATGTGTGCATTTGTGTGCATTGCAATTAATTAGTTGTTTTCTATATATGTATGCATTTGTGTGCATTACAATTAATTAGTTGTTTTCTATATATGTATGCATTTGTGTGCATTGCAATTAATTAGTTGTTTTCTATATATGTATGCATTTGTGTGCATTACAATTAATTAGTTGTTTTCTATATATGTATGCATTTGTGTGCATTACAATTAATTAGTTGTTTTCTATATATGTATGCATTTGTGTGCATTACAATTAATTAGTTGTTTTCTATATATGTGTGCATTTGTGTGCATTGCAATTAATTAGTTGTTTTTTATATATGTGTTTCTTTTGTAGGTAGTCATTTCCATGAGTGCCTTTGGCTTGGGTGTCTTTTGACAAAAGTTTATGATTACAAAATAACTATTATTGTTGTTTGTTTTGTGTTTAATGCGGTGGTGTCATTGCCTTGAACACTTTCTGTACATTGCTCCATTTTGTCAAAGTATAATCAGCTTTATAAAACATGTTTATCTCCGTGTGTGCAATCGTTATTGCTTTTTGGATGTTAATTGTAGTGAAAATATCAGGGTTTTTGTACACAAAAAAGCTACATCAAACCAGAAGCTTTTGTGTGCTTATGTGTTGTTGTTTTATTCTATGAATGACAACAGAATAGCACCGTATTTTTCTGACTACAAGGCAGTACTTTTTTCCATGACTGAGACCCCTGCGCCTTATAATGTGACTGACGATATTGTAGGAAACTATAATGAGACCCCTGTGCCTTATAATGTGACTGACGATATTGTAGGAGACTATAATGAGACCCCTGCGCCTTATAATGTGACTGACGATATTGTAGGAGACTATAATGAGACCCCTGCGCCTTATAATGTGACTGACGATATTGTAGGAAACTATAATGAGACCCCTGCGCCTTATAATGTGACTGATGATATTGTAGGAAACTATAATGAGACCCCTGTGCCTTATAATGTGACTGACGATATTGTAGGAGACTATAATGAGACCCCTGCGCCTTATAATGTGACTGACGATATTGTAGGAAACTATAATGAGACCCCTGCGCCTTATAATGTGACTGACGATATTGTAGGAGACTATAATGAGACCCCTGCGCCTTATAATGTGACTGACGATATTGTAGGAGAATATAATGAGACCCCTGCGCCTTATAATGTGACTGACGATATTGTAGGAAACTATAATGAGACCCCTGCGCCTTATAATGTGACTGATGATATTGTAGGAGAATATAATGAGACCCCTGCGCCTTATAATGTGACTGACGATATTGTAGGAAACTATAATGAGACCCCTGCGCCTTATAATGTGACTGATGATATTGTAGGAGAATATAATGAGACCCCTGTGCCTTATAATGTGACTGACGATATTGTAGGAAACTATAATGAGACCCCTGCGCCTTATAATGTGACTGACGATATTGTAGGAGAATATAATGAGACCCCTGCGCCTTATAATGTGACCGATGATATTGTAGGAGAATATAGTAACTAAACCTGAATTTTGTGTACAATTTGGAGGGTGCGCCTTATAATGTGACTGACGATATTGTAGGAAAACTATAATGAGACCCCTGCGCCTTATAATGTGACCGATGATATTGTAGGAGAATATAGTAACAAAACCTGAATTTTGTGTACAATTTGGAGGGTGTGCCTTATAATGTGACTGATGATATTGTAGGAAACTATAATGAGACCCCTGCGCCTTATAATGTGACCGATGATATTGTAGGAGAATATAGTAACTAAACCTGAATTTTGTGTACAATTTGGAGGGTGTGCCTTATAATGTGACTGATGATATTGTAGGAAACTATAATGAGACCCCTGCGCCTTATAATGTGACCGATGATATTGTAGGAGAATATAGTAACTAAACCTGAATTTTGTGTACAATTTGGAGGGTGTGCCTTATAATGTGACTGATGATATTGTAGGAAACTATAATGAGACCCCTGCGCCTTATAATGTGACCGATGAATATTGTAGGAGAATATAGTAACTAAACCTGAATTTTGTGTACAATTTGGAGGGTGCGCCTTATAATGTGACCGATGATATTGTAGGAGAATATAGTAACTAAACCTGAATTTTGTGTACAATTTGGAGGGTGTGCCTTATAATGTGACTGATGATATTGTAGGAAACTATAATGAGACCCCTGCGCCTTATAATGTGACCGATGATATTGTAGGAGAATATAGTAACTAAAACCTGAATTTTGTGTACAATTTGGAGGGTGCGCCTTATAATGTGACCGATGATATTGTAGGAGAATATAGTAACTAAAACCTGAATTTTGTGTACAATTTGGAGGGTGCGCCTTATAATGTGACTGATGATATTGTAGGAAAATATAGTAACTAAACCTGAATTTTGTGTACAATTTGGAGGGTGCGCCTTATAATAAGATGCGCCTTATAGTAAAAATAAATAGGGTAATTATCCAGAGTTTTGCTCCTTCACAACCATATTTACTGACCAAAATAAATAGGGTAATTATCCAGAGGTTTGCTCCTTCACAACCATATTTACTGACCAAAATAAATAGGGTAATTATCCAGAGTTTTGCTCCTTCACAACCATATTTACTGACCAAAATAAATAGGGTAATTATCCAGACGTTTGCTCCTTCACAACCATATTTACTGACCAAACAAAAAGAAGAGATTTTTCCACTTTTAAATTGCTTTTTCTAAAGTGGTCAATGATTGTTTTTATAACATTTTATGCAATGTTATTTTTTATTATTATTATTTGTGCATTGCACATTTAATCCTAAAAGTGTTGCTCAAGTATATTTGGAGATGTTAGTTTTTTTATTATTATTATTTGTGCATTGCACATTTAATCCTAAAAGTGTTGCTCAAGTATATTTGGAGATGTTAGTTTTTTTATTATTATTTGTGCATTGCACATTTAATCCTAAAAGTGTTGCTCAAGTAAATTTGGAGATGTTAGTTTTTTTATTATTATTTGTGCATTGCACATTTAATCCTAAAAGTGTTGCTCAAGTATATTTGGAGTTGTTAGTTTTTTTCTTTCAATGTTTTATCTTGTCTCAAATGTTCTTAAATCTCATAAGCTTAAAATGTTAAAATCCGTCATTTTTGCAGATGTATTTGATATTATTTGCTGTTACTTATCATAGGAGAGTATTGTTAGGAAATTATGTTTGTCAAAAACAATTGTGTGCAATGTAAGAGATGATACTCATCATTGAGACTAGCATTTGGAAACTAAAAAGTCATTGAAATCATTTCAGCCTGGCTCTGAAGACACACTGAATTTGTGCAAAGCTTCATAAAAAGTGAAGCGAAGAGGGACTAAATTAATTAATTATTAATTAATTTAATAAATTGTTATTATCTATAGCTGTGTCTGTGATATGCTGCTCAAAGTATGGCTCAAACTGGCATTGGCTCAAATTGGCTCAAACGTTATTTTGGCTTGGGTTTTTTTATGGTTTGAAATGTGTTAGGACATTTTTTTCATGGAATTGTTTTTTTATATTGTGCCAATATATTTTATGCAACATTATATATGTTTTGATCTCCTGTTGTAACTTTTGTTTGTGTTTTTTCGGTGGCAATAAATTTTACATAAACATTTCTTCTTATTGTATTGTGATGTGCATGGATTGATTGAAAAGGACAGTACCTTCTGTTTTCTGTGACAAATTGAAAGTTCGTCAGTTAGTGTTTGTTGTTGTATTGACATGCTTCATATATTAGTGATTATAGAAGTGTTACAGCATTTTGATACCAGAAAACAGCTGACCTGTGCAGCTGGTGTTTAATACAAAAAAACATTGTTGATTTCAATCTTCTCATGTTCAGCTAGTGTTTTATACAAAAAGAAACATTGTTCATTTCAATCTTCTTCTGATGTGCAGCTAGTGTTTAATACGAAAATAAACATTCTTCATTTCAATCTACTGATTACTGATGTCCAGCTGGTTTTTAATGTGAAAAGAAACATTCTTCATTTCAATCTACTGATGTTCAGCTAGTGTTTAATGTGAAAAGAAACATTGTTCATTTCAATCTACTGATGTTCAGCTAATGTTTAATGTGAAAAGAAACATTGTTCATTTCAATCTTCTTGTGTTCAGCTAGTGTTTAATGTGAAAAGTAACATTGTTCATTTCAATCTTCTCTTGTTCAGCTGGTGTTTAATGTGAAAAGAAACATTGTTCATTTCAATCTTCTCATGTTCAGCTAGAGTTTAAAGGTGGACCCTGACAGATGAGTTTTTTGCAAGAAACATGTCAAGATCACCAGGAAAACACCCTTTACAGAGATCACAGCACTCACTTTGCTCTGGTTTCCTAGAAATCAAATTGGCGATTCCTCCTTGGCGGAGGTGCTGCAAGTCAAATTCTTACAGTGTATGAGAAGGCATGTGCCTTATCTTTTCTAATAGCCACCGGAGTTTAAACCAATTTGTTTGCACAAAATTTCCACAATACAAGCCTTTTCATTTTTTTTTTTTTTTTTTAATATTTATAGTTTACCAAAAGGAGTTTCACTCACAACAAAGGAAATAGCTCCATTTTGGTTTTTTACTGCACTACAAAGAAAAAAAAGCTTCAACCACAATGAGTGGCCTCCACCCACCCCATAAAAAAAGTGGTCTCTTTCTCCGGCATCTCCGCCAAGGAGGAATCGCCATTTTGACGGTTTGACTTCTAGGGAACCAGAGCAAATTTGCACACTTAGTGAGTGTTCCGATCCTTGAAAAGGCTGTTTTTCTGTTGATGTCAACATGTTTCTTGCAAACACTCATGTGTTAGGGTACCCCTTTGAGGCCTCATACACAATTCATGCAGAAATCTCATGCACAATATGTAAATAAGTAAACATTTACGGATTAGGGGAAATTCTGACGTGCGCAAATCCTTTCCCTTCTGACTTTTACTTATTTACGGATTGCGCACAGGTTTCCACATGGAATCTCTGCCTGTATGTGTACGTACACTAATGTGAACAGAAACGTTCATTTCAATCTTCTCGTGTTCAGCTAGTTTAACGTTCATTTCAATCTTCTCGTGTTCAGCTGGTGTTTAATGTGAAAAGAAACGTTCATTTCAATCTTCTCAGGTTCAGCTGGTGTTTAATGTGAAAAGAAACGTTCATTTCAATCTTCTCAGGTTCAGCTGGTGTTTAATGTGAAAAGAAACGTTCATTTCAATCTTCTCAGGTTCAGCTAGTTTAACGTTCATTTCAATGTTCTCGTGTTCAGCTAGTGTTTAATGTGAAAAGAAACGTCAGTTCATTTCAATCTTCTCGTGTTCAGCTAGTGTAACGTTCATTTCAATCTTCTCGTGTTCAGCTAGTGTAACGTTCATTTCAATCTTCTCGTGTTCAGCTAGTTTAACGTTCATTTCAATCTTCTCGTGTTCAGCTAGTGTTTAACGTTCATTTCAATCTTCTCGTGTTCAGCTAGTGTTTAATGTGAAAAGAAACGTTCATTTCAATCTTCTCGTGTTCAGCTGGTGTTTAATGTGAAAAGAAACGTTCATTTCAATCTTCTCGTGTTCAGCTAGTGTAACGTTCATTTCAATCTTCTCGTGTTCAGCTAGTGTTTAATGTGAAAAGAAACGTTCATTTCAATCTTCTCAGGTTCAGCTAGTGTAACGTTCATTTCAATCTTCTCGTGTTCAGCTAGTTTAACGTTCATTTCAATCTTCTCGTGTTCAGCTAGTGTTTAATGTGAAAAGAAACGTTCATTTCAATCTTCTCAGGTTCAGCTAGTGTAACGTTCATTTCAATCTTCTCGTGTTCAGCTGGTGTTTAATGTGAAAAGAAACGTTCATTTCAATCTTCTCAGGTCCTCATGCTTTGTGCTAAGTGATCTCCAACTGGATATCTTTCTTCTCTTTGTGCTGTTGGAATAGGCCAACTCCATGAACATTGAATTATCTCCCTTCCCTCACAGAAATCCACACCAGATGTCGCTACGTGGTTTATGGTAATTGACCCCTCTTAGTGCTGCAGCCAAGGGGATTGGTTGGCCTTTGGGGACCTTCCCTCTACACCAGTTGTCCTCAGGTCTTTTTGGCCGAGAGAGTGGGAGTATACTTTGGGCAAGGCATCTCCACTGTGAACCAATTTTAGTCCATTCATCCATCCAAAATATTTAAACATGTGCCAAAAGGTTAAGCAACCCCTCTTTGAAATCCACAACAAAAAGTGTGATAACTCATAAAACGAAAGTGAATTCAAAGAATAAGTTCATTCTTTCTCAGTTACACTAAGACGAGTCTCGGTTATGTGCAGAATACAAAATGTACCCCAAATGTCAAATCAAAGTAACCAGTTTCGTTCTGCAAAGATGGTGACTGATTTTCACCATTTCACATTTTCTGAAAATGTTTGACTTTGGAAGCCCAGAGAGAACAAAATAGAGATGTGTATCCGATTTATTTTCACTGAAAATAAGTAAAACAATCTCTTCTCTTCAGTTCTGCACAGATTGTGTCACTTATGTTGCGCTACGTGCTGTCAGTAACGAACGTAACATCCCCATACATAAATCGCCTTTTGGAGCCATTTTACATGCAGCAAATAGGGTTTTATTGCTCCAAGTTGTTCCCTCCTTCTTGTACAGCATTTGTGATCTAAACCACCTTGTTTGGAGTGGTTATTTGACCAGGATGGCTCTCTACAACATGTCCCTTAAATGGTCAGTCACTTTGAGACCTACACATCGGTGCTGGCTACTGTTTACAGACAATAATGTTCGCGGTTTTGAATGCCAGCTCTATGCTTTCCTGTTTGACATCAACTCTACCATTCAGCTGGTACTGCAGAGACGATATCTCTGGTGTACTCCAACACTTTGCTTCTGGAGCTGGAGACTGCTTTAGGCAGAGCAACCATGGGGAGAATTTCTGTGCTGTCCTATCATCTCTTCAGAGAAAAACATTGTCACTCATATGTGCTGGGGCGGTTTTTGTAAATAGAAGAAACACCTTCTGGATTTGGGGCAACGTGCATCCTTCATGAGCTGGACATTCAACATGTCACAAATGATGGCTGAACTGTCCCTTCTGTGAATACCACAATGCACATATTGAACACCCATCAAAATACATGCATAATAATGCTCGTTTGACTGGGACAGAATTCCAGTGCATCTTAGGGCATGTAGCCTTATCCTTACTTTGACCCTCAGAGGTAATTCTCACCAATTTAATCCTTTGGATCATTTGAAATGTCTGGTAGCATTTTCTAAAATGATCATGAACATGAGCGAAGTGTGCTAGAGGAAACGGAACGAATCTTGGACGAATCATGCATTTGTCACAACAAAAAGCCTGATTTGTTGTGCCCTTGCGTTTATTAATTTTTGCATCAATTGATATCGCTATTTTTGCATCCAACTTTTGGTCTTCAAAAGGAATGATGTGGACAAACTGTTTAGGCATCTTCGTATTTGTTTGCCTTATTGCACAAACAACTTTAAATTTAATGAAGAAAATTTAAACGTGACTGAATAAGGGAGTTGTAGACTGCTGGCAAGACGTGTCTGCCCCTGTCCCTGTTCAGCGTGGGTTTGGTGGCCGCGATGTGAATGGCCTCCTTCACTCCACGGCGGAACCAGTTCGCCTCGCGTTCCAGCACCGAGACGCTGTCTTCAGAGAAGTCATGCTTTGCCCGGTCAAGATGTTCGCCCACCGGGGACGACTCCCGTCAGTGCTCCCCCAGTCTTTTCTTTACAGTTCGTTCAGTTTCTTACACATAGAACTCTCTGATGTTGTGTTGGCTGCAGTTGTCACAGTCTATGCGGTGCACAACACTGGACTGGTCTAGTTTGTCTGTTTTGTCCTTTGGGGCGACGAGCATGCTGCATATGGTGTCTTTTGAGTTTGGCGGCGAATGACGTGTTTTTGTGCTGTCCCACAATCGAGTGCTATTGTGAGGGACATACTGTACCAATCTTTACAATGTTTTGTGTGGTACCTTACATAGACCCTGCCAATATTATTGTGATGAAAATGTAAATGAAAAGTTTAACGGTAGGTGGTAATTAACGATTGAAAATTAATACAAAACTCACTAAGAACTGTGTATAGAAAACTATTCACTACGATACAGCGATCGACCTATATATTTTGCATCTGATTGCACGTGCGTTTCTCTCAGCAAAATGATGGCCTAGTGCGGTTATTTTCGTCAACTGAGTGTGCATACTCGTCGTGGATATGTAGGCAACCTTCTCTTCGGTCCCATGTGTGAGTTGTGATCACAGTGAACAGGCCAATACGTCATGCCTAATTTATTTTACCATGTATGTCAACTAATATGGATGTCTCACCGGGTCCCAGCGAAAACAAGCTAAAGCCCACTATCGACTGCTTGCAGAAAACCTTTACATGTTCAGCAAATGAACTGCTTGCATGGAGGAATAGTTTGTGGTACCGTTATGCAACTATCACAGATGAGTGTGTAACTATTGCTTACTCTCTCACTCGTTTATTGAATCCCACATTAACTATGCTTCAACTATTTGGGATGGTGCAAGTGACAATACTTTAAAACCTCCCTCTAGTCTTCATAGACGGGAATTAACGTTAGTTCTTCTTAAATCTTTTACATTAACAGCTAATGATTACAAAGCCTTGGACATACTACCTTTCAAGCTAAAACTAAAATTCAACAAAGCTGTCCATGTTCAAAATGTTATCAGGCAATGCCCCACCATCACTTACCAATATGTTTGTTGTCAATGATCAACGCCATGTTCACAAACTCATGCTGCCTTTGCCTAGAATCGACCTTTTCAAACATGTTTAGCTTATTCTGGCGGGGCCTTGTGGAATGCCATATTGGGCAATCTCGCAATTGAAACATGCTTTAATTCTTTAAAAAAAACACCTATTGAACATTTCTAATGACCGAATTTTATAATTCAATTCTATAACATGTTGTTCATATTATTAAACCTTCTCCCAGATTCCACCACCTGTTTCCTCAAGATACCCGATGTGAATGTAACTTTGCTTTTGTCCCTTTCACTTCTTGACATGAATTTGCGCGCACGCGCGCGCGCGTGTGTGTGTGTGTGAGGGAGAGAGAGAGAGGGACGAGGAGGGAGAGAGAGAGAGAGAGACAGGGAGAGAGAGATAAAATGTGTGTGTGTGTGTGTGCGCGTGTGCGCATGTGTACTTGCTTCCAATGGGCAACTTTAATTTCAATGTGTTTGATGTTTTTTCATGGTTATTTGATAAGTATGAATTTTGTATGTGCATGTTTTTTTTCACTTTCATTCTTTTTTTAAATTTTGCATTTATTGTTAATGGTGGTGATTGTTTTTTTCTTCTCCTTTTTCATTTTTTATGAGGGCTGCATGTAAACAAGCCTGTATAGTGCTTATTTGGTCTGTGTGGGTCTTCTTGCAGTACACACTGAAGGAGAGACTGGTGACTATCAACTGGAGGTACTGGTCTGTTTGGGTCTTGTGGTACACACTGAGGGAGAGGCTGGGTGACCTGGAGGTACTGGTCGTGTGGGTCTTCTGGCGGGTACACTCTGAAGGAGAGACTTGTGACTATCAAACTGGAGGTACTGGTCTGTGTGGGTCCTTCTTGGCAATACACACTGAAGTAGAGACTGTGTGACTATCAAACTGGTAGGTACTGGTCTGTGTGGGTCCTTCTTGCGGTACCACTGAAGGAGAGACTGGTGACTATCAAACGGAGGTACTGGTCTGTGTTGGTCTTCTGTGGTACAACACTGAAGGAGAAGGCTGGTGACTGAGTACTGGTCTTTGTGGGGTCCTTTCTTTGCGTACACTCGGAAGGAGAGGCTGTCCCCTTTTCTGCTATGGCGATTGTCCAGCATGTGCAATGCTGCCCTCATGTTCGACCTCTCGTGGAACGTGATTGCTGGTGCTGGTATTCAGGTGGTCGGTGAACTCGTCTACCAAGTAGTCTGGTGTCGTCCCATGTAACGCCCCCAGTTTGCGGAGGCATGTGGAACCTGGCGGAGTCGTTAACCTCAACTCTTCCATGAGACGGTTGGTGACTATGGGACGATGGGACTCACGGGCGACCCCATGGCTGCTCACTCCGTTTGTTGTTAGAACTTGCCACACAAACGTGAAGTATGTAAGTTTGACAAACAGTGATGACAAGAGCTCACAGATGTGTTTGACTGACATGTGGTCCTCTGCTGGAGGGTGTCATCTTTCAACAGTCTGTTCGGATGATCGTCCACACTTGCCTTTCACCGGTACACTGGTAAACAAAGCTTCCATCCTCACTGACCTTATACCTTATAACTTTAAATTTTTTGCATCCATCGCGGGTCTGAATCTTTTTATTACAAACTAAACGTTGGGTTTAGAAACATATTGTATGGGGCACAGATTGGTTT
>CM065686.1:783814-802219 GCA_017654935.2 Phymorhynchus buccinoides
GATTTGTTTTACACTATTTATAAAGGGGTACATGTTCAGATTTGCACACTATTTATAAAGGGGTATTTTCAGATTTGCTTTACACTATTTATAAAGGGGTACATGTTCAGATTTGCTTTACACTACATTATCTATAAAGGGGTACATGTTCAGATTTGCTTTACACTATTTATAAAGGGGTACATGTTCAGATTTGCTTTACATTATCTATAAAGGGGTACATTTCAGATTTGTTTTACACTATTTATAAAGTACATTTTCAGACACACTATTTATAAAGGGGTACATGTTCAGATTTGTTTTACACTATTTATAAAGGGGTACATGTTCAGATTTGCTTTACATTATCATTTCAGATTTGCTTTACTATTTATAAAGGGGTACATGTTCAGAGGGGGTACATGTTCAGATTTGCTTTACACTATTTATAAAGGGGTACATGTTCAGATTTGCTTTACACTATTTATAAAGGGGTACATGTTCAGATTTGCTTTACACTATTTATAAAGGGGTACATTTCAGATTTGCTTTACACTATTTATAAAGGGGTACATGTTCAGATTTGCTTTACACTATTTATAAAGGGGTACATGTTCAGATTTGCTTTACACTATTTATAAAGGGGTACATGTTCAGATTTGCTTTACACTATTTATAAAGGGGTACATGTTCAGATTTGCTTTACACTATTTATAAAGGGGTACATGTTCAGATTTGCTTTACACTATTTATAAAGGGGTACATGTTCAGATTTGCTTTACACTATTTATAAAGGGGTACATTTTCAGATTTGCTTTACAGACATTTCACACTATCTATAAAGGGGTACATGTTCAGATTTGCTTTACACTATTTATAAAGGGGTACATGTTCAGATTTGCTTTACACTTATCTATAAAGGGGTACATGTTCAGATTTGCTTTACACTATTTATAAAGGGGTACATGTTCAGATTTGCTTTACACTATTTATAAAGGGGTACATGTTCAGATTTGCTTTACACTATTTATAAAGGGGTACATGTTCAGATTTGCTTTACATTATCTATAAAGGGGTACATGTTCAGATTTGCTTTACACTATTTATAAAGGGGTACATGTTCAGATTTTCTTTACATTATCTATAAAGGGGTACATTTCAGATTTGCTTTACACTATTTATAAAGGGGTACATGTTCAGATTTGCTTTACACTATTTATAAAGGGGTACATGTTCAGATTTGCTTTACACTATTTATAAAGGGGTACATGTTCAGATTTGCTTTACACTATTTATAAAGGGGTACATGTTCAGATTTGCTTTACACTATTTATAAAGGGGTACATGTTCAGATTTGCTTTACACTATCCATAAAGGGGTACATGTTCAGATTTGCTTTACACTATTTATAAAGGGGTACATGTTCAGATTTGCTTTACACTATTTATAAAGGGGTACATGTTCAGATTTGCACTATTATAAAGCGGTACATGTTCAGATTTGCTTTACACTATTTATAAAGGGGTACATGTTCAGATTTGCTTTACACTATCTATAAAGGGGTACATGTTCAGATTTGCTTTACACTATTTATAAAGGGGTACATGTTCAGATTTGCTTTACACTATTTATAAAGGGGTACATGTTCAGATTCGCTTTACACTATTTATAAAGGGGTACATTTCAGATTTGCTTTACACTATTTATAAAGGGGTACATGTTCATATTTGCTTTACACTATTTATAAACGGGTACATGTTCAGATTCGCTTTACACTATTTATAAAGGGGTACATGTTCAGATTTGCATTTACACTATCTATAAAGGGGTACATGTTCAGATTTGCTTTACACTATTTATAAAGGGGTACATGTTCAGATTTGCTTTACACTATTTATAAAGGGGTACATGTTCAGATTTGCTTTACACTATTTATAAAGGGGTACATGTTCAGATTTGCTTTACACTATTTATAAAGGGGTACATGTTCAGATTTGCTTTACACTATTTATAAAGGGGTACATTTCAGATTTGCTTTACACTATCTATAAAGGGGTACATGTTCAGATTTGCTTTACACTATTTATAAAGGGGTACATGTTCAGATTTGCTTTACACTATTTATAAAGGGGTACATTTTCAGATTTTTCAGATTTACACTATTTATAAAGGGGTACATTTCAGATTCGTTTTACATTATTTATAAAGGGGTACATGATTCACACTATTTATAAAGGGGTACATTTCAGATTTGCTTTACACTATTTATAAAGGGGTACATTTCAGATTTGGGGTACATTTCAGATTTGCTTTACACTATTTATAAAGGGGTACATGTTCAGATTTGCTTTACACTATATAAAGGGGTACATTTCAGATTTGCTTTACACTATTTATAAAGGGGTACATGTTCAGATTTGCTTTACACTATTTATAAAGGGGTACATTTCAGATTTGCTTTACATATTTATAAAGGGGTACATTTCAGATTTGCTTTACACTATTTATAAAGGGGTACATGTTCAGATTTGCTTTACACTATTTATAAAGGGGTACATGTTCAGATTTGCTTTACACTATTTATAAAGGGGTACATGTTCAGATTTGCTTTACACTATTTATAAAGGGGTACATGTTCAGATTTGCTTTACACTATTTATAAAGGGGTACATGTTCAGATTTGCTTTACACTATTTATAAAGGGGTACATGTTCAGATTTGCTTTACACTATTTATAAAGGGGTACATGTTCAGATTTGCTTTACACTATCTATAAAGGGGTACATGTTCAGATTTGCTTTACACTATCTATAAAGGGGTACATGTTCAGATTTGTTTTACACTATTTATAAAGGGGTACATGTTCAGATTTGCTTTACACTATTTATAAAGGGGTACATTTCAGATATGCTTTACATTATCTATAAAGGGGTACATTTCAGATTTGCTTTACACTATTTATAAAGGGGTACATTTCAGATTTGCTTTACACTATTTATAAAGGGGTACATGTTCAGATTTGCTTTACACTATTTATAAAGGGGTACATGTTCAGATTTGCTTTACACTATTTATAAAGGGGTACATGTTCAGATTTGCTTTACACTATTTATAAAGGGGTACATGTTCAGATTTGCTTTACACTATTCATAAATGGGTACATGTTCAGATTTGCTTTACACTATTTATAAAGGGGTACATTTCAGATTTATTTGACACTATCAATAAAGGGGTATATTCAGATTTGCTTTACACATAGATTTATAATAAAGGGGTACATGTTCAGATTTGCTTTACACTATTTATAAAGGGGTACATGTTCAGATTTGCTTTACACTATTTATAAAGGGGTACATGTTCAGATTTGCTTTACACTATTTATAAAGGGGTACATGTTCAGATTTGCTTTACACTATTTATAAAGGGGTACATGTTCAGATTTGCTTTACACTATTTATAAAGGGGTACATGTTCAGATTTGCTTTACACTATTTATAAAGGGGTACATTTCAGATATGCTTTACACTATCTATAAAGGGGTACATTTTCAGATTTGATTTACACTATTTATAAAGGGGTACATTTTCAGATTTTCTTTACACTATTTATAAAGGGGTACATTTGAGATTCGCTTTACATTATTTATAAAATGGTACATGTTCGGATTTGTTTTACACTTTTATAATGGGGTACATGTTCAGATTTGCCTTACATTATTTATAAAGGGGTACATTTCAGATTTTTCACTCACACTATTTATAAAGGGGTACATTTCAGATTTTGGTGCCTAACCACTATTTATAAAGGGGTACACATTTCAGATTTACACTATTTATAAAGGGGTACATTTTCAGATTTGCTTTACACTATCTATAAAGGGGTACATGTTCAGATTTGCTTTACACTATCTATACAGGGGTACATTATCTATAAAGGGGTACATTATCTATAAAGGGGTACATTATCAATAAAGGGGTACATTAGCTATAAAGGGGTACATTTACATTATAAAGGGGTACATTAGATAAAGGGGTACATTATCTATAAAGGGGTACATTAGCTATAAAGGGGTACATGTTCAGATTTGCTTTACACTATTTATAAAGGGGTACATGTTCAGATTTGCTTTACACTATCTATAAAGGGGTACATGTTCAGATTTGCTTTACACTATTTATAAAGGGGTACATGTTCAGATTTGCTTTACACTATTTATAAAGGGGTACATTTCAGATTTGCTTTACACTATTTATAAAGGGGTACATTTCAGATTTGTTTTACATTATCTATAAAGGGGTACATGTTCAGATTTGCTTTACATTATTTATAAAGGGGTACATGTTCAGATTTGCTTTACACTATTTATAAAGGGGTACATGTTCAGATTTGCTTTACACTATCTATAAAGGGGTACATTTCAGTTCTTTACACACTATTTATAAAGGGGTACATGTTCAGATTTGCTTTACACTATCTATAAAGGGGTACATGTTCAGATTTGTTTTACACTATTTATAAAGGGGTACATGTTCAGATTTGCTTTACACTATTTATAAAGGGGTACATGTTCAGATTTGCTTTACACTATTTATAAAGGGGTACATGTTCAGATTTGCTTTACACTATTTATAAAGGGGTACATGTTCAGATTTGCTTTACACTATCTATAAAGGGGTACATGTTCAGATTTGCTTTACACTATCTATAAAGGGGTACATTATCTATAAAGGGGTACATTATCAATAAAGGGGTACATTATCTATAAAGGGGTACATTATCATTATTTAAAGGGGTACATGTTCAGATTTGCTTTACACTATTTATAAAGGGGTACATTATCTATAAAGGGGTACATGTTCAGATTTGCTTTACATTATCTATAAAGGGGTACATGTTCAGATTTGCTTTACACTATTTATAAAGGGGTACATGTTCAGATTTGTTTTACACTATTTATAAAGGGGTACATGTTCAGATTTGCTTTACACTATTTATAAAGGGGTACATGTTCAGATTTGCTTTTACATTATTTATAAAGGGGTACATTTCAGATTTGCTTTACACTATTTATAAAGGGGTACATGTTCAGATTTGCTTTACATTATCTATAAAGGGGTACATTTCAGATTTGCTTTACACTATTTATAAAGGGGTACATGTTCAGATTTGCTTTACATTATCTATAAAGGGGTACATGTTCAGATTTGCTTTACACTATTTATAAAGGGGTACATGTTCAGATTTGCTTTACACTATTTATAAAGGGGTACATTTCAGATTTGCTTTACACTATTTATAAAGGGGTACATTTCAGATTTGCTTTACACTATTTATAAAGGGGTACATGTTCAGATTTGCTTTACACTATCTATAAAGGGGTACATTTTCAGATTTGCATTTACACTATTTATAAAGGGGTACATGTTCAGATTTGCTTTACACTATTTATAAAGGGGTACATGTTCAGATTTGCTTTACATTATCTATAAAGGGGTACATTTCAGATTTGCTTTACACTATTTATAAAGGGGTACATGTTCAGATTTGCTTTACATTATCTATAAAGGGGTACATGTTCAGATTTGCTTTACACTATTTATAAAGGGGTACATGTTCAGATTTGCTTTACACTATCTATAAAGGGGTACATGTTCAGATTTGTTTTACACTATTTATAAAGGGGTACATTTTCAGATTTGCTTTACACTATTTATAAAGGGGTACATGTTCAGATTTGCTTTACACTAGTTATAAAGGGGTACATTTCAGATTTGCTTTACACTATCTATAAAGGGGTACATTTCAGATTTGCTTTACACTATTTATAAAGGGGTACATGTTCAGATTTGCTTTACACTATTTATAAAGGGGTACATGTTCAGATTTGCTTTACACTATTTATAAAGGGGTACATGTTCAGATTTGCTTTACACTATTTATAAAGGGGTACATGTTCAGATTTGCTTTACACTATTTATAAAGGGGTACATGTTCAGATTTGCTTTACACTATCTATAAAGGGGTACATGTTCAGATTTGCTTTACACTATTTATAAAGGGGTACATGTTCAGATTTGCTTTACACTATCTATAAAGGGGTACATGTTCAGATTTGCTTTACACTATTTATAAAGGGGTACATGTTCAGATTTGCTTTACACTATTTATAAAGGTGTACATGTTCAGATTTGCTTTACACTAGTTATAAAGGGGTACATTTCAGATTTGCTTTACATTATCTTATAAAGGGGTACATTTCAGATTTGCTTTACACTATTTATAAAGGGGTACATTTTCAGATTTGCTTTACACTATTTATAAAGGGGTACATGTTCAGATTTGCTTTACACTATCTATAAAGGGGTACATGTTCAGATTTGCTTTACACTATTTATAAAGGGGTACATGTTCAGATTTGCTTTACACTATTTATAAAGGGGTACATGTTCAGATTTGCTTTACTTTTATAAAGGGGTACATGTTCAGATACACTATTTATAAAGGGGTACATTTCAGATTTGCTTTACACTATTTATAAAGGGGTACATGTTCATATTTGCTTTACACTATTTATAAAGGGGTACATGTTCAGATTTGCTTTACACTATCTATAAAGGGGTACATGTTCAGATTTGCTTTACACTATTTATAAAGGGGTACATGTTCAGATTTGCTTTACACTATTTATAAAGGGGTACATGTTCAGATTTGCTTTACACTATTTATAAAGGGGTACATGTTCAGATTTGCTTTACACTATTCATAAAGGGGTACATTTCAGATATGCTTTACACTATCTATAAAGGGGTACATTTTCATATTTGCTTTACACTATTTATAAAGGGGTACATTTTCATATTTGCATTACACTATTTGTAAAGGGGTACATATTCAGATTTTCTTTACACTATTTATAAAGGGGTACATTTCAGATTCGTTTTACATTATTTATAAAGGGGTACATGTTCGGATTTGTTTTACACTTTTATAATGGGGTACATGTTCAGATTTGGTTTACATTATTTATAAAGGGGTACATTTCAGATTTTTCTTTACACTATTTATAAAGGGGTACATTTCAGATTTGCTTTACACTATTTATAAAGGGGTACATTTCAGATTTGCTTTACACTATTTATAAAGGGGTACATTTCAGATTTGCTTTACATTATTAATAAAGGGGTACATTTCAGATTCGCTTTACACTATTTATAAAGGGGTACATGTTCAGATTTGCTTTACACTATTTATAAAGGGGTATATATTCAGATTTGCTTTACACTATTTATAAAGGGGTACATGTTCAGATTTGCTTTACACTATTTATAAAGGGGTACATGTTCAGATTCGTTTTACACTATTTATAAAGGGGTACATGTTCAGATTTGCTTTGCATTATTTATAAAGGGGTACATGTTCAGATTTGCTTTACACTATTTATAAAGGGGTACATGTTCAGATTTGCTTTACACTATTTATAAAGGGGTACATGTTCAGATTTGCTTTACACTATTTATAAAGGGGTACATATTCAGATTTGCTTTTACACTATTTATAAAGGGGTACATTTTCATATTTGCTTTACACTATTTATAAAGGGGTAGGCCTATTGCTCATTGTACATGTTCAGATTTGTTTACACTAGTTGTACTGATTAAACGCTTCTTTAAAAAATGTAAAGAACAAAAATCATCATCGTCACAGCATCACACTGAACTGATGCAATGACTAGTAGTCAATGCCAGACAGACAGACAAATGTACAGATGGACAGACAGACAGCTGGTCAGACAGACAGACAGCTGGCCAGACAGACAGACAGATGGACAGACCGACAGAGGGAGGTACCATGTCTTGATCATCATACAGCATCGCACTGGTACTGGTAGCAAGGACTGGTAGTCAATGACAGACAGACAGACAGACAGACAGCTGGTCAGACAGACAGACAGAGGGAGGGTACCATGTCTTGATCAGTTCCTATTCCATCATACAGCATCACACTGAATTCATACAGGGACTGGTAGTCAATGACAGACAGACAGACAGCTGGTTAGACAGACAAACAGACAGACAGCTGGTCAGACAGACAGACAGACAGAGGTAGGTACCTTGTCTTGATCAGTTCCTATTCCATCATACAGCATCACACTGAATTCATACAGGGACTGGTAGTCAATAGCAGACAGACAGACAGCTGGTCAGACAGACAGACAAACAGACAGCTGATCAGACAGACAGACAGACAGACAGCTGATCAGACAGACAGACAGAGGGACGTACCATGTCTTGATCAGTTCCTATTCCATCATACAGCATCACACTGAATTAATACAGGGACTGGTAGTCAATAACAGACAGACAGACAGCTGGTCAGACAGACAGACAAACTGTCAGGTGTGAGCGCGAGGCAGATTTTGTAAATAGAGGTGGAATAGACATTGGACGAAATGAGAGTTAAAGATAGCATGTATTTGATAGTTTGGATATTGTTTTGTGACAAAAGTTCTGGTTGGCCAGAACGATAATAAATGGGCCAATGCAAAAAAGCGTTACCGCAAGTGAATTGTATTCAGAATTAAGTAGGACCAGATTGTGACAAGGAGATTCACTTTTCACCTGGGTTGGCTGCGAGACCACCCCATCTTCTTCTTCTGTGTTCCTTGAGTTTGTATGGGTTTGAATTAGGTTAGGGAAAGATAATTTATAGGTGGTATTAAAAGAAGCAGATGGCTCATAGAAATGTAGGATTGAATATAATTTTAGTAAGAGGCTTGTCCTTTGTTTTCTCAAAAGAGCTAGTATTGTGCAGCTAATCCAGTGATTAGTCCTTAGAAAGGAATTTCTTTTGAAGAAGAGGAAGAAGAAATACGAAGAAGGAAAACGAGAAAGAAAAGGAAGAAGAAGATGTGATCAGTTTTTAAACAGATTTCATTATCTGAAATAGTTTTTATCTTTCATTGTTTGGTATTCCATTTTCTTTGTTTCTTCTGCGGACATTTTGGTCCTATTTTGATTCGTGGACGCGGGTAAAATTATATTGTAGTAACCCGAGAAAGAGGTGTCGTATTATGAATATGGAGATAGAGGTTCGGGGTGATGATGGTTTTGTCCACGATGTGATGTGCTACGTTTTGTGGTGAATGTTTGGGTGAGTAATGCCTGACATGGATTGCTCGATTGGATTGACGGTAATGGATTTGGCCTGAATTTCTGATGATCCTTTTTGATATAAATACGTAATTAACACTAACCGAGAGGTTAACTTATTACCATGACTTCAATAAACTAAATGATTGATTGGTGAACCTTAACTTCTTGGTGTTGAGTATACATCTTTGGGTGGAGTCAGATTTGCGTGTGTATGTTGTGAGCCCGGGGAGTTCACCAATTTTGGCGAACATCACACAAACAGACAGCTGATCAGACAGACAGACAGACAGCTGATGTCAGACAGACAGACAGACAGACAGAGGGACGTTACCCATGTCTTGATCAGTTCCTATTCCATCATACAGCATCACACTGAATTCATACAGGGACTGGTAGTCAATGACAGACAGACAGACAGTCGGACAGACAGACAGATGGACAGACAGACAGTCAGACAGACAGACAGCTGGTCAGACAGACAGCTGGTCAGACAGACAGAGGGACGTACACCATGTCTACGATCAAGTTCATATTCCATCAATTTGACAAACATCACACTGAATTCATTCAGGGACTGGTAGTCAATGACAGACAGACAGTCAGACAGACAGACAGATGGACAGACAGACAGTCAGACAGACAGCTGGTCAGACAAACAGAGGGACGTACCATGTCTTGATCAGTTCCTATTCCATCATACAGCATCACACTGAATTCATACAGGGACTGGTAGTCAATGTCTCTGGACCTCTCAAAACACTGGAAAGCCTTGGTGCAGTAACCCTGCAAACACGCAAAGTGGCAAACATTAGCGTGTATGCGCAAACGCACGCGTGTGCGTACACATACACGAACACGCACACAGACACACATAGTGATGTGCACGCGGCATGCGTGTGCACACTAACATATACATGCGCTTGCACAAGCATGCAATCAAGCACGCAAACATGCACGCACTCACTATGTGTGTGTATGTGTACGTGTGTGCGCGCGCGCGTGCGTGCCTTGCGTGCATGTGCGCATGCGCAAGCTTTTCTCGGTTGCTTTGGAAGTAGAATGTTCTCCATTTCGTTGAATGACAATCTCTCTCTCTCTCTCTCTCTCTCTCTCTCTCTCTCTCTCTCTCTCTCTCTCTCTCTTTTAGCTTCAAATATGTTTCCACTTTTGATATGTTGACATGTATGCATATTATCTATGTTTGTTATTGTTAAATTATTAACAAGTTTGTATTTACCTATCTTTGTTGTGTCCCCCCCCTCTCTCTCTCTCTCTCTCTCTTCTGCTCTCATCCATCCCCCCCCCTCTCTCTCTCTCTCTCTCTCTCTCTCTCTCTCTCTCTCCTTTTGTGTGTGTGAGAGGGGGGGGAGGTGGAGGGAGAGACTGATGGTTTTGTTGTCGCATCTAATTTTTCTTCTTCATGGATGATTGTTCGATGATTATTTTTGATTGCTTCATTATTTTTGTGTTGAATATATTGATTTTTTTGCATGTTTGTTTGAGGGCAAGATGTAAAAAAAGCCCATTGTGTGCTTACTCTTTTTCTCTCAATACAAAAGTTTCATTCGTTCGTTCGTTCGACTATTGTATTATAACAAACCTTCTATGTTCACATATTATATGGTATTGCTTTATTGTACAAACAAACGTGTTGTTAGAAACAGGGGCTGTTTTTATTGGTAAAGCGTTGAAAGCTAGGCAAGATTTACGTCATGTTTTGCAATGTCAAGTTAATAATGTATTGCAATGTCAAGTTAATAATGTATTGCAATGTCAAGTTAATAATGTATTGTAATGTCAAGTTAATAATGTATTGTAATGTCAAGTTAATAATGTATTGCAATGTCAAGTTAATAATGTATTGCAATGTCAAGTTAATAATGTATTGCAATGTCAAGTTAATAATGTATTGCAATGTCAAGTTAATAATGTATTGCAATGTCAAGTTAATAATGTATTGCAATGTCAATTTTGTTGTTGTCACATTCACTCCGTTGTATGAGCATGGCCTAACAATTACATTTTTCTTGACTCCTGACTCTCTCTCTCTCTCTCTCTTGTCTCATGGCGTGAAGCCAAAATGTCGTGACTCCTCTCCTCTCTCTCTCTCTCTCTCATCTCTCTCCACATGTCTCTATCTCTATATCCGTTCTTTTCTCTCAATAAAAAAACATTCGTTCGTCTCGTCGTTCGTTCGTTCTCTCTCTCCTCTCTCTCTCTCTCTCTCTCTCTCTCTCTACCTGTTCCATATAAAGAAGTCCTAGGTGGAAATACTTCTTCCTCTCCCCCCTTCCCGATCTTGTCCTGTAGCAGAGATTCCACCTCACCAAACAGATCCTCCTGGGACATCGTGACCTCTGGCCTCTGTCTGGCCTTGACCTCAGAAATAAGGTCGGTCAGCAGGCAGTGATCTTTCCGGAAGGGAGGCGGGTGTGCCGTGACGTCACGGGTCAGCTCCATAGTGGGAAGTCTGTGGACCAGCACAGTAGGTTGAACATCGGTTAATAAGAATACGTACTTTCTTTAGCACGGGATGGAAATGCATGTCTTTCGGATGAGACGATAAACCGAGGTCCCGTGTGCCCATGCACTTAGCACACGTTAAGCCCAGTGGCAACGAAAAAGTTGTCATTTGGTCCCAAAAACATTTGCAACCCCCCCCCCCCCCCCACCCTCCCTCTAAAATCGCATGCCAGGTGGGGCCAACCCGAATTTAACAGAGACGCCTCTGTGACTATATTAAAGTACCTAATACCTAAAATAATAATTATGATTATGCTGAAAATCGGTTAGTGAGAATCAGTCCTTTTCTTAATTAGTGTAATTATGGTGCATGGCGGATTGTGATGACATTGAAAATCGATTAATAAGAATTAATCCTTCTTCTTCTTTCTCTTGACATCCTACGTCATCCTATTGACGGCTATGATGCATTACAAACGGGGTTTCCGGTTTAGAAATGGAATCTGTAGGGGGTAAGTGCTGCCCAGATGATCAGCTCCAGGGAAAGGGAAGTGAGGGGGGAAGAGGGGTGCGGGGGTTGGGGGTTAAATCTGGGATTTGAAGACCTCCACCGAGGCTGATGTTATTGCCTCAGGTGGAAGGCTGTTCCACTCACACCCAGCCCTGGGAAAGACAGAAAACTTCCTGTAGTTTGTTTTAGTTGCCGGAAGGAGGTAGGCTGCTGTGTGTGACAGTCTTGTCTGGCGTGATGGTGGATGGGGGACAGGCCTGTGCTGGGTGTGACAGTCTCATCTGGCGTGATTCGTGCGTGATGGTGGGATGGGGGACAGGCCTGTGCTGGAGGACAGGCCTGTGTGTGTGCAGTCTCATCTGGCGTGATGGTGGATGGGGGGCAGGCCTGTGCTGGGTGTGACAGTCTCATCTGGCGTGATGGTGGATGGGGGACAGGCCTGTGCTGTGTGTGACAGTCTCATCTGGCGTGATGGTGGATGGGGGACAGGCCTGTGCTGGGTGTGACAGTCTCATCTGGCGTGATGGTGGATGGGGGACAGGCCTGTGCTGGGTGTGACAGTCTCATCTGGCGTGATGGTGGATGGGGGACAGGCCTGTGCTGTGTGTGTGACAGTCTTGTCTGGCGTGATGGTGGATGGGGGACAGGCCTGTGCTGGGTGTGACAGTCTTTGTCTGGCGTGATGGTGGATGGGGGACAGGCCTGTGCTGGGTGTGACAGTCTTGTCTGGCGTGATGGTGGATGGGGGACAGGCCTGTGCTGTGTGTGACAGTCTTGTCTGGCGTGATGGTGGATGGGGGACAGGCCTGTGCTGTGTGTGACAGTCTCAGTCTGGCGTGATGGGGGATGGGGGGACAGGCCTGTGCTGGGTGTGACAGTCTCATCTGGCGTGATGGGGGATGGGGGACAGGCCTGTGCTGTGTGTGACAGTCTTGTCTGGCGTGATGGTGGATGGGGGACAGGCCTGTGCTGGGTGTGACAGTCTCATCTGGCGTGATGGTGGATGGGGGGACAGGCCTGTGCTGGGTGTGACAGTCTTGTCTGGCGTGATGGTGGATGGGGGACAGGCCTGTGCTGGGTGTGACAGTCTTGTCTTGGCGTGATGGTGGATGGGGGACAGGCCTGTGCTGGGTGTGACAGTCTCATCTGGCGTGATGGTGGATGGGGGACAGGCCTGTGCTGGGTGTGACAGTCTTGTCTGGCGTGATGGTGGATGGGGGACAGGCCTGTGCTGGGTGTGACAGTCTTGTCTGGCGTGATGGTGGATGGGGGGGCAGGCCGTGATGGCCCTGTGCTGTGTGTGACAGTCTTGTCTGGCGTGATGGTGGATGGGGGCAGGCCTGTGCTGGGTGTGACAGTCTTATCTGGCGTGATGGTGGATGGGGGACAGGCCTGTGCTGGGTGTGACAGTCTTGTCTGGCGTGATGGTGGATGGGGGACAGGCCTGTGCTGGGTGTGACAGTCTTGTCTGGCGTGATGGTGGATGGGGGACAGGCCTGTGCTTGGGTGTGACAGTCCTGTCTGGCGTGATGGTGGATGGGGGTGTGCAGGGTGCTGGGTGTGACAGTCTTGTCTGGCGTGATGGTGGATGGGGGACAGGCCTGTGCTGGGTGTGACAGTCTTGTCTGGCGTGATGGTGGATGGGGGACAGGCCTGTGCTGGTGTGTGACAGTCTTGTCTGGCGTGATGGAGGATGGGGGACAGGCCTGTGCTGGGTGTGACAGTCTTGTCTGGCGTGATGGTGGATGGGGGACAGGCCTGTGCTGGGTGTGACAGTCTTATCTGGCGTGATGGTGGATGGGGGACAGGCCTGTGCTGGGTGTGACAGTCTTGATCTGGCGTGATGGTGGATGGGGGACAGGCCTGTGCTGGGTGTGACAGTCTTGTCTGGCGTGATGGTGGATGGGGGACAGGCCTGTGCTGGGTGTGACAGTCTTGTCTGGCGTGATGGTGGATGGGGGACAGGCCTGTGCTGTGTGTGTGACAGTCTCCATGTCTGGCGTGATGGTGGATGGGGGACAGGCCTGTGCTGGGTGTGACAGTCTCATCTGGCGGAATGACAGGGCCTGTGATGGGTGGACAGTCTTGTCCGTGTGCTGGATGGGGGCAGAGGCCTGACAGTCTTATCTGGCGTGATGGTGGATGGGGGACAGGCCTGTGCTGGGTGTGACAGTCTCATCTGGCGTGATGGTGGATGGGGGACAGGCCTGTGCTGGGTGTGACAGTCTCATCTGGCGTGATGGTGGATGGGGGACAGGCCTGTGCTGGGTGTGACAGTCTCATCTGGCGTGATGGTGGATGGGGGACAGGCCTGTGCTGGGTGTGACAGTCTTGTCTGGCGTGATGGTGGATGGGGGACAGGCCTGTGCTGGGTGTGACAGTCTCATCTGGCGTGATGGTGGATGGGGGACAGGCCTGTGCTGGGTGTTGACAGTCTTGTCTGGCGTGATGGTGGATGGGGGACAGGCCTGTGCTGGCGTGACAGTCTTGTCTGGCGTGATGGTGGATGGGGGCAGGCCTGTGCTGGGTGTGACAGTCTTGTCTGGCGTGATGGTGGATGGGGGACAGGCCTGTGCTGGGTGTGACAGTCTTATCTGGCGTGATGGTGGATGGGGGACAGGCCTGTGCTGGGTGTGACAGTCTTGATCTGGCGTGATGGTGGATGGGGGGACAGGCCTGTGCTGGGTGTGACAGTCTCATCTGGCGTGATGGTGGATGGGGGACAGGCCTGTGCTGGGTGTGACAGTCTCATCTGGCGTGAGCGTGATGGGGGATGGGGGTGACAGGCCTGTGCTGTGTGTGACAGTCTTGTCTGGCGTGATGGTGGATGGGGGACAGGCCTGTGCTGGGTGTGACAGTCTTGTCTGGCGTGATGGTGGATGGGGGCAGGCCTGTGCTGGGTGTGACAGTCTTATCTGGCGTGATGGTGGATGGGGGACAGGCCTGTGCTGGGTGTGACAGTCTCATCTGGCGTGATGGTGGATGGGGGACAGGCCTGTGCTGGGTGTGACAGTCTCATCTGGCGTGATGGTGGATGGGGGACAGGCCTGTGCTGTGTGTGACAGTCTTGTCTGGCGTGATGGTGGATGGGGGACAGGCCTGTGCTGTGTGTGACAGTCTTGTCTGGCGTGATGGTGGATGGGGGACAGGCCTGTGCTGGGTGTGACAGTCTCATCTGGCGTGATGGTGGATGGGGGCACAGGCCTGTGCTGGGTGTGACAGTCTTATCTGGCGTGATGGTGGATGGGGGACAGGCCTGTGCTGTGGGTGTGACAGTCTTGTCTGGCGTGATGGTGGATGGGGGACAGGCCTGTGCTGGGTGTGACAGTCTTGTCTGGCGTGATGGTGGATGGGGGACAGGCCTGTGCTTGGTGTGACAGTCTCATCTGGCGTGATGGTGGATGGGGGACAGGCCTGTGCTGGGTGTGACAGTCTTTGTCTGGCGTGATGGTGGATGGGGGACAGGCCTGTGCTGGGTGTGACAGTCTTGTCTGGCGTGATGGTGGATGGGGGGGCAGGCCTGTGCTGGGTGTGACAGTCTTGTCTGGCGTGATGGTGGATGGGGGACAGGCCTGTGCTGTGTGTGACAGTCTTGTCTGGCGTGATGGAGGATGGAGGGCAGGCCTGTGCTGGTGTGACAGTCTCATCTGGCGTGATGGTGGATGGGGGGCAGGCCTGTGCTGTGTGTGACAGTCTCATCTGGCGTGATGGTGGATGGGGGACAGGCCTGTGCTGGGTGTGACAGTCTTGTCTGGCGTGATGGTGGATGGGGGACAGGCCTGTGCTGGGTGTGACAGTCTTATCTGGCGTGATGGTGGATGGGGGGCAGGCCTGTGCTGGGTGTGACAGTCTTTATTGGCGTGATGGTGGATGGGGGACAGGACTGTGCTGGGTGTGACAGTCTAGTTTGGCGTGATGGAGGATGGGGGGCAGGCCTGTGCTGGGTGTGACAGTCTTGTCTGGCGTGATGGTGGATGGGGGACAGGCCTGTGTTTGGTGTGACAGTCTTGATTGGCGTGATGGGGGATGGGGGGGGGGGGGGGCAGCCCTGTGCTGGGTGTGACTGGTGGATGGGGGACAGTTGTGCTGGGTGTGACAGTCTTGTCTGGCGTGATGGGGGATGGGGGACAGGCCTGTGCTGGGTGTGACAGTCTTGTCTGGCGTGATGGTGGATGGGGGACAGGCCTGTGCTGGGTGTGACAGTCTCATCTGGCGTGATGGTGGATGGGGGACAGGCCTGTGCTGGGTGTGACAGTCTTGTCTGGCGTGATGGTGGATGGGGGACAGGCCTGTGCTGTGTGTGACAATCTTGTCTGGCGTGATGGTGGATGGGGGACAGGCCTGTGCTGGGTGTTGGGGGTCGGTGAGGACAGGGGGGGTTGGAGAAGGACTATTATTGTGATGATAGGGTTGGTGGGGACTGTGAAGAGCTGCTCTTGTGTGAGTAGGGCAGGTAAGGTTGGTGAAGCATTATTCTTGTATTGGCAGGGCTTGTGGGCAGTGATGACTGCTCATGTGTTGATAGGGCAGGTTTGGTTGATTAAATGTTGCTCTTGTGCTGGTAGGGCAGGTGGGGGCTGGTGAAGTGTTACTCTAAGTGATGATAGGACAGGGAATGTGAAGGGCCGCTCTTGTGTTAGTAGGGCAAGTAAATCTGGTGAAGGCTGCTCTTGTGTTGGTAGGGCAGGTGTGGTTATTGAAGGCTGCTCTTGTGTTGGTAGGGCAGGTGTGGTTGGTGAAGGGCTGCTCTTGTGTTGGTAGGGCAGGTGTTGGTTGTGTTGGCAGGGCTGCTCTTGTGTTGGTAGGGCAGGTGTGGTTGTTGAAGGCTGCTCTTGTGTTGGTAGGGCAGCTGTGGTTGTTGAAGGCTGCTCTTGTGTTGGTAGGGCAGCTGTGGTTGTTGAAGGCTGCTCTTGTGTTGGTAGGGCAGCTGTGGGCCTTCTTGTGTTGGTAAGGTGTGGTTGTTGAATGCTGCTCTTGTGTTGGTAGGGCAGCTGTGGTTGTTGAAGGCTGCTCTTGTGTTGGTAGGGCAGCTATGGTTGTTGAAGGCTGCTCTTGTGTTGGCAGGGCATGTGTGGTTGTTTAATGCTGCTCTTGTGTTGGTAGGGCAGGTGTGGTTGTTGAATGCTGCTCTTGTGTTGGTAGGGCAGGGGGTTGGTGAAGGGTTGTTCTACACACACGCACACCAGTCACTTAATTTTAGCTATTACTTTTTTTCCTGTTATTTTTTCCCCGTTATTCTTTCCCTGTTACTTTCTTTTCCTACAACCTTGATGGCCACCTCTCCATGATGGTCCTTGAAGAAGGTGGCCAGCCTTGCCGATCGTCGTCTGTCTTTCAGTGGGTCCCAGTGCAGCTCAGACATGTTGTTCACGCTCGATGTTTGGCGATGGCGGTTCACTATTCATCGAGCTGCATGACGTTGCACTTTCTCTAACCTGCCAATATGTTATAGTAATATGTTGTCATGTTATGTTGTTGCTTAATTGGCTGGTGTGTGTGTTATAATCATTATGGTTATAATATGTTGTGCCGTTCCTTCTCCTTCCCGTTGATCGGCCTCCTTCATCAACACGAGTCAAGTTGAAGATTCTTCCGATGTTGGAGATAGACTGCTGTGTGTTATAGTGATGTGTTGTGATATGTCCTGTTGTTGCTTGATGGCTGATGTGTGAGTTATAACATAATATTGTGACAAGTTGTTTGAATCGCTGGAGGGTGCTATGAGGATGAGTTGTGTCATATTATGCTGCATTTTGATTGAGGTGTCTTGCTGTTGTGACATGCTGTGTAAATTACTACTACAGATCACATGGCTAGTGTGTGCGATGGAGATGGATTGTGAAATGTTGTGTGCTGTAGTTTGTGTGACTGGTGATGTTGTGTAGGATGTGCTGCATTCTTGTTGTTTGATGTATATGTAATGTTGTGGTGTGATTCGCTGCATTGCCTGGCATAACGACAGCTGTTGGGCCCTTTCTGTGTAATTTGTCCTTTTCTTTCTTTTTTCATTTCTTTTGTTCGAATCTTGTTTCTTTTATGTTCATTTTCTTCCTTTCCCCCTCTTTTTTTCCATGTACCCCCAAAGGGCTTTCGGAAATAAACGTTCTTCTTCTCCTTCTCTTCAAGGCCCACGGTCAGTATGTTGACCATTCTGGCTCCTTCGGGGGAAAAAAGACTGAAAAATGGGGGCCGGTCTGTTCTTTACTGAGGGCATGCCTGCTTAACTAATATATTGAAGGGACAATAAGAATTATCGATGAAAATAAGTTGAAGCTTAGGCTACCTTTCTATCAAAGTCAA
>CM065686.1:802719-825219 GCA_017654935.2 Phymorhynchus buccinoides
ATCTGGGAGAAGGTTTAATATGAACAACATACCACACAGAGAGAGAGAGAGAGAGAGAGAGAGAGAGAGAGAGAGAGAGAGAGAGAGAGAGGAGAGAGAGAGATAGAGAGAGAGAGAGAGAGAGAGAGAGAGAGAGAGAGAGCGAACGAACGAACGGAATTTTTTATTTATACAGGGTAATGAGATAAGTATACAAACATACTTTTTTACACCCAGCCCTGTGGTAAACGAAAATATCGAAATAAAAAACAATAAAAAACAAAAACATCCAATGAAAGAATATAATAAACGACAACCATGAATATCATGTAAAAAGTGAAAATGTTGAGGAGAGAGAGAGAGGGAGAGAGGGAGGGAGAGAGAGAGAGAGAGAGAGAGAGAGAGAGAGAGAGAGAGAGAGAGAGAGAGAGAGAGAGAGAGAGAGAGAGAGAAAGAGAGAGAGATGGAGAGAGAGAGAGAGAAAGAGAAAAAAAGAGAGAGAGAGAGAGAGAGAGATGAGAGAGAGAGAGAGAGAGAGAAGAGAGAGAGAGAGAGAGAGAGAGAGGGAGAGATAAATAGAGAGAGAGACAGAGAGATAGAGAGACAGACAGACAACAGAGAGAGAGAGATATACAAACAATCAAACATGTGTATGGGCATTTGTTACATTAATGTTCAAACATTTTTAAAAATCAAATGTCAAAATATAATTCTTAAGATGTCTTCGAAAAGATGAATAACGTGATATTTCTTTTAATTTAGCAGGTAAAGAGTTCCATAAGGAACCTCTGGAATAATGCAGACTGGATTTGAATAGCTCCAAGCGGGGTCTATTGAGAGAAATCTTGTGCACATGTCCTTTATCATTTAACGTGAATGTATTTCTTAATCTAGATGGTGCCATTCCGTTCATTATTTTGTGCATAAGTCTTCCTTTATTCAATTTTAGCCGATACTTAACAGGCAAAATATTATGATTCTTAAAATCTTCTGATGTTAAGGAACTTGATTTCAATAGAACTAGTTTAATGCCGCGATTATAAGAGCGGACAAGGGGTTGAGAGAGAGAGGGGGAGGGAGGGAGATATAGAGAAAGAGAGATAGAGAGATAGAGAGAGTGAGAGAGATATTGAAGAACGAACGAACGAAATTTTATTTATACAGGGTAATGAGATAAGCATACATACTGTTTTACACCCAGCCCTGAGAGAGAGAGAGAGGGGGGGAGAGAGAGAGAGAGAGAGAGAGAGAGAGAGAGAGAGAGAGAGAGAGAGAGAGAGAGAGAGAGAGAGAGAGAGAGAGAGAGAGAGACTCAGACTCAGACTCAGACTCAGACTCAGGCTCAGAAACTTTATTTTGCAATGAAAGGAATTTAGGCTGGGCCTAGTCTTCCATTCTGTCCTTGGTTCTAAACATGCAATACATAACTACTACTATAAATGAACATTGAGACACAGGAAAATCGCCAACAAAAAAACAACTAACAGTAATATAGCAACGACATGGTAGTCAGAGCATCAGCATCAGCAATTAAAACACACTCAAAATAGAAAACTAACCAACCAAATAAACAAATAATTGGATGAAAAACACATCTTTCACTACAATTTACTTCTTCTACTACCATTACATGTGTAAGACAGGTCAAAAAGCCCATGAGCGGGTAAGAAGCCCATGTCAAGTATCCCACGAAACAAAGCAAATCTCGGTCACATTTTGCCCATGAGACGAGTGTTAATGTTTAGCATTCGTCTCATGGACAAACCCAACCGAAACCCGCCCCACGCCATGAGACAACCGGCACGGGCCTCCCACCCGCCCATGGGCCCGCTACCCCGTCTTCACCTACTATTACTATTATCACCACCATCACCACCACCACCACACCACTACTACTACTACTACTACTACTACTACTACTACTACTACTACTACTACTACTACTACTACTACTACTACAGTGATATAACAATGACACGGTATGCAGAACATCACCATCAGTAATAAGAACAAGCAAAACAGAAACCAACCGACCAAACAAACAAACAAATGAAGAGAAAAAAAAAATGACTTCCACAATTTACTTCATCTATTTACTTATCATCTACTACTACTACTACTACTACTACTACTACTACTACTACTACTACTCTACTACTACTACTACTACTACTACTATTAATAATCATAGCATCATAATAACACAAGTAGCTTAATGTCAATCAAATAAAAAGCAAAAGTAATCATAAAAAGCATAATGACACAAGTAGTAAGCAAATAAAAAGCAAAAGTAATCATGTCATAATGACACAATAGCCTAATGTCAATCAAATAAAAAGCAAAAGTAATCATAAAAAGCATAATGACACAAGTAGCCTAATGTCAAACAAAGAAAGAAGAAAAACAAGCAAACATAATCAGAGAAACACAATGACAGCATTAGTCTAAACAGACAAAAATTGCTGTGTGTGGTACATTAAGTAATAATAAAGTTTTAATGGATGGGATTAAGGAGATGCCCCCGCAAGTTAGATTTGAAATTTTATACTGACGAAAATGCCTTTACATATGAAGGCAGTGAGTTCCAAGCATATGGCCCTGAAAAGGCTATATGTGGAAGGCGTTAGGAGATGTTCTAGGTATTGCGGTGTCAAGTTACTGTGGACTTTATACATTAGGACAGCTGTGTTGTACTGTAACTGGTGTTCAAGTGGTAAAATTTCAAGATTATGAAACTTTTTGAAGTTGACAAAGACGGATCTGGCAGGTTGATCGCTCTTCTGTGGAGCGAAGCTAGTTTTTTAAGATGTTTTTATTTTAGCAGCATAGGACCATACAGTGAATGCATAGTTGATGTGCGAGAGGTAGTGGCCATAGGAAAACATTTTACGTGCGTCTAGGTCCAGATAGGATTGAAGTCGTTTGAGAAGGAATAGGCTGCGTGCTAGTTTATTTCTAACGTGATTTATATGTGATAGCCAGTTGAGTTTGTCATCAAGTATGACGCCTAGAACTCGATGTTCATGGACTTGTTCAATATCGTTGCCATCAATAGTAAGGTTAAGGGAATGGTGTGTTAGTTGATGCTTTTGGCGGGAGGTTACAACCATGCACTTTGTTTTCTTGGGATGAATTAACATAGAATTATCCTTGCACCATTTAGATACATCATGTAAGCCTGACTGAAGAGAGTTTTGGATGACAGTTTGATCTTCCGAACTGGAATGAAGGGAGGAATCATCTGCAAAAAGATCACATGAAACATTTGGGTTGGATATAGACAATGGAAGATCGTTAATGAGAATACTGAAAAGTAATGAACCAAGGACAGATCCCTGGGGTACACCACATTTCACCTTGCCTGTAGAGGAGGACTCGCCATTACAAAAAACGTATTGTGTTCTATTAGCCAGGTATGATGAAAGGAATGTCAGGGAGTGCTGGTTTCTGAGATAGTGTGATAATTTGTCGATAAGTATTGTGTGGTCGACAAGGTCAAAGGCTTTTCTTAGATCAAGAAAGACAGAACCAGTTAACTGATGCTTGTTTATTGCTGAGAGCCAAGAATCACACAAACGGACAAGGGCTGTGTGACAAGAATGATGATTACGAAAGCCAGACTGAAGGGGATGAAGGAGGTTGGAGTTTTCTAGATATTTAGATAGGTGACTGTGGACGTGCTTTTCTAGGGGTTTTGATAGCACTGGCAGAAGTGAGATAGGCCTAAAGTTGCTTAGGTCAGAATGATCGTTTGCTTTGGGTATTGGGATAACTTTAGCTGTTTTTAGGGCAGAGGGTATTGTTCCTAGGTCTATGCATAAATTATATATATATATGTAAGGGGTTCGACAATATATGGAAGAGAAAGTTTTAAAAGAGAGGCGCTTAACGTGTCAGGTCCCATTGGTTTTTTATTCTTTAACATAAGAGCTCCTACTTCGTGAACTGCTAGTAAAGGTATCTGAAAGGAGGAGTGTTGGTTTAGTCTCTTCTCACAAAAGGTTTGGAGCAATGAGGGGACCGTGTATTTATATAGGACATAAGGTGTCAGTGTCAGACTGTATTATTACTGAAAGTATTTATTGCTCGCCATAATGAAGCCGTATCTTTGTTTGTGGCTAACATTTGATTAAAGTAGTTTCGCTTTGACACTTCAATAAGGTCAACTACTTTATTGCGTTGTTTCTTGTATTCAGTCTCCTTCTGTCAAGTTTATGTTTCTCTTTGGCAGAATCGGAGAGTTGCGCATTATCTTCGTTGAAGATAATGAGAGAGAGAGAGAGAGAGAGAGAGAAAGAGAGAGAGAGAGAGAGAGAGAGAGAGAGAGAGAGAGAGAGAGAGAGAGAGAGAGAGAGAGAGAGAGAGAGAGAGGCAAGAGGCAAGAAGCGTAGGAAGGTGGAGCTGTATACATAATACCTCAGAATGAATATCATCTAGATCTAATTCTTTACTCTAATACTTGGCGGCAATAACTTTCTTACATTATTTTGCATCTTTGAAAATGCGACGCCTCCACCCCCCATTCCCTCCTCTCTCTCTCTCTCTCTCTCTCTCTCTCTCTCTCTTCCTCTCTCGCTCTCTCTCTGGTTAGGTCATAGACTTTCTTTTGACGCCATTATGAAATATTGACGTCACTAAGTATATAGCTGACAAGAACAGTTCGAAATGAGGCAGGAGTGAAACTTGGTGTTTAAGTTAGACTAGTAAAAAGTAAAAAGATAAGTGTGTCGTATCTGTCATCGGTTAATTAAAGTCGCTGATGAGCAATTAGGAAAAAGAAAGACTAAGCTGTTTGTGAAAAAGAGGAAGGACAAAAAACAACAAGACAAGAAGACGCCACTTGGCCAAGCTCAGTTCTGAGTTCAAGCTTAACATCAAACTTCTTTGAGTTTCAGTTTGACTTTGATAGAAAGGTAGCCTAAGCTTCAACTTATTTTCATCGATAATTCTTATTGTCCCTTCAATAGATTAGTTAAGCAGGCATGCCCTCAGTAAAGAACAGACCGGCCCCCATTTTTCAGTCTTTTTTCCCCCGAAGGAGCCAGAATGGTCAACATACTGACCGTGGGCCTTGAAGAGAAGGAGAAGAAGAACGTTTATTTCCGAAAGCCCTTTGGGGGTACATGGAAAAAAAGAGGGGGAAAGGAAGAAAATGAACGGAAAAGAAACAAGATTCGAACAAAAGAAATGAAAAAAGAAAGAAAAGGACAAATTACACAGAAAGGGCCCAACAGCTGTCGTTATGCCAGGCAATGCAGCGAATCACACCACAACATTACATATACATCAAACAACAAGAATGCAGCACATCCTACAACATCACCAGTCACACAAACTACAGCACACAACATTTCACAATCCATCTCCATCGCACACACTAGCCATGTGATCTGTAGTAGTAATTTACACAGCATGTCACAACAGCAAGACACCTCAATCAAAACGGCATACTATGACACAACACATCCCCATAGCACACACCAGCGATTCAAACAACTTGTCACAATATTATGTTATAACTCACACATCAGCCATCAAGCAACAACAGGACATATCACAACACATCACTATAACACACAGCAGTCTATCTCCAACATCGGAAGAATCTTCAACTTGACTCGTGTTGATGAAGGAGGCCGATCAACGGGAAGGAGAAGGAACGGCACAACATATTATAACCATAATGTCATTAATGATTATAACACACACACCAGCCAATTAAGCAACAACATAACATGACAACATATTACTATAACATATTGGCAGGTTAGAGAAAGTGTAACGTCATGCAGCTCGATGAATAGTGAACCGCCATCGCCAAACATCGAGCGTGAACAACATGTCTGAGCTGCACTGGGACCCACTGAAAGACAGACGACGATCGGCAAGGCTGGCCACCTTCTTCAAGGACCATCATGGAGAGGTGGCCATCAAGGTTGTAGGAAAAGAAAGTAACAGGGAAAGAATAACGGGGAAAAAATAACAGGAAAAAAAGTAATAGCTAAAATTAAGTGACAGGTGTGCGTGTGTGTAGAACAACCCTTCACCAACCCCCTGCCCTACCAACACAAGAGCAGCATTCAACATTCAACCTGCCCAACCCACCACCTGCCCTACACAACACAACAAGCAGCTGCCTACCAAACAGCAGCCTTCCAACACAGCTGCCCTACCAACACAAGAGCAGCCTTCTTCAACACAGCTGCCCTACCAACACAAGAGCAGCCTGCCCTGCCCCAACACAAGAGCAGCCTTCAACAACCACAGCTGCCCTACCAACACAAGAGCAGCATTCAACAACCACACCTGCCCTACCAACACAAGAGCAGCCTTCAACAACCACAGCTGCCCTACCAACACAAGAGCAGCCTTCAACAACCACACCTGCCCTACCAACACAAGAGCAGCCTTCAACAACCACAACCAAGAGCCCTACCAACACAACCTGCCCTACCAAGCAGCCTTCAACCAACCACACCTGCCCTACCAACACAAGAGCAGCCCTTCACCAACCACACCTGCCCTACCAACACAAGAGTAGCCTTCACCAGATTTACTTGCCCTACTAACACAAGAGCGGCCCTTCACATTCCCTGCCCTATCATCACAAGAGTAACACTTCACCAGCCCCCACCTGCCCTACCAGCACAAGAGCAACATTTAATCAACCAAACCTGCCCTATCAACACATGAGCAGCCATCACTGCCCACAAGCCCTGCCAATACAAGAATAATGCTTCACCAACCGTACCTACCCTACTCACACAAGAGCAGCTCTTCACAGTCCCACCAACCCTATCATCACAATAATAGTCCTTCTCCAACCCCCCTGTCCTCACCGACCCCCAACACCCAGCACAGGCCTGTCCCCCATCCACCATCACGCCAGACAAGACTGTCACACACAGCACAGGCCTGTCCCCCATCCACCATCATGAGACTGTCACACCCAAGGACTGTCACACCCAGCACAGGCCTGTCCCCCAGGCCTGTCCCCCATCACGCCAGACAAGACTGTCACACCCAGCACAGGCCTGTCCCCCATCCACCATCACGCCAGACAAGACTGTCACACCCAGCACAGGCCCCCTGCCCCCAGGGCTGCCCCCCCCCCCCCCCCATCCCCCATCACGCCAATCAAGACTGTCACACCAAACACAGGCCTGTCCCCCATCCACCATCACGCCAGACAAGACTGTCACACCCAGCACAGGCCTGCCCCCCATCCTCCATCACGCCAAACTAGACTGTCACACCCAGCACAGGCCTGTCCCCCATCCACCATCACGCCAGACAAGACTGTCACACCCAGCACAGGCCTGTCCCCCATCCACCATCACGCCAGACAAGACTGTCACACCCAGCACAGGCCTGCCCCCCATCCACCATCACGCCAAACTAGACTGTCACACCCAGCACAGGCCTGTCCCCCATCCACCATCACGCCAGACAAGACTGTCTGCACACCAGCACAGGCCTGTCCCCCATCCACCATCACGCCAGACAAGACTGTCACACCCAGCACAGGCCTGTCCCCCATCCACCATCACGCCAGACAAGACTGTCACACACAGCACAGGCCTGTCCCCCATCCCCCATCACGCCAGATGAGACTGTCACACCCAGCACAGGCCTGTCCCCCATCCACCATCACGCCAGATGAGACTGTCACACCCAGCACAGGCCTGTCCCCCATCCACCATCACGCCAGACAAGACTGTCACACACAGCACAGGCCTGTCCCCCATCCACCATCACGCCAGATGCAGCACAGACTGTCACACACCAGCACAGGCCTGTCCCCCATCCACCATCACGCCAGATGAGACTGTCACACCCAGCACAGGCCTGTCCCCCATCCCACCATCACGCCAGATGAGACTGTCACACCCAGCACAGGCCTGTCCCCCATCCACCATCACGCCAGATGAGACTGTCACACCCAGCACAGGCCTGTCCCCCATCCACCATCACGCCAGACAAGACTGTCACACACAGCACAGGCCTGTCCCCCATCCACCATCACGCCAGACAAGACTGTCACACCCAGCACAGGCCTGTCCCCCATCCACCATCACGCCAGATGAGACTGTCACACCCAGCACAGGCCTGTCCCCCATCCACCATCACGCCAGACAAGACTGTCACACACAGCACAGGCCTGTCCCCCATCCCCCATCACGCCAGACAAGACTGTCACACCCAGCACAGGCCTGTCCCCCATCCCCCATCACGCCAGACAAGACTGTCACACCCAGCACAGGCCTGCCCCCATCCACCATCACGCCAGACAAGACTGTCACACCCAGCACAGGCCTGACAAGACTGTCACCCCCCCCCCCCATCCACCATCACGCCAGACAAGACTGTCACACCAAGCACAGGCCTGTCCCCCATCCACCATCACGCCAGACAAGACTGTCACACCCAGCACAGGCCTGTCCCCCATCCACCATCACGCCAGATGAGACTGTCACACCCAGCACAGGCCTGTCCCCCATCCCCCATCACGCCAGATGAGACTGTCACACCCAGCACAGGCCTGTCCCCCATCCACCATCACGCCAGACAAGACTGTCACACCCAGCACAGGCCTGTCCCCCATCCACCATCACGCCAGATGAGACTGTCACACCCAGCACAGGCCTGTCCCCCATCCACCATCACGCCAGACAAGACTGTCACACACAGCACAGGCCTGTCCCCCATCCCCCATCACGCCAGATGAGACTGTCACACCCAGCACAGGCCTGTCCCCCATCCACCATCACGCCAGATGAGACTGTCACACCCAGCACAGGCCTGTCCCCCATCCACCATCACGCCAGATGAGACTGTCACACCCAGCACAGGCCTGTCCCCCATCCACCATCACGCCAGACAAGACTGTCACACCCAGCACAGGCCTGTCCCCCATCCACCATCACGCCAGACAAGACTGTCACACACAGCACAGGCCTGTCCCCCATCCACCATCACGCCAGACAAGACTGTCACACCCAGCACAGGCCTGTCCCCCATCCACCATCACGCCAGATAAGACTGTCACACCCAGCACAGGCCTGTCCCCCATCCACCATCACGCCAGACAAGACTGTCACACACAGCACAGGCCTGTCCCCCATCCCCCATCACGCCAGACAAGACTGTCACACCCAGCACAGGCCTGTCCCCCATCCACCATCACGCCAGACAAGACTGTCACACCCAGCACAGGCCTGCCCCCATCCACCATCACGCCAGACAAGACTGTCACACCCAGCACAGGCCTGTCCCCCATCCACCATCACGCCCCAGCACAGGCCCCCCCATCCCCCATCCACCATCACAGCCAGCCCCCATCCACCATCACGCCAAGACTGTCACACCCAGCACAGGCCTGTCCCCCATCCACCATCACGCCAGACAAGACTGTCACACCCAGCACAGGCCTGCCCCCCATCCACCATCACGCCAAACTAGACTGTCACACCCAGCACAGGCCTGTCCCCCATCCACCATCACGCCAGATGAGACTGTCACACCCAGCACAGGCCTGTCCCCCATCCACCATCACGCCAGATGAGACTGTCACACCCAGCACAGGCCTGTCCCCCATCCACCATCACGCCAGACAAGACTGTCACACACAGCACAGGCCTGTCCCCCATCCACCATCACGCCAGATGAGACTGTCACACCCAGCACAGGCCTGTCCCCCATCCACCATCACGCCAGACAAGACTGTCACACACAGCACAGGCCTGTCCCCCATCCACCATCACGCCAGATGAGACTGTCACACACAGCACAGGCCTGTCCCCCATCCACCATCACGCCAGATGAGACTGTCACACCCAGCACAGCACAGGCCTGCACAGGCCTGTCCCCCATCCACCATCACGCCAGATGAGACTGTCACACCCAGCACAGGCCTGTCCCCCATCCACCATCACGCCAGACAAGACTGTCACACACAGCACAGGCCTGTCCCCCATCCACCATCACGCCAGATGAGACTGTCACACCCAGCACAGGCCTGTCCCCCATCCACCATCACGCCAGATGAGACTGTCACACCCAGCACAGGCCTGTCCCCCATCCACCATCACGCCAGATGAGACTGTCACACCCAGCACAGGCCTGTCCCCCATCCACCATCACGCCAGATGAGACTGTCACACCCAGCACAGGCCTGTCCCCCATCCACCATCACGCCAGACAAGACTGTCACACCCAGCACAGGCCTGTCCCCCATCCACCATCACGCCAGACAAGACTGTCACACACAGCAGCCTACCTCCTTCCGGCAACAAAAACAAATTACAGGCAACTAAAACAAACTACAGGAGCAGTTTTCTTTCTTCCCCAGGGCTGTGTGTGAGTGGAACAGCCTTCCACCTGAGGCAATAACATCAGCCTTGGTGGACGTCTTCAAATCCCAGATTTACCCCCAACCCTGCCACCCTCTCTTCCCCTCATTTCCCTTCCCCTGGAGCTGATCATCTGGGCAGCACTTACCCCCTACAGATTCCATGTCTAAACCGGAAACCCCGTTTGTAATGCATCATACTCATCAATAGGATGACGGAGGATGTCAAGAGAAAGAAGAAGAAGGATTAATTCTTATTAATCGATTTTCAATGTCATCACAATCCGCCATGCACCATAATTACACTAATTAAGAAAAGGACTGATTCTCACTAACCGATTTTCAGCATAATCATAATTATTATTTTAGGTATTAGGTACTTTAATATAGTCACAGAGGCGTCTCTGTTAAATTCGGGTTGGCCCCACCTGGCATGCGATTTTAGAGGAAGGAGGGGTGGGGGGGGGGGGGGGGGGGGGGGTGGTTGCAAATGTTGCAATGTTTTTGGACCAAATGACAACTTTTTCGTTGCCACTGGGCTTAACGTGTGCTAAGTGCATGGGCACACGGGACCTCGGTTTATCGTCTCATCCGAAAGACATGCATTTCCATCCCGTGCTAAAGAAAGTACGTATTCTTATTAACCGATGTTCAACCTACTGTGCTGGTCCACAGACTTCCCACTATGGAGCTGACCCGTGACGTCACGGCACACCCGCCTCCCTTCCGGAAAGATCACCGCCTGCTGACCGACCTTATTTCTGAGGTCAAGGCCAGACAGAGGCCAGAGGTCACGATGTCCCAGGAGGATCTGTTTGGTGAGGTGGAATCTCTGCTACAGGACAGGATCGGGAAGGGGGAGAGGAAGAAGTATTTCCACCTAGGACTTCTTTATATGGAACAGGTAGAGAGAGAGAGAGAGAGAGAGAGAGAGAGAGAGAGAGAGAGAGAGAGAGAGAGAGAGAGAGAGAGAGAGAGAGGGAGAGCGGAGAGAGAGAGAGAGAGAGAGAGAGAGAGAGAGAGAGAGAGAGAGAGAGACATGTGGCTTCACGCTTTGAGCCGAGAGAGAGAGAGAGAGAGTCAGGAGTCAAGAAAAATTTAATTGTTAGGCCATGCTCATACAACGGAGTGAATGTGACAACAACAAAATTGACATTGCAATACATTATTAACTTGACATTGCAATACATTATTAACTTGACATTGCAATACATTATTAACTTGACATTGCAATACATTATTAACTTGACATTGCAATACATTATTAACTTGACATTGCAATACATTATTAACTTGACATTACAATACATTATTAACTTGACATTGCAATACATTATTAACTTGACATTACAATACATTATTAACTTGACATTACAATACATTATTAACTTGACATTGCAATACATTATTAACTTGACATTACAATACATTATTAACTTGACATTACAATACATTATTAACTTGACATTGCAATACATTATTAACTTGACATTGCAATACATTATTAACTTGACATTGCAAAACATGACGTAAATCTTGCCTAGCTTTCAACGCTTTACCAATAAAAACAGCCCCTGTTTCTAACAACACGTTTGTTTGTACAATAAAGCAATACCATATATGTGAACATAGAAGGTTTGTTATAATACAATAGTCGAACGAACGAACGAATGAAACTTTTGTATTGAGAGAAAAAGAGTAAGCACACAATGGGCTTTTTTACATCTTGCCCTCAAACAAACATGCAAGAAAATCAATATATTTTAATTCAACACGAAAATAATGAAGCAATCACAAATAATCATCGAACAATCATCCATGAAGAAGAAAAATTAGATGCGACAACAAAACCATCAGTCTGTCCCTCCACCTCCCCCCCTCTCACACACACAAAAGGAGAGAGAGAGAGAGAGAGAGAGAGAGAGAGAGAGAGGGGGGGGGGACACATGAAATAAGGTAAATACAAAACTTGTTAATAATTTAACAATAACAAACTAGATAATATGCATACATGTCAACATATCAAAAGTGGAAACATATTTGAAGCTAAAAGAGAGAGAGAGAGAGAGAGAGAGAGAGAGAGAGAGAGAGAGAGAGAGAGAGAGAGAGAGAGAGAGAGAGAGAGAGAGAGAGAGAGAGAGAGAGAGAGAGAGAGAGATTGTCATTCAACGAAATGGAGAACATTCTACTTCCAAAGCAACCGAGAAAAGCTTGCGCATGCGCACATGCACGCAAGGCACGCACGCGCGCGCACACACACGTACACATACACACACATAGTGAGTGCGTGCATGTTTGCGTGCTTGATTGCATGCTTGTGCAAGCGCATGTATATGTTAGTGTGCACACGCATGCCGCGTGCACATCACTATGTGTGTCTGTGTGCGTGTTCGTGTATGTGTACGCACACGCGTGCGTTTGCGCATACACGCTAATGTTTGCCACTTTGCGTGTTTGCAGGGTTACTGCACCAAGGCTTTCCAGTGTTTTGAGAGGTCCAGAGACATCGACTACCAGTCCCTGTATGAATTCAGTGTGATGCTGTATGATGGAATAGGAACTGATCAAGACATGGTACCTCCCTCTGTCTGTCTGTCTGACCAGCTGTCTGTCTGACCAGCTGTCTGTCTGTCCATCTGTCTGTCTGTCTGACTGTCTGTCTGTCATTGACTACCAGTCCCTGAATGAATTCAGTGTGATGCTGTATGATGGAATAGGAACTGATCAAGACATGGTACGTCCCTCTGTCTGTCTGACCAGCTGTCTGTCTGTCTGACCAGCTGTCTGTCTGTCTGACTGTCTGTCTGTCCATCTGTCTGTCTGTCTGACTGTCTGTCTGTCTGTCATTGACTACCAGTCCCTGTATGAATTCAGTGTGATGCTGTATGATGGAATAGGAACTGATCAAGACATGGTACGTCCCTCTGTCTGTCTGTCTGTTTGTCTGATCAGCTGTCTGTCTGTCTGTCTGTCTGATCAGCTGTCTGTTTGTCTGTCTGTCTGACCAGCTGTCTGTCTGTCTGTTATTGACTACCAGTCCCTGTATGAATTCAGTGTGATGCTGTATGATGGAATAGGAACTGATCAAGACAAGGTACCTACCTCTGTCTGTCTGTCTGTCTGTCTGTCTGACCAGCTGTCTGTCTGTGCTGTCTGTTTGTCTGTCTGACCAGCTGTCTGTCTGTCTGTCATTGACTACCAGTCCCTGTATGAATTCAGTGTGATGCTGTATGATAGAATAGGACTGATCAAGACATGGTACCTCCCTCTGTCTGTCTGTCTGACCAGCTGTCTGTCTGTCTGTCTGTCTGTCATTGACTACCAGTCCTTGACTACCAGTGCGATGCTGTATGATGATCAAGACATGGTACCTCCCTCTGTCGGTCTGTCCATCTGTCTGTCTGTCTGGCCAGCTGTCTGTCTGTCTGACCAGCTGTCTGTCTGTCCATCTGTACATTTGTCTGTCTGTCTGGCATTGACTACTAGTCATTGCATCAGTTCAGTGTGATGCTGTGACGATGATGATTTTTTTTCTTTACTTTTTTTAAAGAAGCGTTTAATCAGTACAACTAGCGTAAGCAAATCTGAACATGTACAATGAGCAATAGGCCTACCCCTTTATAAATAGTGTAAAGCAAATCTGAATATATACCCCTTTATAAATAGTGTAAAGCAAATCTGAATATATACCCCTTTATAAATAGTGTAAAGCAAATCTGAATATATACCCCTTTATAAATAGTGTAAAGCAAATTTGAAATGTACCCCTTTATAAATAGTGTAAAGCAAATCTGAACATGTACCCCTTTATAAATAATGCAAAGCAAATCTGAACATGTACCCCTTTATAAATAGTGTAAAGCAAATCTGAACATGTACCCCTTTATAAATAGTGTAAAGCAAATCTGAACATGTACCCCTTTATAAATAGTGTAAAGCAAATCTGAAATGTACCCCTTTATAAATAGTGTAAAGCAAATCTGAACATGTACACCTTTATAAATAGTGTAAAGCGAATCTGAAATGTACCCCTTTATTAATAATGTAAAGCAAATCTGAAATGTACCCCTTTATAAATAGTGTAAAGCAAATCTGAACATGTACCCCTTTATAAATAGTGTAAAGCAAATCTGAAAATGTACCCCTTTATAAATAGTGTAAAGCAAATCTGAACATGTACCCCTTTATAAATAATGTAAAGCAAATCTGAAAATGTACCCCTTTATGAAATAATGATAGTGTAAAGCAAATCTGAACATGTACCCCTTTATAAATAGTGTAAAGCAAATCTGAACATGTACCCCTTTATAAATAATGTATAAAGCAAATCTGAAATGTACCCCTTTATAAATAGTGTAAAGCAAATCTGAAATGTACCCCTTTATAAATAGTGTAAAGCAAATCTGAACATGTACCCCTTTATAAATAGTGTAAAGCAAATCTGAAATGTACCCCTTTATGAATAGTGTAAAGCAAATCTGAACATGTACCCCTTTATAAATAGTGTAAAGCAAATCTGAACATGTACCCCTTTATAAATAGTGTAAAGCAAATCTGAACATGTACCACTTTATAAATAGTGTAAAGCAAATCTGAACATGTACCCCTTTATAGATAGTGTAAAGCAAATCTGAACATGTACCCCTTTATAAATAGTGTAAAGCAAATCTGAACATGTACCCCTTTATAGATAATGTAAAGCAAATCTGAACATGTACCCCTTTATAAATAGTGTAAAGCAAATCTGAACATGTACCCCTTTATAAATAGTGTAAAGCAAATCTGAACATGTACCCCTTTATAAATAGTGTAAAGCAAATCTGAACATGTACCCCTTTATAGATAGTGTAAAGCAAATCTGAAATGTACCCCTTTATAGATAATGTATCTGAACATGTTTATAAATAGTGTAAAGCAAATCTGAAAATGTACCCCTTTATAAATAGTGTAAAGCAAATCTGAACATGTACCCCTTTATTAGTGTAAAGCAAATCTGAAATGTACCCCTTTATAGATAGTGTAAAGCAAATCTGAACATGTACCCCTTTATAGATAATGTACCCCAAATCTGATAATGTACCCCTTTATAGATAGTGTAAAGCAAATCTGAACATGTACCCCTTTATAGATAATGTAAAGCAAATCTGAACATGTACCCCTTTATAAATAGTGTAAAGCAAATCTGAACATGTACCCCTTTATAAATAGTGTAACCCCTGAACATGTACCCCTTTAAATAGTGTAAAGCAAATCTGAACATGTACCCCTTTATAGATAGTGTAAAGCAAATCTGAACATGTACCCCTTTATAAATAGTGTAAAGCAAATCTGAAATGTACCCCTTTATAACCCCTTTATAGTGTAAAGCAAATCTGAACATGTACCCCTTTATAGATAGTGTAAAGCAAATCTGAACATGTACCCCTTTATAGATAGTGTAAAGCAAATCTGAACATGTACCCCTTTATAAATAGTGTAAAGCAAATCTGAACATGTACCCCTTTATAAATAGTGTAAAACAAATCTGAAATGTACCCCTTTATAGATAGTGTAAAGCAAATCTGAACATGTACCCCTTTATAGATAGTGTAAAGCAAATCTGAACATGTACCCCTTTATAGATAGTGTAAAGCAAATCTGAACATGTACCCCTTTATAAATAGTGTAAAGCAAATCTGAACATGTACCCCTTTATAGATAGTGTAAAGCAAATCTGAACATGTACCCCTTTATAAATAGTGTAAAGCAAATCTGAACATGTACCCCTTTATAGATAGTGTAAAGCAAATCTGAACATGTACCCCTTTATAGATAGTGTAAAGCAAATCTGAACATGTACCCCTTTTATAAATAGTGTAAAGCAAATCTGAACATGTACCCCTTTATAAATAGTGTAAAGCAAATCTGAACATGTACCCCTTTATAGATAATGTAAAACAAATCTGAACATGTACCCCTTTATAAATAGTGTAAAGCAAATCTGAACATGTACCCCTTTATAAATAGTGTAAAGCAAATCTGAACATGTACCCCTTTATAAATAGTGTAAAGCAAATCTGAACATGTACCCCTTTATAGATAATGTACCCAAATTATAGCTAATGTACCCCTTTATAGCAAATAATGTACCCCTTTATCTGATAATGTACCCCTTTATAAAGATAATGTACCCCTTTATAATAGTGTAAAGCAAATCTGAAATGTACCCCTTTATTATAAAGCAAATCTGAAATGTACCCCTATTAGTGTAAAGATAGTGTAAAGCAAATCTGAACATGTACCCCTTTATAAATAGTGTAAAGCAAATCTGAACATGTACCCCTTTATAAATAGTGTAAAGCAAATCTGAACATGTACCCCTTTATAAATAGTGTAAAACAAATCTGAACATGTACCCCTTTATAAATAATGTAAAGCAAATCTCAAATGTACCCCTTTATAAATAGTGTAAAGCAAATCTGAACATGTACCCCTTTATAGATAGTGTAAAGCAAATCTGAACATGTACCCCTTTATAAATAGTGTAAAGCAAATCTGAACATGTACCCCTTTATAAATAGTGTAAAGCAAATCTGAACATGTACCCCTTTATAAATAGTGTAAAGCAAATCTGAACATGTACCCCTTTATAAATAGTGTAAAACAAATCTGAACATGTACCCCTTTATAAATAGTGTAAAGCAATATCTGAAATGTACCCCTTTATAAATAGTGTAAAGCAAATCTGAACATGTACCCCTTTATAAATAGTGTAAAGCAAATCTGAACATGTACCCCTTTATAAATAGTGTAAAGCAAATCTGAACATGTACCCCTTTATAAATAGTGTAAAGCAAATCTGAACATGTACCCCTTTATAAATAGTGTAAAGCAAATCTGAACATGTACCCCTTTATAAATAGTGTAAAGCAAATCTGAACATGTACCCCTTTATAAATAGTGTAAAGCAAATCTGAATCATGTACCCCTTTATATAATAGTAGATAATGTAAAGCAAATCTGAACATGTACCCCTTTATAAATAGTGTAAAGCAAATCTGAAATGTACCCCTTTATAAATAATGTAAAGCAAATCTGAAATGTACCCCTTTATAAATAGTGTAAAGCAAATCTGAACATGTACCCCTTTATAAATAGTGTGTATGTACCCCTTTATAAATAGCAAATCTGAACATGTACCCCTTTATAAATAGTGTAAAGCAAATCTGAATATGTACCCCTTTATAAATAGTGTAAAGCAAATCTGAACATGTACCCCTTTATAAATAGTGTAAAGCAAATCTGAAATGTACCCCTTTATAGATAATGTAAAGCAAATCTGAAATGTACCCCTTTATAAATAGTGTAAAGCAAATCTGAACATGTACCCCTTTATAAATAATGTAAAGCAAATCTGAACATGTACCCCTTTATAAATAGTGTAAAGCAAATCTGAACATGTACCCCTTTATAAATAGTGTAAAGCAAATCTGAAAATGTACCCCTTTATAAATAGTGTAAAGCAAATCTGAACATGTACCCCTTTATAGATAATGTAAAGCAAATCTGAACATGTACCCCTTTATAAATAGTGCAAAGTAATGTACCCCTTTATAAATAGTGTAAAGCAAATCTGAACATGTACCCCTTTATAGATAGTGTAAAGCAAATCTGAACATGTACCCCTTTATAGATAGTGTAAAGCAAATCTGAACATGTACCCCTTTATAAATAGTGTAAAGCAAATCTGAACATGTACCCCTTTATAAATAGTGTAAAGCAAATCTGAACATGTACCCCTTTATAAATAGTGTAAAGCAAATCTGAACATGTACCCCTTTATAACAAATAGTGTAAAAGCAAATCTGAACATGTACCCCTTTATAGATAGTGTAAAACAAATAAAGCAAATCTGAACATGTACCCCTTTATAAATAGTGTAAAGCAAATCTGAAAATGTACCCCTTTATAGATAGTGTAAAGCAAATCTGAACATGTACCCCTTTATAAATAGTGTAAAGCAAATCTGAACATGTACCCCTTTATAGATAGTGTAAAGCAAATCTGAACATGTACCCCTTTATAGATAGTGTAAAGCAAATCTGAACATGTACCCCTTTATAAATAGTGTAAAGCAAATCTGAACATGTACCCCTTTATAGATAGTGTAAAGCAAATCTGAACATGTACCCCTTTATAAATAGTGTAAAGCAAATCTGAACATGTACCCCTTTATAAATAGTGTAAAGCAAATCTGAACATGTACCCCTTTATAAATAGTGTAAAGCAAATCTGAAATGTACCCCTTTATAATGTACCCCTTTTAGATATAGATAATGTACCCCTTTATAGAGCAAATCTAATGTACCCCTTTATATGATAGTGTATAATGTACCCCAAATGTACCCCTAGATAATGTACCCCTTTATAAATAGTGTAAAGCAAATCTGAACATGTACCCCTTTATAAATAGTGTAAAGCAAATCTGAACATGTACCCCTTTATAAATAGTGTAAAGCAAATCTGAAAATGTACCCCTTTATAAATAATGTAAAGCAAATCTGAACATGTACCCCTTTATAAAGTGTAAAGCAAATCTGAACATGTACCCCTTTATAAATAGTGTAAAGCAATCTGAAATGTACCCCTTTATAAATAGTGTAAAGCGAATCTGAAATGTACCCCTTTATAAATAGTGTAAAGCAAATCTGAACATGTACCCCTTTATAAATAGTGTAAAACAAATCTGAACATGTACCCCTTTATAAATAGTGTAAAGCAAATCTGAAATGTACCCCTTTATAAATAGTGTAAAGCAAATCTGAATCATGTACCCCTTTATAAATAGTGTAAAGCAAATCTGAACATGTACCCCTTTATAAATAGTGTAAAGCAAATCTGAACATGTACCCCTTTATAAATAGTGTAAAGCAAATCTGAACATGTACCCCTTTATAAATAGTGTAAAGCAAATCTGAACATGTACCCCTTTATAAATAGTGTAAAGCAAATCTGAAATGTACCCCTTTATAAATAGTGTAAAGCAAATCTGAACATGTACCCCTTTATAAATAGTGTAAAGCAAATCTGAACATGTACCCCTTTATAGATAGTGTAAAGCAAATCTGAACATGTACCCCTTTATAAATAGTGTAAAGCAAATCTGAACATGTACCCCTTTATAGATAGTGTAAAGCAAATCTGAACATGTACCCCTTTATAAATAGTGTAAAGCAAATCTGAACATGTACCCCTTTATGATAATGATAAATAGTGTAAAGCAAATCTGAACATGTACCCCTTTATTGATAGTGTAAAGCAAATCTGAACATGTACCCCTTTATAAATAGTGTAAAGCAAATCTGAAATGTACCCCTTTATAGATAATGTAAAGCAAATCTGAACATGTACCCCTAAATTATGAACATGTACCCCTTTATAAATAGTGTAAAGCAAATCTGAACATGTACCCCTTTATAGATAGTGTAAAGCAAATCTGAACATGTACCCCTTTATAAATAGTGTAAAGCAAATCTGAAATGTACCCCTTTATAAATAGTGTAAAGCAAATCTGAACATGTACCCCTTTATAGATAGTGTAAAGCAAATCTGAACATGTACCCCTTTATAAATAGTGTAAAGCAAATCTGAACATGTACCCCTTTATAAATAGTGTAAAGCAAATCTGAACATGTACCCCTTTATAGATAGTGTAAAGCAAATCTGAACATGTACCCCTTTATAGATAGTGTAAAGCAAATCTGAACATGTACCCCTTTATAAATAGTGTAAAGCAAATCTGAACATGTACCCCTTTATAGATAGTGTAAAGCAAATCTGAACATGTACCCCTTTATAATATAGTGTAAAGCAAATCTGAACATGTACCCCTTTATAAATAGTGTAAAGCAAATCTGAACATGTACCCCTTTATAAATAGTGTAAAGCAAATCTGAACATGTACCCCTTTATAAATAGTGTAAAGCAAATCTGAACATGTACCCCTTTATAGATAGTGTAAAGCAAATCTGAACATGTACCCCTTTATAAATAGTGTAAAGCAAATCTGAACATGTACCCCTTTATAAATAGTGTAAAGCAAATCTGAACATGTACCCCTTTATAAATAGTGTAAAACAAATCTGAACATGTACCCCTTTATGAAAAGCAAAGATAATGTACCCCTTTATAGATATGTGTAAAAGCAAATCTGAACATGTACCCCTTTATAAATAGTGTAAAGCAAATCTGAACATGTACCCCTTTATAAATAGTGTAAAGCAAATCTGAACATGTACCCCTTTATAAATAGTGTAAAGCAAATCTGAACATGTACCCCTTTATAAATTTAAAGCAAATCTATGTAATAGTGTAAAACAAATCTGAACATGTACCCCTTTATAAATAGTGTAAAGCAAATCTGAACATGTACCCCTTTATAAATAGTGTAAAGCAAATCAAATCTGAACATGTACCCCTTTATAAATAGTGTAAAGCAAATCTGAACATGTACCCCTTTATAAATAGTGTAAAGCAAATCTGAACATGTACCCCTTTATAAATAGTGTAAAGCAAATCTGAACATGTACCCCTTTATAAATAGTGTAAAGCAAATCTGAACATGTACCCCTTTATAAATAGTGTAAAGCAAATCTGAACATGTACCCCTTTATAGATAGTGTAAAGCAAATCTGAACATGTACCCCTTTATAAATAGTGTAAAGCAAATCTGAACATGTACCCCTTTATAAATAGTGTAAAGCAAATCTGAACATGTACCCCTTTATAAATAGTGTAAAGCAAATCTGAACATGTACCCCTTTATAAATAGTGTAAAGCAAATCTGAACATGTACCCCTTTATAAATAATGTAAAGCGAATCTGAAATGTACCCCTTTATAAATAGTGTAAAACAAATCTGAACATGTACCCCTTTATAAATAGTGTAAAGCAAATCTGAACATGTACCCCTTTATAAATAGTGTAAAGCAAATCTGAACATGTACCCCTTTATAAATAGTGTAAAGCAAATCTGAACATGTACCCCTTTATAAATAGTGTAAAGCAAATCTATGTACCCCTTTATAAATAGTGTAAAGCAAATCTGAACATGTACCCCTTTATAAATAGTGTAAAGCAAATCTGAACATGTACCCCTTTATAGATAGTGTAAAGCAAATCTGAACATGTACCCCTTTATAAATAGTGTAAAGCAAATCTGAACATGTACCCCTTTATAAATAGTGTAAAGCAAATCTGAACATGTACCCCTTTATAAATAGTGTAAAGCAAATCTGAACATGTACCCCTTTATAAATAGTGTAAAGCAAATCTGAACATGTACCCCTTTATAAATAGTGTACCCCAAATCTGAACATGTACCCCTTTATTTATCTGAAATGTACCCCTTTATAACTAGTGTAAAGCAAATCTGAACATGTACCCCTTTATAAATAGTGTAAAGCAAATCTGAACATGTACCCCTTTATAGATAGTGTAAAGCAAATCTGAACATGTACCCCTTTATAAATAGTGTAAAGCAAATCTGAACATGTACCCCTTTATAAATAGTGTAAAGCAAATCTGAACATGTACCCCTTTATAATATATCTGAACATGTACCCCTTTATAAATAGTGTAAAGCAAATCTGAACATGTACCCCTTTATAAATAGTGTAAAGCAAATCTGAACATGTACCCCTTTATAGATAGTGTAAAGCAAATCTGAACAGTGCAATGAGCATAGTGTCTTCCCGTGGGGGGGGGGGGGGTTGTCTTTTGTACAAATAGTTCACCCCACCTTCTGGAAGTTCTGTGATTGTAACTTCCTTTAATCTGTCACTCTCTTTGACTCTGCCTTTGTCCCTTTGCTTTCTGTCATCTACTATCTTTCTGACTTACTGGCCCATTATCCTGCCTTTAAAAAATATTCCTTTTGTTTTTCTCCTTTGAGCTCCTCCGAAATCAGAATGTATCGGCTGTATACAGCGGGGAGACTATAAAAAGGAAAAAAAACTGAAAACCTGACACATACGTACCTTATCCATTATGGCTATATGGCCTAGGAAGCAGAAAAATAATAATAAATAGTGTAAACAAATATGAACATGTATAATGAGCATTACCCCTTTATAAATAGACAGATCTGATGGGGGGGGGGGGGGGGGGGGGGGGGGGGGGGGGGGGGGGGG
>CM065686.1:832719-847719 GCA_017654935.2 Phymorhynchus buccinoides
AATGATACGTACACATGCCTAATAAAAGATAACAGAATGAAAAATTAAGCAATCACAGGCATCAATACATTTATCAGCATAAATAACAGCAGAAAAGCTAAATACAAACAATTTTTAAAACAAGCGCGAAATCGCAATAGTTTGTGGCACGCGGTCTATTTTTACCACTCCAATCATGAGTTACCTCCCCTGGATTTTCAATAATTTTAATCTGTAAACCAGAATGTTATCTCTGCACCATTTCGTAACTTTTTATATCTTTTGGAAAACATTTAAAACTATGTATCCTACTTATACTCATCAAAAGAAGCACCGCATACTCGTCGTGTCTGTTGTAGTGTCTGTATTACGTATGTTTATTATTTTGTACGCTTTTAAAATGCATCATTTTAAAGAGCGGCCTCAATTAATTTCGAAGTGTAGCCTCTATTTGAAGTGCGACAATTTTGTCAAAATGTGCCACAATTTTGGAACGACGACAAAGTGAGTTATAGGTTTGTGGCTTGAGCCACAAACAAAAACATGTAAACAAGCGCGGATTCGCAATCGCTTGTGGCACGCTTTTCTTTCTCTTTTACAATATGTGCGACAATTTTGGACCGACAGACCGACAGACCGACGAAGTGAGTTATAGGTTTGTGGCTTGTGCCACAAACAAAAATCATTAACCACTTTTCCACCTGCACACTGAAGTCACCCCCACCCTACCCCCTTCATCATCACTACCATCATTTTCTTACATTTATGCTGGCAATGTCAGCTTGGAGTCACAATGTGGGGGCATTCACACAGACAGACAAATGGACAGACAGATCGGTGTTTGAAAGGTAAAGAGGGTGAGACAGAAAGAGAGATTAAGAATGTGAGGTGGTTTCAAATCAAATCAAATCACATCAATCATTTATGTCCCATCATTAAAACAAGGAAATTTGTCTTGCAATCGATCAATACAAAAAAGCAAAAACACAATAAAATGCAATAAATGCGAAGACCCTAATATGGGAGTCCGTACACATGGCCCACCCCCCCCCCCCCCCCCCCCCCACGGCAACGGAGTGACAGGCCAGTCACAATGTAACTTGCCCACCACCGTGCCACCATGTGAAAGAGTGACAAGAAAATTCAGTTGATAAATATCAACTAAAGGAGGCCAAACAGTGTTAACATTATGTAGAAGAGTGTATTGCACTTCAAATGTGTATGAACATGTATGTCTTTTCAAAATATCTTCAAGGTGATGCAGTTGGCTACTTTAGAGAAGAAGAAGAAAAAAAGTTATATAAAATATGAACGTGTCATGAAATACGTTCGTCATCGACCGCTCAGACAAGAACAAAAAAGAAGTTCAACACAGTAAAGTGCTGAAAATGACGGTTTAGTTCTGTAAGCAGATGAGATTCGTCTTCCAAAGTATTTGTGATCCTAATGTTGTCATGAAACTGAAAGAAACCAGACTTCGACTTTTGAGATAGAGAGTCATAAACACAAAGAGAGTAGGGTAGGCTCAGCCTACGGTTGTGTGAATAAAACTGAAAAGAACCAACTTGGCTTATATTCATCTTTCACTGTCAACTTATTGTGTCCGTCTGCTAACCTTTGTACTAGGCCTAGGCCTACAGAGACTGACCCTGCTTCCATAGCGCAACACCACAGCACAAAGAGAGTCGCATCACTAAGCCTACCTAACGGTTTTGGTCAGTTGCTAGGCTAACGCATATTCATGAGTCTCTCAATGGTAGTGTGTGCATCAATGAAAAAGAAAGGGGGGGTCAAGGAATAGTCAACTGATAAATGAACGTGAGGATAGAAGAATGTAAAATCCATCCGTAAGTATTTCTTCAAAATAAAGGGTTTGATGAATTTACAATGCCAGGTAATATAGAAAGAAAGCGTTTTGTTTCTAATATCCGAGTAATAGCAAAATGAACAGCTTTCCTTAACAGTATGGTGGACCCTGACGGATGAGTTTTTGCAAGAAACACGTCGAGATCACCAGAAAGACAGCCTTTTCAAGGAGAGCGGGTCGCAGCCAGAGACGCGCCACCCATTTTTTTGTTTTTTTTGCATGCGATTATTGTCACTGATGAGGGAGGAGGGGGGGAAATTTTGACCAAATGACAACTTTTTCGTTGCCACTGGATTTAACGTATGCTAAGTACATGGGCACACGGGACCTCGGTTTATCGTCTCATCCGAAAGACTCCACGTTCAGACCGTTAAGGCCTAGTGCAGAATGAGAAGAAAAAATCCCTTGTACCCAGGTTCGAACTCGGGTTTACTTGACACGAAGCGAACGCAATACCACTGTGCCACTCTACACCACCTCAGTCATTGTGGTTGAAACGTTTTCTTTTTTTTTGTAGTGCAGTAAAACAAAAATTGAGCTGGTTCTTTTGTTGTGAGTAAAACTCCTCAGCGTGTTTCTTACAATAACTCATCCGTCAGGGTGCCCCTTTAACGGTGTGCCATTTGAGGCCCTGTACAGGTTTTTCCCGCCTAAAAGGCGAGGATGAAAAAATGTTATGTGTGCAGTCCTTTTATTTTTTGTTGTCATTTTTATGATGAATGCAGTTTTTATTTTTTTAACAATGCAATTACTGTTGTTTTGCAAAAGTTTAGCAATGCACTTCTGTGATTTTGCAAAGGTCTAGTAATGGTGGTTGTACACTTTTTAAAAAAAATGCCAAAATGAAGATGAAGCCCTGTCAAGTGTTTTATCATCATACAATTCACGCCTGGTTTTTACTATAAGACACAAAATTTGTTTTCTTCACAATACTCTTTGCAGAAGAGTAATACACAACTTTAATGTAAAATCGTTTGGCTTTCAAAATTCTACAAATCTTTTGCATGCTATTCTGAAAGCAGAGACAGAGACAGAAAGCGACAGAAAGAAGGAAACAGATAAAAAGAGATAGTATGAGATAGAGAGAAGGACAATGAAAGTGCGAGTAAAGCAGAGAGAGAGAGAGAGAGAAAATAAGAGGAGCAGACGACACCAACTCCAGTGGAGAAAGTGTGGTGGAAGCAATAGGCTACTGCAAGGCACGCACACACTAGGCCCTACTAGCCTAGCTTAGAGAGAGAAAGATAGAGAGAGAGAGAGAGATGAATCAGACAGACAGAGACAGAGAGCAGGGAGAGAGGCAGGAAAAGACAGGGCGAAAGACAGAGACAAAAGCCGTGCAAGGCAGAGAAAAAGAAACAGAGAGAGAGAGAGAGAGAGAGAGAGAGAGAGAATCAGACAGACAGAGACAGAGAGCAGGGAGAGAGGCAGGAAAAGGCAGGGCAAAAGACAGAGACAAAAAGAGATAGTATGTGGAAACAAAATTGGAAGCCGTGCAAGGCAGAGAAAAAGAAACAAAGAGAGAGAGAGAGAGAGAGAGAGAGAGAGAGAGAGAGAGAGAGAGAGAGAGAGAGAGAGACGCAGTCACAGCCTAACTCTGTAGGCTAACATGTTCTGGTCACCAGTCTGTTAGGCTGATGCATATTCATGAAGTTCTCAATGATCCACCAGCGCGTCGCACCCACGGACCTACATTACATGTAGAGTCGCACGCTCAATTAAAAAGGGCAGACAACTTCAATGACAAAGGGAAGACAACTCTGATGCGCCCAGCAGGTCACGTGCTCCTCCATGGAACTGGCCCAAATCACGTGACCATTCACAGGCAAAAGTCATGTGATACCCTACCGGACGCTAAAGTGGAGGCTGCCTCTTGGCAGCCTCCAATAAATGCCCACATGCACAGAGACCCAACATATCAAACATCTTCACACACACACACACACACACACACACATTTCTCTACAAAAACATTTTTACAGTTGTGAAGAAGCAGGCAGACATCACAGACTAAGACACACAGGTATGCTTGTATAAAATATTTAAGGATAAAATAACAAAATTATATAAAGTGAAATACAGGGTTTTAACATTAAAACATTGCACAATATTATTGCCAAACACCCCCCTCCCGCGCTTTCTCGTAATTTTCTTCCCCCCACCCCACCCTCACCTCTCTCTCTCTCTCTCTCTCTCTCTCATCTCTCTCTCTCTCTCTCTCTCTCTCTCTCCTCTCTCTCTCTCTCTCTCTTTCTCACCTAACATACACATACGCAAACTTTCGCGCGCACACACAAGCACGCACACACACAAGCACGCACACACAGAGACACATACACACAAACACACACATTATTTCTCTCTCTCTCTCTCTCTCGGAATCAATTTCAGTGGACCAGGCAGCCCCAGGAGGTCAGCCCAGTAGTCTTCAGGAGGTGGCGTTGAAGAGGCGGACTGCTGATGGCAGGAAGGAGTTCCTTAGCCGGTTCGTCCTGGCCTTGAAGCTTCTCAGGTGGTTGGAAGAGTCGCCACGCCTGGACTCGCATGAAGCCAGGGCTAGTTGGAGAGGGTGCTCAGGGTCGGAGCGGATCCTGTTCAGCTTCCTGACGGCAGCAGCAGGGTAGGAGGCACTCAGCGATGTCAGGTCATCACCGATGAGTGAGGCAGCACGGGTGGTGATCTTCTCCAGTCTGTCTGTGTCTGTCTTCTTGGCACTGCTGAAGTAGCACAGCCTGTTGAAGAGCATCACACTTTCTATGGAAGACTGGTAGAAGAGGTGCAGGATCTTGTTGCTGACCCGGAACTGTCTCAGCTTCCTCAGGAAGAATAATCGTTGGCTGGCCTTCTTGCACACAGCTTCGATGTTATGGGACCAGTCCAACTTGGCGTCAATACAATAATAGTGTTTTACGCCCTCTTTGGCCTTTCGGCCATGTGGGGCATTAAACTGCTCTCTTCACTATATACACAGCAGACTGCATGAGTGAGGGAGACGATGAGCTTCTCATCAAGTTCGCGGACGACACATCCCTGTCGGGCCTCATCCAGAAAGACGACACATCCTACCGGAGAGCTGTTGATGAACTGGTGTCCTGGTGCGACAATAACTTTCTTCACCTCAATATCTCCAAAACCAAAGAACTGGTCGTGGACTTCAGGAAGTTATCAGAGAATGCGGATCCCCTCGTCATCAAGGGACAGCCTGTGGACATTGCCGAGTCCTATAAATACCTCGGCTCCATCATTGACGCCAAGATCTTCACCTCTCTGGTCGTGGGCTTCTGCTGCTTCAGTCTCTGTCGGTACTTTGGTACCAGCTGCACCATGTTGTGCGGAGACTTGCCCAGGCCTGGGAGGGCTCTAGTGGTGTAGGCACCAGGGATGCTCCCATAGCACAAGTCGATGGTGGAGTCCTTGTGGGTGGCGCAGGTGACGTACTGTCTGTATTGGGGAAGGACACGATTCAGTCTGCAGTGATTAAAGACTCCTAAGATGAAACATGGAGAGTCAGGGGACTGAGAAGAGAGTTTGTGGATCACCTCTGCAATCGCTGAAGCGGCCATCTTTGCATTCGCTCTGGGGTGGATATAAACTACGGTAATAAAAATCTAACATTATACAGCAGTGAGGTGTGGAGGTCCTAGGAGTGATGTATGGTCTACCCCTAACATTATACAGCACAGTGTGGTGTGGAGGTCTTAGGAGTGATGTATGGTCTACCCCTAACATTATACAGCACTGTGTGGTGTGGAGGTCTTAGGAGTGATGTATGGTCTACCCCTAACATTATACAGCAGTGCGGTGTGGAGGTCTTAGGAGTGATGTATGGTCTACCCCTAACATTATACAACAGTGTGGTGTGGAGGTCTTAGGAGTGATGTATGGTCTACCCCTAACATTATACAACAGTGCGGTGTGGAGGTCCTAGGAGTGATGTATGGTCTACCCCTAACATTATACAACACTGTGTGGTGTGGAGGTCTTAGGAGTGATGTATGGTCTACCCCTAACATTATACAACACTGTGTGGTGTGGAGGTCTTAGGAGTGATGTATGGTCTACCCCTAACATTATACACACAGTGCGGTGTGGAGGTCTTAGGAGTGATGTATGGTCTACCCCTAACATTATACAGCACTGTGTGGTGTGGAGGTCTTAGGAGTGATGTATGGTCTACCCCTAACATTATACAGCACTGTGTGGTGTGGAGGTCTTAGGAGTGATGTATGGTCTACCCCTAACATTATACAACACTGTGTGGTGTGGATGTCTTAGGAGTGATGTATGGTCTACCCCTAACATTATACAGCACTGTGCGGTGTGGAGGTCTTAGGAGTGATGTATGTTCTACCCCTAACATTATACAACACTGTGTGGTGTGGATGTCTTAGGAGTGATGTATGGTCTACCCCTAACATTATACAGCACTGTGTGGTGTGGAGGTCTTAGGAGTGATGTATGTTCTACCCCTAACATTATACAACACTGTGTGGTGTGGATGTCTTAGGAGTGATGTATGGTCTACCCCTAACATTATACAGCACTGTGTGGTGTGGAGGTCTTAGGAGTGATGTATGTTCTACCCCTAACATTATACAACACTGTGCGGTGTGGAGGTCTTAGGAGTGATGTATGGTCTACCCCTAACATTATACAGCACTGTGTGGTGTGGAGGTCTTAGGAGTGATGTATGTTCTACCCCTAACATTATACAACACTGTGTGGTGTGGATGTCTTAGGAGTGATGTATGGTCTACCCCTAACATTATACAGCACTGTGTGGTGTGGAGGTCTTAGGAGTGATGTATGGTCTACCCCTAACATTATACAGCACTGTGCGGTGTGGAGGTCTTAGGAGTGATGTATGGTCTACCCCTAACATTATACAGCACTGTGTGGTGTGGAGGTCTTAGGAGTGATGTATGGTCTACCCCTAACATTATACAACACTGTGTGGTGTGGATGTCTTAGGAGTGATGTATGGTCTACCCCTAACATTATACAGCAGTGCGGTGTGGAGGTCTTAGGAGTGATGTATGGTCTACCCCTAACATTATACAACACTGTGTGGTGTGGAGGTCTTAGGAGTGATGTATGGTCTACCCCTAACATTATACAGCACTGTGTGGTGTGGAGGTCTTAGGAGTGATGTATGGTCTACCCCTAACATTATACAGCACTGTGTGGTGTGGAGGTCTTAGGAGTGATGTATGGTCTACCCCTAACATTATACAGCAGTGCGGTGTGGAGGTCTTAGGAGTGATGTATGGTCTACCCCTAACATTATACAGCAGTGCGGTGTGGAGGTCTTAGGAGTGATGTATGGTCTACCCCTAACATTATACAGCAGTGCGGTGTGGAGGTCTTAGGAGTGATGTATGGTCTACCCCTAACATTATACAGCACTGTGTGGTGTGGAGGTCTTAGGAGTGATGTATGGTCTACCCCTAACATTATACAGCAGTGTGGTGTGGAGGTCTTAGGAGTGATGTATGGTCTACCCCTAACATTATACAGCACCGTGAGGTGTGGAGGTCCTAGGAGTGATGTATGGTCTACCCCTAACATTATACAGCAGTGAGCTGTGGAGGTCCTAGGAGTGATGTATCTGTATGGTCTAGGAGTAAAGAAAGGTATACCATCTGCCTGCATGTGTCTGACATTTCAGACTGTGTCACTCTATGGCCTAGGAGTGAAAGACATTCCCACGACCATATGCGTCTGAAGGACGCCTTAGACAATTTGATATGATGTGTTTTGTACAGGGGCTTTAAGATGGATGTATCTGCACAGTCTATGAGTAACAAAGACATGCCTGCAGCATACACGTGCCTAAAGGACGCCTCAGACAGGGCAACTATATCATTGTGTAATATGGTGCTGTGTTACAGGGGCTTTAGGAGTGATGTACCTGCATGGTTTAGGGGTGAAGAAGGACATCCCTGCAGCCTACATGTGTCTAAAGGACGCCTCAGACAGGGGCAACGTGTTCGCCTCAGCCAACCTGGTGGCTCTGCTCTACCAGCAGAAAGTCTACAACATGGCGGCTGACTTGGCCGAAAAGTCAGTGGCATAATTTTTCAGTGGATCATAAGTCATGCTAAGTCAGTATCATAAGTCATTACCTGAGTCAGTATCCTAAGTCATTACTCCCCGTCTAAGTCAGTATCCTAAGTCATTACTCCCCATCTAAGTCAGTATCCTAAGTCATTACTCCCCGTCTAAGTCAGTATCCTAAGTCATTACTCCCCTTCTAAGTCAGTATCCTAAGTCATTACTCCCCTTCTAAGTCAGTATCCTAGGTCATTACTCCCTGTCTAAGTCAGTATCTTAAGTCATTGCTCCCCGTCTAAGTCAGTATCCTAAGTCATTACTCTGAGTCAGTATCCTAAGTCATTACTCTAAGTCAGTATCCTAAGTCAGTATCCTAAGTCAGTCTATCAGTCACTCCAAGCCGGTACGTCTGTTGCTGGTAATGCTGTGGACTGTGAGAATAGGCCTACTTTCAGTTGTGTGAGTGCGGAAGTACCTTTAACCCCTTGACTGCCAGAGAAAATTAAAGAAAAAATCCTTGGGCAAATCATGCTATGAAAAAGACAACTGATGGAGCCAATCTGGAAAAATGGTCTGGGGATATAACTCTCTTGACTGTGTTAGAGCAAAAGCCAGCATATCAAGGTTATTCCTCTTCATCTGATGTCACATCATCACGTTGGTGGCAGTCAAGGGGTTGATGTCATCTAGGTCAGTACGTGATGTGTTGGTGGCAGTCAAGGGGTTCGTAAGGAAACAAAACCCACATACTCAGAGAGCGGACAATCAAACAAGCACAACACAACAAAAATGTTGACTCTATGTCAATTAGAACCAGAGATATGGCCATAAATGTATGAGAAAAAATTCTCTGTTTTCGTGGCCATTTTGCCAAATTTCAAAATTTGTCAATTTTGGAGGACTCTGAGAGCCAAGCTACTTCCTTTAACTGAATAAAAACAAGAGGATTTATTAATTGAACTTTGTAGATAAAGCTAATTTAATTTGAGGTTTATACCTTTGTTCATTTTGACACTCCAACAACTCAAAGTAGCCAATTTTCTCGTTTTTGATAGGTGGCAAAACGGGTCAAATTGGCTAAAACTTTAAACAGCCGTAAAAAACATATTTGTTATCCGATTTAAAAAATGTAAAGTGCATCGTCTTCAGTAAACTGAGAGCTTTCAAATGACATAATAAACATACATGTATTGAATATAATATTTTACCCCATTTTAATATTTTACAGCTCCCCCCCCCATATTTTATATTTTACCCACACACCCCCCCCCCCACCCCCACCCCAATTCACACACACACACACCCCTCACCATACACGCTATTTATTGTCCGATTCCAAAAATGTAAAGTGTATTTTCTTCAGCTCAGTGAGACCATTCAAATGACATCAATAAACCTACATATTATATTGAACATCATATTTTACCCCCTACCCCCCCCCCCCCACACACACACACACACACCCCCCCCCCCCCCCCCAATTCACACACACACACACACACTCCCCCCCATACAAGCTATTTATTGTCCGATTCCAAAAATGTAAAGTGTATTTTCTTCAGCTCAGTGATACTTTTCAAATGACAGTAAGCCTAGATATACTAAACTTCAGATTTTATCCCATATATCCCCCCCCCCTCTAGAGTACTATAAAGGTACTCTACTCCACCCTACCCCCCCCCCCCCATGCACTATTTATTATCTGATTTGAAAAATGTAAAGTGTAATTTCTTCAGTTCATTGAGACCTTTCAAATTACAGCAATACACCTAAATAATACCAAACATATAAGAGATTTTACCCCCCCCCCCCCCCCCCCCCCCCCCCCCACCACAACCCGTTAGCTCCCCACCCCACCCCATCCCCTTCTATTCTGCTTATCATCTCCCGGCCTCCTTTCTAGAATTTTGAAAAGCTATTCAACTGCCTGCTTCACTGGTATTTCAGCCTGTGTTCTCCCCCATGGGGATACCGGGGAATCTTTCAGTATAAACAGTTCCCCCACCTTCTGGAAGTTCTGTGCTAGCAACTTCATCAAATCTATTACTCTCGTTGACTCTGCTGTCTCCTTTTCTCACTATCATCTACTAGTTTTATGACCTATTACCAGCCGCGCAGACGAAGAGCTCTGGTGGTGGTTTGAGTGACGTTTGTCTATTTGTTCCTGGATGACTATACATTTATGTTAATGAGCGGTTTGTTCCTGTCTATGTATGTATGTTACAATGATGACATTTGATCACAGGGACCTTGGAGGCTCAAATGTAGCATGCGCATAGGTATCTAGGATATCTAGGCCAAGTTCGAATTCGAAGATTATTGGTCAAAAGTGAAGTTCACTGGAGCAGAAAAACTTGCAGCTGGTGATAGTGTCATCATGATCTAGTTGGCACATTCTGTAATTTGTATGTAAAAATAAAATATTCCAAATATTGTTCTTCTTTGAGTTCCTCTGAAACCAGAATGTATCGGCTGAATGCAGCAGGAAGACCAGTGAAAACTGAAAACCATATATACATACCTCACCCATTATGGCCATATGGCCTAGGAACGCAGAATAGGAAGCCTGTGTTCTGTCTCAATATGCGTTGCTGCCTGGTTGTTTTTTTAAGTGGTTATAAAAATAGGTGCAATTGATAACCTATGCCTGATATTTTGGCCTGAGAATATTGGGCCATGACTTAAGACTGCTGTTTCAAACAATAAATTTGTCGTAAGAAATTGTTGTCTACCAGCTGTGGTTTCTTTTTTCGTTCCCTTCCACGTGTCAGTAACTCGTGCTGTTAGATCTGTAAATCGTGGCAAGTTTTCTACCAAGAAACAAAATCTAATACATGTAGTGATGTAGAAATAGAATAACTAACACACGCACATGTAATCACATAATATAATATTCTACTCACGCACGGACAGACGCACACACTCGCACGTAGACACACATGCTCAAACGCATGCATGTGTGTGTGTGTGTGTGTGTGTGTGTGTGTGTGTGTGTGTGTGTGTGTGTGTGTGTGTGTGTGTGTGTGTGTGTGCGTGCGTGTGCGCGCGCGCACACACACGCGCACGTAGAAAGAAAGAAACACACACACACGAATATATGTATGTGTTTCCTGGTCTTAGTATATTCCTCTCCCCTATCCCCCTCTCCCCTCTTTCTGTGCCTCCCCTTCCCTCTCTTTCCATCTCTGCGTGTAGGCCTGTCATCTATACCTTTTAAACTCTTATTTGGTTGTAGTGCCTCCCCTTCCCTCTCTTTCCATCTCTGCGTGTAGGCCTGTCATCTAAACCTTTGAAACTCTTATTTGGTTGTAGTGCCTCCCCTTCCCTCTCTTTCCATCTCTGCGTGTAGGTCATCTAAACCTTTGAAACTCTTATTTGGTTGTAGTGCCTCCCCTTCCCTCTCTTTCCGTCTCTGCGTGTAGGTCATCTAAACCTTTGAAACTCTTTGGTTGTAACTCTTATTTGGTTGTAGTGCCTCCCATCTTCCCTCTTATTTGGTTGTAGTCTTTCCCTCTCTTTGCGTGTCTGCGTGTAGGTCATCTAAACCTTTGAAACTCTTATTTGGTTGTAGTGCCTCCCCTTCCCTCTCTTTCCATCTCTGCGTGTAGGTCATCTAAACCTTTGAAACTCTTATTTGGTTGTAGTGCCTCCCCTTCCCTCTCTTTCCATCTCTGCGTGTAGGTCATCTAAACCTTTGAAACTCTTATTTGGTTGTAGTGCCTCCCCTTCCCTCTCTTTCCATCTCTGCGTGTAGGTCATCTAAACCTTTGAAACTCTTATTTGGTTGTATCCACTTCCCTCTCTTTCCATCTCTGCGTGTAGGTCATCTAAACCTTTGTCTCTTTCCGTGTATGTCATCTATTTGGTTGTACCTTTGGAACTCTTATTTGGTTGTAGTGCCTCCACTTCCCTCTCTTTCCATCTCTGCGTGTAGGTCATCTAAACCTTTGAAACTCTTATTTGGTTGTATGCCTCCACTTCCCTCTCTTTAATAGGTCATCTATGAGAAACTCTTATTTGGTTGTATCCACTTCCCTCTCTTTGTTATACTTATACTATAGTAGTTCTCCCTTTTCCATCTCCATATCCCATCCTCTTTCTATGTGTTTTGTTTATTCTATACCTTTATATATCTTATTAAATGCATATGTGCATTTTATGCCGTGCCACAATGTATAATTTATCTTTATGAGATATATTAAATTTGAGATGACATTGTTATACTTAGTCTCTGTGTGTTTGTTTATTTAATATTATCTTCTTAAATGTTTGTGAGTTTATGCCGTGCCACAACATAATTTATCTTTATGAGATAATAAAGTATTCTTGAGTCTTGTGTGTGTGTGTGTGTGTGTGTGTGTGTGTGTGTGTGTGTGTGTGTGTGTGCGTGTGTGTGCGTGCGTGTGCGTGCGTGTGTGAATGTGTGTTGTGTGTGCCCACCTCTCTGTCCCTCCACCCGTCTTTAGCTCCACCCTCCACTCCCATTGATGCAATTACTTTACCCACGTTTGTATTTTTATGTGAGCAGGATGAGAAAAAAACTTTGTCAGCTTACTCTTTAACCCTTAATAAAGATCATTTTGATTGACTTGACAAGCTCGCGCACGCGGGTGCGCGCGCACGTACACACACACGCGCAAGCACACACGCACAAAAAAAGAAACACACACACACGAATATATCTACCCAATCATGAGTATCCACCCCCTCCCCCCAACCCCATCCCCCTATATCATCCTAATCAAATAACGCACTTTTTGACTTTATAAAAATCTATCTGATTTTTAAAAAAAACATTAACAAGTAACGTTATTAAGAAAAAGTATTATTTTTTTGTGATATTAAATTATTCCTCTCCCCATTATGCTCTCCACCCCACTCCCATCCACCACCCTCTAGCTTCCCCCCTCCCACCTCTTTTGTTTTCCAGTTTTAAAAAAAAAAACCCACATATGTGACCACTTTTTTTATATTATGTTTTTGTTACACTGGGAGTAAGAAATTATTTGGAAACATTCATTAATCGATTAAAAGTGCACAATTTGCACTGTGAGAAAACAACATGAACTTAACTTCGGTGTAGATCTAGCCTACGACTTGAGATCAACATTTTACTGTTGACGTTCATTACTGCTGCTTTTCACGATGCTCAACTCGGAACATTTTTAACCCGTTATTTAATATACTTGCCATACAAAGCTATAATTAAATAAGCTAACACATGAAACCCTATTAAAATGATTTTTGGTCAAGCGATATCATTATAGAGATCGGAATATTGTTAATTCAACAGTTGAATGCTCCTTACTGATCCTGACAAATGGTGGCTTTGCTGGAAGCAAGGCTTCCTTGAGTAGACTGCCTTTGGAAACAAAATAGCAAACGATCACTGAAAATTATTGAACTGGATTGCTTTCCCGGCAATTATTAATGTCTTTAGTCGTTATCTTTAATGGTTTTAGGTTCTAAACTTTCTATTATACTGAAATCGCGTTGAATTTCACTCAGCATGGAGCATCGGCCGCGACTCCGTCTTTTAGCACAGCCTACGTCAGCCAGCCAAACGAACACCTATCTTCAACGGGAAAGCCACAAATTTCTGTGACGTCACAGCAGAAACGGCCCAAGAAGCAAGATAGAGTAGCGTAGATTTTTGTGTCGGGTTTTAGGTACAAATTAACTTCAAAGCAAACTATTTAAAGTTTTCTATAGTTTATTTCATGTTAATTCGGTCAAACATATATCAAACGGAAAGTAATTAACTGGTGAATAAAACTGTGACCGTTGTAAATGCTTACAAGTGATGGAAATTTGTGGCTACCAGCCCGAAGTGACTAAGCGGATTTTTCCGATCATCGGGATTGTGACAACGTCATCGTCCGACACCTACACCTTGTGTATTTCTAAAAATCGTTGAAAAAAATCAGGTCTTATATAAACACACAAGATACACGACTCAAAAGATCAAAGTTTCGTCTTTAATGTGCACTTTATTTCAAGACAATACATTCACAAACAGCAACACTAAAACAATCTGAAAACTATTGAAAATAGGCTGATTTTAAAATGGGGACAATAATGACGTAGGGCTTGCGCGTACATACAATCAGTATTGAAACACTCACACACGCACACACACGCACAACAGACACACACGCACGTACGTGCACGCACGAGCGTGAACGCGTTCTTGCACACACATACACACACACGCGCACTCACATACACAAAGCACTCACGTGTACTCACACTCACAGACACATACTCACACACTCTCCCCCCCCCCCCCCCCACTCTAGCGAACACAATCTCTCCTGCGCACGCATACACTCATACACATGCAAGCAGATATACCCACACAGAACACACACAACACACTCACACACACACACCTGCTTGGAAGCGAGGCCGTGGGCGCACGCACACTCACATTCGCGCACACGCTCACAAATTACATACATACACATACGCACATACACACATACACGCACATAAATTACATACATACAAACATACGGACATACATCGCACAATCACACACACACACACGGCACACACACACACACACACACACACACACACACACACACATCGCACAATCACACACACACACACACACACGCACACGTGCACATGGAGATGGGGGTGTTATTGGAAAGACTGCCGGAACAGATGGATTTTCAGGTTTGTTTTGAACGATGCTAAAGATTGACTATGTCTGACAGCAGAAGGCAATGAATTCCAGAGTTTGACTGCTGATGATGTAAAAGCTCTACCGCCGTGCCTATCACGTTTAATTTTTTGTATTCGAAAGATCCTATTGTCATTTGCTGAGCGGAGAGATCGAGATGGAACGTAAATTTCAAGAAGCTCAGAGAGGTATTGCGGTGCTGTTCCCGATATGATCTGATAGCAGAGACAGGCAGCTTTGTAGTTTATTCTTTGTTGAACGGGTAGCCAATGTAACTCTTTAAGTAGAGGTGATGTGTGTTGAAGACGCTTGGCTTTGAAGACCATTCTAGCAGCAGAGTTTTGAAGTTGTTGTAAGGGTTTGAGAAGCGCCTGTGGGCAACCAAGTAGAAGGGAGTTGCAGTAATCTA
>CM065686.1:855219-857719 GCA_017654935.2 Phymorhynchus buccinoides
TCTCTCTCTCTCTCACTCTCTCTCTCTCTCTCTCTCTCTCTCTCTCTCTCTCTCTCTCTCTCTCTCTCCCTCTCTCTCTCTCCCCCCCCCCCGTCTCTCTCTCCCTCTCTCTCCTCTCTCTCTCTCTCTCTCTCTCTCTCTCTCTCTCTCTCTCTCTCTCTCTCTCTCTCTCTCTCTCTCTCTCTCTCTCTCTCTCTCTCTCTCTCTCTCTCTCTCTCTCTCTCTCTCTCTCACAGGCAAAGGGGTGCGTGTAGCAGCGGATTTAACTCGTAGACAGTCTGCTATCATCCATCAGGCAAAGCTCGAGAACAAAACGGCGTTCTTTGTCAAAGGAAAACTGGTCATCTCTGACAAGAAACCCAATCCCAAACCCAAACCCTCCTTTGCTGAAATCGTGGCTCCACCCCCATCACACCCAATCGCAGCAAGTCAAGACGGACCAACGAGGGGGCGTGTCTCAGCAGCTGATCGCGAAACGGGGAATCAGGGTCAAAGCTGTGACGAAAGCGGGGGTTCCCCTACTACACGGCACGTGACTGAGGGGAGAGGTGAAGGCAGTGGGACAACACAGCGCGGCGGCCAGTCCAACACTGCTGAAGGCAACCCGAGACGTGGCAGCTTAACACGGGACGCACGAGGTGCAAGTGGCGGCCAGAACAAAGGGCGACATCAGGCCAAGCTACACGGCTACATGGGTGGGGGTGGGGGCAGCGACAGGGCAATGCGGTCTGGTAGTGTGTCATCTAAATAGCAATTGCTTGATCATCCTTCTTATCAGCTGTCTTTTCTAAATTATAACATAGAAAATCTCTACAGCAAACTAAATGACTTTGATTTTATTAATTATGTCCAAAGCTTCGATTTTGTTTGTCTAACTGAAACGTTTGTTGACTCTAAGTTTGATTTCAATGGTGTTTTTTCTGGTTTTGTACCATTTAGTGCTCCAGCGAAAAAGCTGTCGAGTCAAGGCAGGAACTCGGGTGGAGTTCTTTTATTAATAAAGAAACATCTGAGTCGTTTTGTAAAGGAGGTCATTAAAGTAAATGACGATAATATTGTTGCTGTTATTTTGGACAAATCTTTGTTTAGTGTTGATAAAAATGTTTTGCTTGTGACGTGTTACATTGCTCCTCATGGTAGTCCAGTGTATAGTAATAAAGAAGAAAAGGACGGCATAGCTATTTTGGAGGACAATCTGAGAGACATCATTGAAAAAGATAATGTGTATGTTATGATAACTGGTGATTTAAACGCACGAACAGGAAACGAACAGTGTACTGCACAAGAAGAGTTATTTTATTCCTTTGATGTGGAAAGTGATGAAGAAGATCAGTCTATGTTTCGTTCTTCGAAAGACGCCATCATTAATAAGTTTGGGCGTTCTCTCCTTGATATGTGTTTTTTGTATGATTTATGCATTGTGAATGGAAGCTGCAGTGGAGACGTTGACGGTCAATTTACTTTCGTTTCTTCGCACGGGTGTAGCGTGATTGATTATTTTGTTGTTTCCCCTGAATTGTTTATGAACTGTGACCTGTGTATAGGAGAAAGCCTACACTCTTGGCATTTTCCAGTCGAGTTGAAGTGGGGGGGAAGGGAACGGGCAAAGGGAGATAATGAGTCATTTGGGAATAAGGAAGAAAGAGTTGTGTGGTCTGAAGAATGCGCGGGACTGTATAAAGAGGAGCTTGATTCGTTTGAGTTTAATGAATGTGTAGAGAGAGCGAAAGGAATGATGCATGATGACATTGATGAATGTGTTGATGTGTTTGTTAATGCATTGTATGGGGCAGCAGCGAGTATGATTAGAGTAAGTGGGAAAAAGAAAGCAAGAAACGACGAATGGTTTGACTATGAATGTAAGCAAAAGAAAAGAACTGTTAAACGCCTTTTAAGGAGTTTAAGGAGGGCAAAAACAGAACTAGCTAAACGTAGAAAAGATTTTGTCAATGAAAGGAAAGAGTATAACAAGTTGAAAAGGGAGAAAAAAGAAAAATATGATGAGATAAAATTACAAAAATTGAAGGAATCAGTCCATGATCCAAAAGTATTTTGGTCCACAATCAGGTCAGTGAACAGAAAAGCTGTAATTTATAATGAAATTAATTCTCAGCAGTGGTACGAGCATTTCTTTAGAGTTTTTAATGATTTGGGTGACACAGCTTTACAACAAGACTTAATAGAAGAAGAAGAAATTGATGATGTGAGCGAACCTCTCTTTGATGATCCCATTTCCAAGGACGAAGTTATACATGGAATTAAACATTTGAAGACTGGTAAAAGTGCTGGGATTGATAAGATAGTGAGTGAGATGCTTAAAGTAGTAGATTCTACTGTTATAGACTTTTTAGTTGACCTATTTAATGTTTTGTTTGAAAAAGGAGTATTTCCAACAGCTTGGTCAAAATCCATTATTGTACCAATTTTCAAAAAAGGGGATAGTAACAACCCGGATAATTACAGAGGGGTGGCATTAACAAGTGTAATAGGAAAGGTTTAT
>CM065686.1:865219-887719 GCA_017654935.2 Phymorhynchus buccinoides
ACAGTAGTAACGTGCATGAACAGTAGTAACGTGCATGAACAGTAGTAACGTGCATGAACAGCAGTAACGTGCATGAACAGTAGTAACGTGAACAGTAGTAACGTGTATGAACAGTAGTAACGTGCATGAACAGTAGTAACGTGCATGAACAGTAGTAACGTGCATGAACAGTAGTAATATGCATGAACAGCAGTAACGTGCATGAACAGTAGTAACGTGAACAGTAGTAACGTGTATGAACAGTAGTAACGTGCATGAACAGTAGTAACGTGCATGAACAGTAGTAACGTGCATGAACAGTAGTAACGTGCATGAACAGCAGTAACGTGCATGAACAGTAGTAACGTGCATGAACAGCAGTAACGTGCATAAGCAGCCAATCGTTTGGGCGATGTAGTCTAATTCACACGGTACTGCTCGAGTTAACTGTTTCAGACGCACTCGTGGTTAGCGTGCCTGTTGTCGGAGGCCCACGCAATGCCGATTGCTTGAACGTAACAAGACGCCATTGAAGTGGGCCTCGTGTTCAGAAGAAACCCAGCCAGCCAGCAAATGAGCGAACACGTTGTGTCCTGGAAAGTATTCCATTTCCCCGGCATGACGTGGGGTCACCTGGGGCTTGAGGGGTGTTTCTCAGAAAAAAGGCAAGGAGATCTAAACTGTTCCTTACTTGGGGGCTCTGAAACAGTGATACCAGTCCTTGTTCATAAACTATTTATATATCCAGAGACACGAGAAGGTTGTACTTGTAGCGTAGCCTAACTTACTTTTATGTCAACCAATAATGGGTGGTTATATCTTTATCGATTAAAAACTCGGGACGTTCCTGGTATTGCAGTACCTCCAGGATCGTCCCACCATCTTATATCTATTAATGTCCCACGTGTGCCTGTTCCAGTCTGGAGGACGTTAATCGGATGTTGTTCTGTATTTCTAGCGTGTTTGACTTTGATATAGGCCTATACACTAATAGAGAACAGTCCTCGTCTGGATTCTAAAGCAGATTGGAGGGGAAAAACACAGGACGCGTTACGTCACTCACGACGTTATAAACTGTTGGTTCAACGCTTTCTACATGCATGCATGGTTGACCCCCCCCCCCCCCCCCCACACACACACACATGCATTAACACATGTTCTGTGTTCCCTACCGGACATGTGTGTTTATCTATATGTGTTTGCGTGTGTGTGTGTGTGTGCGTGCGCGTGTGTGTGTGTGTGTGTGTGTGTGTGTGTGTGTGTGTGTGTGTGTGTGTGTGTGTGTGTGCGCGTGCGCGCGCGCGCGTGTGTGCCACTGTGTGCGTGTATTTGCGCACCAACCAAACATAGTGAAATTGATGTGAGCTGTTGCATTGAACAACGTGCCACCTTTGTCTCTTCCTACCCCTTTCTAACCCCCCCCCCCCCCCCCGCCTTGTTTCCTCATCGTACTGTGTGGTCAATGGAAATCAGTCCACTGACTGAAGGTAGGGAATGTCCATAGGACCTGTGTGGTCAATGGAAAGCAGTCCACTGACTGAAGGTAGGGAATGTCCATAGGACCTGTGTGGTCAATGGAAAGCAGTCCACTGACTGAAGGTAGGGAATGTCCATAGGACCTGTGTGGTCAATGGAAAGCAGTCCACTGACTGAAGGTGTGGAATGTCCATGGGACCTGTGTGGTCAGTCAATGGAAAGCAGTCCACTGACTGAAGGTGGGGAATGTCCATAGGACCTGTGTGGTCAGTCAATGGAAAGCAGTCCACTGACTGAAGGTGGGGAATGTCCATGGGACCTGTGTGGTCAATGGAAAGCAGTCCACTGACTGAAGGTGGAGAATGTCCATAGGACCTGTGTGGTCAGTCAATGGAAAGCAGTCCACTGACTGAAGGTGGGGAATGTCCATGGGACCTGTGTGGTCAATGGAAAGCAGTCCACTGACTGAAGGTGGGGAATGTCCATGGGACCTGTGTGGTCAGTCAATGGAAAGCAGTCCACTGACTGAAGGTGTGGAATGTCCATGGGACCTGTGTGGTCAATGGAAAGCAGTCCACTGACTGAAGGTGGGGAATGTCCATAGGACCTGTGTGGTCAGTCAATGGAAAGCAGTCCACTGACTGAAGGTAGGGAATGTCCATAGGACCTGTGTGGTCAGTCAATGGAAAGCAGTTCACTGACTGAAGGTGGAGAATGTCCACAGGACCTGTGTGGTCAATGGAAAGCAGTCCACTGACTGAAGGTGGGGAATGTCCATAGGACCTGTGTGGTCAATGGAAAGCAGTCCACGGACTGAAGGTGGGGAATGTCCAAGGGAACTGTGTGGTCAGTCAATGGAAAGCAGTTCACTGACTGAAGGTGGGGAATGTCCATGGGACCTGTGTGGTCAGTCAATGGAAAGCAGTTCACTGACTGAATGTGGGGAATGTCCATGGGACCTGTGTGGTCAGTCAATGGAAAGCAGTCCACTGACTGAAGGTAGGGAATGTCCATAGGACCTGTGTGGTCAGTCAATGGAAAGCAGTTCACTGACTGCTGAAGGTGGAGAATGTCCATGGGACCTGTGTGGTCAGTCAATGGAAAGCAGATCACTGACTGAAGGTAGGGAATGTCCACAGGACCTGTGTGGTCAATGGAAAGCAGTTCACTGACTGAAGGTGGGGAATGTCCATGGGACCTGTGTGGTCAGTCAATGGAAAGCAGTCCACTGACTGAAGGTGGGGAATGTCCATAGGACCTGTGTGGTCAGTCAATGGAAAGCAGATCACTGACTGAAGGTAGGGAATGTCCATGGGACCTGTGTGGTCAGTCAATGGAAAGCAGATCACTGACTGCTGAAGGTGGGGAATGTCCATGGGACCTGTGTGGTCAGTCAATGGAAAGCAGTTCACTGACTGACTGAAGGTGGAGAATGTCCATAGGACCTGTGTGGTCAGTCAATGGAAAGCAGTTCACTGACTGCTGAAGGTGGGGAATGTCCACAGGACCTGTGTGGTCAGTCAATGGAAAGCAGTCCACTGACTGAAGGTGGGGAATGTCCACAGGACCTGTGTGGTCAGTCAATTGAAAGCAGTCCACTGACTGAAGGTAGGGAATGTCCATGGGACCTGTGTGGTCAGTCAATGGAAAGCAGATCACTGACTGAAGGTAGGGAATGTCCACAGGACCTGTGTGGTCAATGGAAAGCAGTTCACTGACTGAAGGTGGGGAATGTCCATGAGACCTGTGTGGTCAGTCAATGGAAAGCAGTCCACTGACTGAAGGTGGGGAATGTCCATGGGACCTGTGTGGTCAGTCAATGGAAAGCAGTCCACTGACTGAAGGTGGGGAATGTCCATAGGACCTGTGTGGTCAGTCAATGGAAAGCAGTCCACTGACTGAAGGTGGGGAATGTCCATAGGACCTGTGTGGTCAGTCAATGGAATGCAGTTCACTGACGGAAGGTGGGGAATGTCCATGGGACCTGTGTCGCCATAGCAGCCTGGCTATCTGTCAGTGAGTGCGAGTGAGAAACACTGGAACATTGGACATTTTATTGTCATTACCACACGGGTCTAATGACAAGAGGGGGGGGGGGGGGGGGGGTACTTGATTGTTTTCAATGAAATAATAGTATTCGACACATAAACAAACGTAAAATAAACAAATGAAACAAAATAAATGAAAACTGAAAGAAAACATTCATGGTTACCGACCATCCAATATATAATCAACATGCAAAATGATCAAGAACAACATAGATTGTTTTCAGCCATCTATCTATGCATTCGTTTTTCTTGTTATGTTAGTTAGCCTGATTTGTTTTAGCTTTTGCTATAAAACTAGCCACTGATTGAATAATTTCTTCGATATCAGATTTTAGCAGAGAAGCAACATCATCCCTTTTGGCTGCAGCTGAGCTGCAAAAGAAGGATTTCTTTTTTAATTCTTCGTAAGCTGTACAATGAAATCAAAAGTGTTTTTCGTCATCAATACTGGATCTACATAAAGGGTATGGCGAATCTGTACACGTATCATGTTGGAAATGTACGCAACCTGAATCTAGTATAATTAATCCTGTACCATTTGTCTGTAATTACGTTAAGGTACATTTCTGATTGAAAAACAGTCTTGAACGAGAAAAACCAGCGGTATTGTTAATTATTTTCCATATCCCAATGCCAGTTTTGCTTAAATGAACAAATCAATCTGTCTTTGAATTCTGCAATGAACTGTTGCTCGTTTCCAACTTCCTGAGAAATCCAGACTATGCCAAAGCCACGCTGTGATCAAACTCGTTTGACCCTGAAAGCCCAGTTTCCTTTGTTCAAATCTAGTTGTAAGAGCATCATGTTGTAAGTGTGTCTATAAATATGTGAATGTGATAGTCTTAATAATTTTAACCAGTACTGAATATTTTTTACAAACGTCTTGATATACAATGGGTATCTGCCCGTTTCCCCGTGCAAAACAGTATTTGATGAACAGTGCGAGAGAGAGAGAGAGAGAGAGAGAGAGAGAGAGAGAGAGAGAGAGAGAGAGAGAGAGAGAGAGAGAGAGAGAGAGATGTCCTTAGCATCAGAGACATAGAGAGACAGAGATGATTGGTTGGGGGGGGGGGGGGGGGGGGGGGGTAGTCAACCAACGGGGTTTCGCTTCAGCTAAGGCTGAACAAACAGGATTTAATTCTTTGCATTCGTAACTTTCCAAAACCAAATATGCATAATAGTAAGAAAAGAAAAAAATATAGCAATCAATGTAAATCTTGAAATCCCCCCCCCCCCCCCCCCAATTCTTCATAGGATCGGATGGGAACTTGGGGGTGGGGGGGGGGGGGGGGGGGCAACAACTTAACCCGACACCAACTGTCACCTACTCTACCCAAAGCTTGTCTTTACGGTAATTTCGTGAAAACTCCAACAGACCGACATAAATTCCTTGGCGGCGATACCCAAGGAGTGAAACTGAATTATCGCGGTACTCATGTGGGATGTGAGAATAGCGGCGTGGGTGGAAGACATACATGTATGGCTGTTATCTCGACTTGCTTGTACCTGTATTGCCGAGTGTTACATTTGGCACGAACGCAATGGTCCTCTTTTCTTAGGAGTGGCTTTTTCTGTCGGTGGATTTTCCGGTCTAACTTCCCTGAGTGATTCATGTTACTATTCTGGGTGCTATCTTGTGCTGTCATGGTCGTCTTTCTTTTCGTTATTCTTGTCCTCGTTCTCCCTATCTTTCCCTTTCTTTATCACCGGCTCACCAATGATCGCAGGGACACTTTTTGTATCTAGGCTTTGGGTCAAAATAGCTGTCGGTGCCTTGTAGGTGTGCACGAAGATTTGCGTATGTGCACGCGCGCGTGTGTATAATGTGTTTAGAAATGGGTGGTGTGCGCGGTCCTCTGTGTGTGTGCGCGTGCGTGCGTGTATGCGTGTGTGTGTGTGTGTGTGTGTGTGTGTGTGTGTGTGTGTGTGTGTGTGTGTGTGTGTGTGTGTGTATGTGTGTGTACATGTGCATGTGTTTGTGTGAGTGTGTGCTCGCTTGCGCGTGTATGTGTATTTGATTATAACATGTAAATGATCAATAAACCCACTTCACACAATGCAATCAACCAGCGACACAAACTACACATTGGAATGTTTTATTGAGGGGGGAAACAACAACCAATGCAGTCAACCAGCGACACAAACTACACATTGGAATGTTTTATTGAGGGGCAAAACAACAACCAATGCAGTCAACCAGCGACACAAACTACACATTGGAATGTTTTATTGAGGGGGGAAAACAACAACCAATGCAGTCAACCAGCGACACAAAGTACACATTGGAATGTTTTATTGAGGGGGAAAACAACAACCAATGCAGTCAACCAGCGACACAAACTACACATTGGAATGTTTTATTGAGGGGGAAAACAACAACCAATGCAGTCAACCAGCGACACAAACTACACATTGGAATGTTTTATTGAGGGGGAAAACAACAACCAATGCAGTCAACCAGCGACACAAAGTACACACTGGAATGTTTTATTGAGGGGGAAAACAACAACCAATGCAGTCAACCAGCGACACAAACTACACATTGGAATGTTTTATTGAGGGGGAAAACAACAACCAATGCAATCAACCAGCGACACAAACTACACATTGGAATGTTTTATTGAGGGGGAACACAACAACCAATGCAGTCAACCAGCGACACAAACTACACATTGGAATGTTTTATTGAGGGGGAAAACAACACCAATGCAGTCAACCAGCGACACAAACTACACATTGGAATGTTTTATTGAGGGGGGAAAACAACAACCAATGCAGTCAACCAGCGACACAAAATACACATTGGAATGTTTTATTGAGGGGGAAAACAACAACCAATGGGAAAAAAGCATTTTGGCATTTTCATAAAAAACAAAATGTAGACACCAAACGACAGGCGTACGTCTCCCGTTATGGGTGCATTGCTATAGCAACAAAGCGGCGCAGAGATCCGTTAGGGGACATACTCAACATTGTAGTTGCTGATACAGTACCTAAAAATAACCTAATAATAATAAATAATAATTAATAATGCTTATATAGCGCATAATCTTGCAAAGCAACTCAATGCGCTTTTCACTCACCATTCGTACAAACATTTCTAACAAACTGGCCCACGCATCCTCACCATACATCTCTATGAAAATGAATACATATTAGAGAATGCATTGCATATAATCATAACACAACACACCAACACCCACCTCCCTTCAACACCACCACCCCAACTATCCCCCCACTCCTCCCCCACCCAACCTACTTAGAGACCTCTAAATAAAAATTAAAAAACAAAACGTTTTACTTTAAAAATTTAATAGTTGATTTTTACGTGACGGTGCAACTTTCCTAAATGAAGTCGTTCCAATCATGTTTTGTTTTAAATAGCAGCCCCGCAAACTAGTTTCACCAAACGACCGCCCACCAGATCGTTCACTTTCAAATAAACTCCATACCAATGTGTTGCTGGACTCATCAGCTTGATGTGATATATCACCATACACAATTTTAAGCGAATCCATGCAACCAACGGGGTTTCGCTTCAGCTAAGGCTGAACAAACAGGATTTAATTCTTTGCATTCGTAACTTTCCAAAACCAAATATGCATAATAGTAAGAAAAGAAAAAAATATAGCAATCAATGTAAATCTTGAAATCCCCCCCCCCCCCCCCCCCCCCCCAATTCTTCATAGGATCGGATGGGAACTTGGGGGGGGGGGGGGGGGGGGGGCAACAACTTAACCCGACACCAACTGTCACCTACTCTACCCAAAGCTTGTCTTTACGGTAATTTCGTGAAAACTCCAACAGACCGACATAAATTCCTTGGCGGCGATACCCAAGGAGTGAAACTGAATTATCGCGGTACTCATGTGGGATGTGAGAATAGCGGCGTGGGTGGAAGACATACATGTATGGCTGTTATCTCGACTTGCTTGTACCTGTATTGCCGAGTGTTACATTTGGCACGAACGCAATGGTCCTCTTTTCTTAGGAGTGGCTTTTTCTGTCGGTGGATTTTCCGGTCTAACTTCCCTGAGTGATTCATGTTACTATTCTGGGTGCTATCTTGTGCTGTCGTCTTTCTTTTCGTTATTCTTGTCCTCGTTCTCCCTATCTTTCCCTTTCTTTATCACCGGCTCACCAATGATCGCAGGGAAACTCTTTTTGTATCTAGGCTTTGGGTCAAAATAGCTGTCGGTGCGTTGTAGGTGTGTACGAAGATTTGCGTATGTGCACGCGCGCGTGTGTATAATGTGTTTAGAAATGGGTGGTGTGCGCGGTCCTCTGTGTGTGTGCGCGTGCGTGCGTGTATGCGTGTGCGTGTGTGTGTGTGTGTGTGTGTGTGTGTGTGTGTGTGTGTGTGTGTGTGTGTGTGTGTGTGTATGTGTGTGTACATGTGCATGTGTTTGTGTGAGTGTGTGCTCGCTTGCGCGTGTATGTGTATTTGATTATAACATGTAAATGATCAATAAACCCACTTCACACAATGCAATCAACCAGCGACACAAAATACACATTGGAATGTTTTATTGAAAACAACAACCAATGCAGTCAACCAGCGACACAAAGTACACATTGGAATGTTTTATTGAGGGGGAAAACAACAACCAATGCAGTCAACCAGCGACACAAACTACACATTGGAATGTTTTATTGAGGGGGAAAACAACAACCAATGCAGTCAACCAGCGACACAAACTACACATTGGAATGTTTTATTGAGGGGGAAAACAACAACCAATGCAGTCAACCAGCGACACAAACTACACATTGGAATGTTTTATTGAGGGGGGAAAACAACAACCAATGCAGTCAACCAGCGACACAAACTACACATTGGAATGTTTTATTGAGGGGGAAAACAACAACCAATGCAGTCAACCAGCGACACAAACTACACACTGGAATGTTTTATTGAGGGGGAAAACAACAACCAATGGGAAAAAAGCATTTTGGCATTTTCATAAAAAACAAAATGTAGACACCAAACGACAGGCGTACGTCTCCCGTTATGGGTGCATTGCTATAGCAACAAAGCGGCGCAGAGATCCGTTAGGGGACATAACTCAACATTGTAGTTGCTGATACAGTACCTAAAAATAACCTAATAATAATAAATAATAATTAATAATGCTTATATAGCGCATAATCTTGCAAAGCAACTCAATGCGCTTTTCACTCACCATTCGTACAAACATTTGTAACAAACTGGCCCACGCATCCTCACCATACATCTCTATGAAAATGAATACATATTAGAGAATGCATTGCATATAATCAAAACACAAAACACCAACACCCACCTCCCTTCAACACCACCACCCCAACTATCCCCCCACTCCTCCCCCACCCAACCTACTTAGAGACCTCTAAATAAAAATTAAAAAACAAAACGTTTTACTTTAAAAATTTAATAGTTGATTTTTACGTGACGGTGCAACTTTCCTAAATGAAGTCGTTCCAATCATGTTTTGTTTTAAATAGCAGCCCCGCAAACTAGTTTCACCAAACGACCGCCCACCAGATCGTTCACTTTCAAATAAACTCCATACCAATGTGCTGCTGGACTCATCAGCTTGATGTGATATATCACCATACACAATTTTAAGCGAATCCATGCAGTGGTTCATGTGCTATTGTGATAGTCAAAAATTCAAGGTTAAATTCTACCTGCTGGTCACCGAGGTCAACAACACTTCACATTCCATTTGATCTGAAGCTAGTCTACCTGCTGGTCACTGAGGTCAACAACACTTCACATTCCATTTGATCCTAAGCTAGTCTACCATGGTCACCAAGGTCAACAACACTTCACATTCCATTTGATCCTAAGCTAGTCTACCATGGTCACTGAGGTCAACAACACTTCACATTCCATTTGATCTCAAGCTAGTCTACCATGGTCACTGCGGTCAACAACAGTTCACATTCCATTTGATCCTAAGCTAGTCTACCTGCTGGTCACTGAGGTCAACAACACTTCACATTCCATTTGATCTTAAGCTAGTCTACCATGGTCACTGAGGTCAACAACACTTCACATTCCATTTGATCTGAAGCTAGTCTACCATGGTCACTGAGGTCAACAACACTTCACATTCCATTTGATCTTAAGCTAGTCTACCTGCTGGTCACTGAGGTCAACAACACTTCACATTCCATTTGATCTGAAGCTAGTCTACCATGGTCACTGAGGTCAACAACACTTCACATTCCATTTGATCTGAAGCTAGTCTACCATGGTCACTGAGGTCAACAACACTTCACATTCCATTTGATCTTAAGCTAGTCTACCTGCTGGTCACTGAGGTCAACAACACTTCACGTTCCATTTGATCCTAAGCTAGTCTACCTGCTGGTCACTGAGGTCAACAACACTTCACATTCCATTTGATCTTAAACTAGTCTACCATGGTCACTGAGGTCAACAACACTTCACATTCCATTTGATCTTAAGCTAGTCTACCATGGTCACTGAGGTCAACAACACTTCACATTCCATTTGATCTTAAGCTAGTCTACCTGCTGGTCACTGAGGTCAACAACACTTCACATTCCATTTGATCTTAAGCTAGTCTACCATGGTCACCGAGGTCAACAACACTTCACATTCCATTTGATCTTAAGCTAGTCTACCATGGTCACTGAGGTCAACAACACTTCACATTCCATTTGATCATAAGCTAGTCTACCTGCTGGTCACTGAGGTCAACAACACTTCACATTCCATTTGATCCTAAGCTAGTCTACCTGCTGGTCACTGAGGTCAACAACACTTCACATTCCATTTGATCTTAAGCTAGTCTACCATGGTCACTGAGGTCAACAACACTTCACATTCCATTTGATCTTAAGCTAGTCTACCATGGTCACTGAGGTCAACAACACTTCACGTTCCATTTGATCTTAAGCTAGTCTACCATGGTCACTGAGGTCAACAACACTTCACATTCCATTTGATCTTAAGCTAGTCTACCATGGTCACTGAGGTCAACAACACTTCACATTCCATTTGATCCTAAGCTAGTCTACCTGCTGGTCACTGAGGTCAACAACACTTCACGTTCCATTTGATCCTAAGCTAGTCTACCTGCTGGTCACTGAGGTCAACAACACTTCACATTCCATTTGATCTTAAGCTAGTCTACCATGGTCACTGAGGTCAACAACACTTCACATTCCATTTGATCTTAAGCTAGTCTACCATGGTCACTGAGGTCAACAACACTTCACGTTCCATTTGATCTTAAGCTAGTCTACCTGCTGGTCACTGAGGTCAACAACACTTCACATTCCATTTGATCTTAAGCTAGTCTACCATGGTCACTGAGGTCAACAACACTTCACATTCCATTTGATCTTAAGCTAGTCTACCTGCTGGTCACTGAGGTCAACAACACTTCACATTCCATTTGATCTTAAGCTAGTCTACCTGCTGGTCACTGAGGTCAACAACACTTCACATTCCATTTTATCTGAAGCTAGTCTACCATGGTCACTGAGGTCAACAACACTTCACATTCCATTTGATCTTAAGCTAGTCTACCATGGTCACTGAGGTCAACAACACTTCACATTCCATTTGATATTAAGCTAGTCTACCTGCTTGGTCACTGAGGTCAACAACACTTCACATTCCATTTGATCTTAAGCTAGTCTACCTGCTGGTCACTGAGGTCAACAACACTTCACATTCCATTTGATCTTAAGCTAGTCTACCATGGTCACTGAGGTCAACAACACTTCACATTCCATTTGATCTGAAGCTAGTCTCCCTGCTGGTCACTGAGGTCGACAACACTTCACATTCCATTTGATCCTAAGCTAGTCTACCTGCTGGTCACTGAGGTCAACAACACTTCACATTCCATTTGATCTTAAGCTAGTCTACCATGGTCACTGAGGTCAACAACACTTCACATTCCATTTGATCCTAAGCTAGTCTACCTGCTGGTCACTGAGGTCAACAACACTTCACATTCCATTTGATCTTAAGCTAGTCTACCATGGTCACTGAGGTCAACAACACTTCACATTCCATTTGATCTTAAGCTAGTCTACCATGGTCACTGAGGTCAACAACACTTCACATTCCATTTGATCTTAAGCTAGTCTACCATGGTCACTGAGGTCAACAACACTTCACATTCCATTTGATCTGAAGCTAGTCTACCATGGTCACTGAGGTCAACAACACTTCACATTCCATTTGATCCTAAGCTAGTCTACCATGGTCACCAAGGTCAACAACACTTCACGTTCCATTTGATCTTAAGCTAGTCTACCTGCTGGTCACTGAGGTCGACAACACTTCACATTCCATTTGATCCTAAGCTAGTCTACCTGCTGGTCACTGAGGTCAACAACACTTCACGTTCCATTTGATCTTAAGCTAGTCTACCTGCTGGTCACTGAGGTCAACAACACTTCACGTTCCATTTGATCTTAAGCTAGTCTAGCATGGTCACTGAGGTCAACAACACTTCACATTCCATTTGATCTTAAGCTAGTCTACCATGGTCACTGAGGTCAACAACACTTCACATTCCATTTGATCTTAAGCTAGTCTACCATGGTCACTGAGGTCAACAACACTTCACATTCCATTTGATCCTAAGCTAGTCTACCTGCTGGTCACTGAGGTCAACAACACTTCACATTCCATTTGATCTTAAGCTAGTCTACCTGCTGGTCACTGAGGTCAACAACACTTCACATTCCATTTGATCTTAAACTAGTCTACCATGGTCACTGAGGTCAACAACACTTCACATTCCATTTGATCTTAAGCTAGTCTACCATGGACACTGAGGTCAACAACACTTCACATTCCATTTGATCCTAAGCTAGTCTACCTGCTGGTCACTGAGGTCAACAACACTTCACATTCCATTTGATCTTAAGCTAGTCTACCTGCTGGTCACTGAGGTCAACAACACTTCACATTCCATTTGATCTTAAGCTAGTCTACCATGGTCACTGAGGTCAACAACACTTCACATTCCATTTGATCCTAAGCTAGTCTACCGTGGTCACTGAGGTCAACAACACTTCACATTCCATTTGATCTTAAGCTAGTCTACCATGGTCACTGAGGTCAACAACACTTCACGTTCCATTTGATCTTAAGCTAGTCTACCATGGTCACTGAGGTCAACAACACTTCACGTTCCATTTGATCTGAAGCTAGTCTACCGTGGTCACTGAGGTCAACAACACTTCACATTCCATTTGATCCTAAGCTAGTCTACCATGGTCACCAAGGTCAACAACACTTCACGTTCCATTTGATCTTAAGCTAGTCTACCTGCTGGTCACTGAGGTCGACAACACTTCACATTCCATTTGATCCTAAGCTAGTCTACCTGCTGGTCACTGAGGTCAACAACACTTCACGTTCCATTTGATCTTAAGCTAGTCTAGCATGGTCACTGAGGTCAACAACACTTCACATTCCATTTGATCTTAAGCTAGTCTACCATGTCACTGAGGTCAACAACACTTCACATTCCACTTGATCTTAAGCTAGTCTACCATGGTCACTGAGGTCAACAACACTTCACATTCCATTTGATCCTAAGCTAGTCTACCTGCTGGTCACTGAGGTCAACAACACTTCACATTCCATTTGATCTTAAGCTAGTCTACCTGCTGGTCACTGAGGTCAACAACACTTCACATTCCATTTGATCTTAAGCTAGTCTACCATGGTCACTGAGGTCAACAACACTTCACATTCCATTTGATCTTAAGCTAGTCTACCATGGTCACTGAGGTCAACAACACTTCACATTCCATTTGATCCTAAGCTAGTCTACCTGCTGGTCACTGAGGTCAACAACACTTCACATTCCATTTGATCCTAAGCTAGTCTACCTGCTGGTCACTGAGGTCAACAACACTTCACATTCCATTTGATCTTAAGCTAGTCTACCATGGTCACCGAGGTCAACATCACTTCACATTCCATTTGATCTTAAGCTAGTCTACCATGGTCACTGAGGTCAACAACACTTCACGTTCCATTTGATCTTAAGCTAGTCTACCATGGTCACCAAGGTCAACAACACTTCACGTTCCATTTGATCTTAAGCTAGTCTACCATGGTCACTGAGGTCAACAACACTTCACATTCCATTTGATCCTAAGCTAGTCTACCTGCTGGTCACTGAGGTCAACAACACTTCACATTCCATTTGATCCTAAGCTAGTCTACCTGCTGGTCACTGAGGTCAACAACACTTCACATTCCATTTGATCTTAAGCTAGTCTACCATGGTCACTGAGGTCAACAACACTTCACGTTCCATTTGATCTTAAGCTAGTCTACCATGGTCACCAAGGTCAACAACACTTCACATTCCATTTGATCTTAAGCTAGTCTACCATGGTCACCAAGGTCAACAACACTTCACGTTCCATTTGATCTTAAGCTAGTCTACCATGGTCACTGAGGTCAACAACACTTCACGTTCCATTTGATCTTAAGCTAGTCTACCATGGTCACTGAGGTCAACAACACTTCACATTCCATTTGATCTTAAGCTAGTCTACCATGGTCACTGAGGTCAACAACACTTCACATTCCATTTGATCCTAAGCTAGTCTACCTGCTGGTCACTGAGGTCAACAACACTTCACGTTCCATTTGATCTTAAGCTAGTCTACCATGGTCACTGAGGTCAACAACACTTCACATTCCATTTGATCTTAAACTAGTCTGCCATGGTCACTGAGGTCAACAACACTTCACATTCCATTTGATCTTAAGCTAGTCTACCATGGTCACTGAGGTCAACAACACTTCACGTTCCATTTGATCTTAAGCTAGTCTACCTGCTGGTCACTGAGGTCAACAACACTTCACGTTCCATTTGATCTTAAGCTAGTCTACCATGGTCACTGAGGTCAACAACACTTCACATTCCATTTGATCTTAAGCTAGTCTACCATGGTCACTGAGGTCAACAACACTTCACATTCCATTTGATCTTAAGCTAGTCTACCTGCTGGTCACTGAGGTCAACAACACTTCACATTCCATTTGATCTTAAGCTAGTCTACCATGGTCACTGAGGTCAACAACACTTCACATTCCATTTGATCTGAAGCTAGTCTACCATGGTCACCGAGGTCAACAACACTTCACATTCCATTTGATCTTAAGCTAGTCTACCATGGTCACTGAGGTCAACAACACTTCACATTCCATTTGATCTTAAGCTAGTCTATCTACTGGTCACTGAGGTCAACAACACTTCACATTCCATTTGATCTTAAGCTAGTCTACCTGCTGGTCACCGAGGTCAACAACACTTCACATTCCATTTGATCTGAAGCTAGTCTACCATGGTCACCGAGGTCAACAACACTTCACATTCCATTTGATCTTAGGCTAGTCTACCATGGTCACTGAGGTCAACAACACTTCACATTCCATTTGATATTAAGCTAGTCTACCTGCTTTTCACTGAGGTCGACAACACTTCACATTCCATTTGATCCTAAGCTAGTCTACCTGCTGGTCACTGAGGTCAACAACACTTCACATTCCATTTGATCTTAAGCTAGTCTACCTGCTGGTCACTGAGGTCAACAACACTTCACATTCCATTTGATCTGAAGCTAGTCTCCCTGCTGGTCACTGAGGTCGACAACACTTCACATTCCATTTGATCCTAAGCTAGTCTACCTGCTGGTCACTGAGGTCAACAACACTTCACATTCCATTTGATCTTAAGCTAGTCTACCATGGTCACTGAGGTCAACAACACTTCACATTCCATTTGATCCTAAGCTAGTCTACCTGCTGGTCACTAAGGTCAACAACACTTCACATTCCATTTGATCTTAAGCTAGTCTACCATGGTCACTGAGGTCAACAACACTTCATGTTCCATTTGATCTTAAGCTAGTCTACCATGGTCACTGAGGTCAACAACACTTCACGATCCATTTGATCTTAAACTAGTCTACCATGGTCAACAAGGTCAACAACACTTCACGTTCCATTTGATCTGAAGCTAGTCTACCGTGGTCACTGAGGTCAACAACACTTCACATTCCATTTGATCCTAAGCTAGTCTACCATGGTCACCAAGGTCAACAACACTTCACATTCCATTTGATCTTAAGCTAGTCTACCTGCTGGTCACTGAGGTCGACAACACTTCACATTCCATTTGATCCTAAGCTAGTCTACCATGGTCACTGAGGTCAACAACACTTCACGTTCCATTTGATCTTAAGCTAGTCTACCTGCTGGTCACTGAGGTCAACAACACTTCACGTTCCATTTGATCTTAAGCTAGTCTACCATGGTCACTGAGGTCAACAACACTTCACATTCCATTTGATCTTAAGCTAGTCTACCATGTCACTGAGGTCAACAACACTTCACATTCCATTTGATCTTAAGCTAGTCTACCATGGTCACTGAGGTCAACAACACTTCACATTCCATTTGATCCTAAGCTAGTCTACCTGCTGGTCACTGAGGTCAACAACACTTCACGTTCCATTTGATCCTAAGCTAGTCTACCTGCTGGTCACTGAGGTCAACAACACTTCACATTCCATTTGATCTTAAGCTAGTCTACCATGGTCACTGAGGTCAACAACACTTCACATTCCATTTGATCTTAAGCTAGTCTACCATGGTCACTGAGGTCAACAACACTTCACATTCCATTTGATCCTAAGGAAGTCTACCTGCTGGTCACTGAGGTCAACAACACTTCACATTCCATTTGATCCTAAGCTAGTCTACCTGCTGGTCACTGAGGTCAACAACACTTCACATTCCATTTTGATCTTAAGCTAGTCTACCATGGTCACCGAGGTCAACAACACTTCACATTCCATTTGATCTTAAGCTAGTCTACCATGGTCACTGAGGTCAACAACACTTCACGTTCCATTTGATCTTAAGCTAGTCTACCATGGTCACTGAGGTCAACAACACTTCACATTCCATTTGATCCTAAGCTAGTCTACCTGCTGGTCACTGAGGTCAACAACACTTCACATTCCATTTGATCCTAAGCTAGTCTACCTGCTGGTCACTGAGGTCAACAACACTTCACATTCCATTTGATCTTAAGCTAGTCTACCATGGTCACTGAGGTCAACAACACTTCACGTTCCATTTGATCTTAAGCTAGTCTACCATGGTCACCAAGGTCAACAACACTTCACGTTCCATTTGATCTTAAGCTAGTCTACCATGGTCACTGAGGTCAACAACACTTCACGTTCCATTTGATCTTAAGCTAGTCTACCATGGTCACTGAGGTCAACAACACTTCACGTTCCATTTGATCTTAAGCTAGTCTACCATGGTCACCAAGGTCAACAACACTTCACGTTCCATTTGATCTTAAGCTAGTCTACCATGGTCACTGAGGTCAACAACACTTCACATTCCATTTGATCCTAAGCTAGTCTACCTGCTGGTCACTGAGGTCAACAACACTTCACGTTCCATTTGATCTTAAGCTAGTCTACCATGGTCACTGAGGTCAACAACACTTCACATTCCATTTGATCTTAAACTAGTCTACCATGGTCACTGAGGTCAACAACACTTCACATTCCATTTGATCTTAAGCTAGTCTACCATGGTCACTGAGGTCAACAACACTTCACATTCCATTTGATCTTAAGCTAGTCTACCTGCTGGTCACTGAGGTCAACAACACTTCACATTCCATTTGATCTTAAGCTAGTCTACCATGGTCACTGAGGTCAACAACACTTCACATTCCATTTGATTTTAAGCTAGTCTACCATGGTCACTGAGGTCAACAACACTTCACATTCCATTTGATCTTAAGCTAGTCTACCTGCTGGTCACCGAGGTCAACAACACTTCACATTCCATTTGATCTGAAGCTAGTCTACCATGGTCACTGAGGTCAACAATACTTCACATTCCATTTGATCTGAAGCTAGTCTACCATGGTCACCGAGGTCAACAACACTTCACATTCCATTTGATCTTAAGCTAGTCTACCATGGTCACTGAGGTCAACAACACTTCACATTCCATTTGATCTTAAGCTAGTCTACCTGCTGGTCACCGAGGTCAACAACACTTCACATTCCATTTGATCTGAAGCTAGTCTACCTGCTGGTCACTGAGGTCAACAACACTTCACATTCCATTTGATCCTAAGCTAGTCTACCTGCTGGTCACTGAGGTCAACAACACTTCACATTCCATTTGATCTTAAGCTAGTCTACCATGGTCACTGAGGTCAACAACACTTCACATTCCATTTGATCCTAAGCTAGTCTACCTGCTGGTCACTAAGGTCAACAACACTTCACATTCCATTTGATCTTAAGCTAGTCTACCATGGTCACTGAGGTCAACAACACTTCACATTCCATTTGATCTTAAGCTAGTCTACCATGGTCACTGAGGTCAACAACACTTCACGTTCCATTTGATCTTAAGCTAGTCTACCATGGTCACTGAGGTCAACAACACTTCACATTCCATTTGATCCTAAGCTAGTCTACCATGGTCACTGAGGTCAACAACACTTCACATTCCATTTGATCTTAAGCTAGTCTACCTGCTGGTCACTGAGGTCGACAACACTTCACATTCCATTTGATCCTAAGCTAGTCTACCATGGTCACTGAGGTCAACAACACTTCACGTTCCATTTGATCTTAAGCTAGTCTACCTGCTGGTCACTGAGGTCAACAACACTTCACGTTCCATTTGATCTTAAGCTAGTCTACCATGGTCACTGAGGTCAACAACACTTCACATTCCATTTGATCTTAAGCTAGTCTACCCATGAGGTCACTGAGGTCAACAACACTTCACATTCCATTTGATCTTAAGCTAGTCTACCTGCTGGTCACTGAGGTCAACAACACTTCACATTCCATTTGATCTTAAGCTAGTCTACCATGGTCACTGAGGTCAACAACACTTCACATTCCATTTGATCCTAAGCTAGTCTACCTGCTGGTCACTGAGGTCAACAACACTTCACATTCCATTTGATCTTAAGCTAGTCTACCATGGTCACTGAGGTCAACAACACTTCACATTCCATTTGATCTTAAGCTAGTCTACCAGCGTCACTGAGGTCAACAACACTTGGTCACTACCATGGTCACCAAGGTCAACAACACTTCACGTTCCATTTGATCTTAAGCTAGTCTACCATGGTCACTGAGGTCAACAACACTTCACATTCCATTTGATCTTAAGCTAGTCTACCTGCTGGTCACTGAGGTCAACAACACTTCACATTCCATTTGATCTTAAGCTAGTCTACCTGGTCACTGAGGTGGTCACTGAGGTCAACAACACTTCACGTTCCATTTGATCTTAAGCTAGTCTACCATGGTCACCAAGGTCAACAACACTTCACGTTCCATTTGATCTTAAGCTAGTCTACCATGGTCACTGAGGTCAACAACACTTCACATTCCATTTGATCTTAAGCTAGTCTACCTGCTGGTCACTGAGGTCAACAACACTTCACATTCCATTTGATCTTAAGCTAGTCTACCATGGTCACTGAGGTCAACAACACTTCACATTCCATTTGATCCTAAGCTAGTCTACCTGCATGGTCACTGAGGTCAACAACACTTCACGTTCCATTTGATCCTAAGCTAGTCTACCTGCTGGTCACTGAGGTCAACAACACTTCACATTCCATTTGATCTTAAGCTAGTCTACCATGGTCACTGAGGTCAACAACACTTCACATTCCATTTGATCTTAAGCTAGTCTACCATGGTCACTGAGGTCAACAACACTTCACATTCCATTTGATCTTAAGCTAGTCTACCATGGTCACTGAGGTCAACAACACTTCACATTCCATTTGATCTTAAGCTAGTCTACCATGGTCACTGAGGTCAACAACACTTCACATTCCATTTGATCTTAAGCTAGTCTACCTGCTGGTCACCGAGGTCAACAACACTTCACATTCCATTTGATCTTAAGCTAGTCTACCTGCTGGTCACCGAGGTCAACAACACTTCACATTCCATTTGATCTGAAGCTAGTCTACCTGCTGGTCACTGAGGTCAACAACACTTCACATTCCATTTGATCTTAAGCTAGTCTACCTGCTGGTCACCGAGGTCAACAACACTTCACATTCCATTTGATCTGAAGCTAGTCTACCTGCTGGTCACTGAGGTCGACAACACTTCACATTCCATTTTGATCTTAAGCTAGTCTACCTGCTGGTCACTGAGGTCAACAACACTTCACATTCCATTTGATCTTAAGCTAGTCTACCATGGTCACTGAGGTCAACAACACTTCACATTCCATTTGATCCTAAGCTAGTCTACCTGCTGGTCACTAAGGTCAACAACGCTTCACATTCCATTTGATCTTAAGCTAGTCTACCATGGTCACTGAGGTCAACAACACTTCACGTTCCATTTGATCTTAAGCTAGTCTACCATGGTCACTGAGGTCAACAACACTTCACGTTCCATTTGATCTTAAACTAGTCTACCATGATCACCAAGGTCAACAACACTTCACGTTCCATTTGATCTGAAGCTAGTCTACCATGGTCACTGAGGTCAACAACACTTCACATTCCATTTGATCCTAAGCTAGTCTACCATGGTCACCAAGGTCAACAACACTTCACATTCCATTTTGATCTTAAGCTAGTCTACCTGCTGGTCACTGAGGTCGACAACACTTCACATTCCATTTGATCCTAAGCTAGTCTACCTGCTGGTCACTGAGGTCAACAACACTTCACATTCCATTTGATCTTAAGCTAGTCTACCTGCTGGTCACCGAGGTCAACAACACTTCACATTCCATTTGATCTTAAGCTAGTCTACCATGGTCACTGAGGTCAACAACACTTCACATTCCATTTGATCTTAAGCTAGTCTACCATGTCACTGAGGTCAACAACACTTCACATTCCATTTGATCTTAAGCTAGTCTACCATGGTCACTGAGGTCAACAACACTTCACATTCCATTTGATCCTAAGCTAGTCTACCATGGTCACTGAGGTCAACAACACTTCACATTCCACTTGAACCTAAGCTAGTCTACCTGCTGGTCACTGAGGTCAAGAACACTTCACGTTCCATTTGATCCTAAGCTAGTCTACCTGCTGGTCACTGAGGTCAACAACACTTCACATTCCATTTGATCTTAAACTAGTCTGCCATGGTCACTGAGGTCAACAACACTTCACATTCCATTTGATCTTAAGCTAGTCTACCATGGTCACTGAGGTCAACACTTCACGTTCCATTTGATCTTAAGCTAGTCTACCATGGTCACTGAGGTCAACAACACTTCACATTCCATTTGATCTTAAGCTAGTCTATCTACATGGTCACTGACGTCAACAACACTTCACATAACATTTTGATCTTAAGCTAGTCTCCCTGCTGGTCACTGAGGTCAACAACACTTCACATTCCATTTGAAACCTAAGCTAGTCTACCTGCTGGTCACTGAGGTCAACAACACTTCACATTCCATTTGATCTGAAGCTAGTCTACCATGGTCACTGATGTCAACAACACTTCACATTCCATTTGATCTGAAGCTAGTCTACCATGGTCACCGAGGTCAACAACACTTCACATTCCATTTGATCTTAAGCTAGTCTACCATGGTCACTGCGGTCAACAACACTTCACATTCCATTTGATCTTAAGCTAGTCTACCTGCTGGTCACTGAGGTCGACAACACTTCACATTCCATTTGATCCTAAGCTAGTCTACCTGCTGGTCACTGAGGTCAACAACACTTCACATTCCATTTGATCCTAAGCTAGTCTACCTGCTGGTCACTGAGGTCAACAACACTTCACATTCCATTTGATCTTAAGCTAGTCTACCATGGTCACTGAGGTCAACAACACTTCACATTCCATTTGATCCTAAGCTAGTCTACCTGCTGGTCACTGAGGTCGACAACACTTCACATTCCATTTGATCCTAAGCTAGTCTACCTGCTGATCACTGAGGTCAACAACACTTCACATTCCATTTGATCTTAAGCTAGTCTACCTGCTGGTCACCGAGGTCAACAATACTTCACATTCCATTTGATCCTAAGCTAGTCTACCTGCTGGTCACTGAGGTCAACAACACTTCACATTCCATTTTGATCTTAAGCTAGTCTACCTGCTGGTCACTGAGGTCAACAACACTTCACATTCCATTTGATCGACTAAGCTAGTCTACCATGGTCACCAAGGTCAACAACACTTCACATTCCATTTTGATCTTAAGCTAGTCTACCTGCTGGTCACTGAGGTCGACAACACTTCACATTCCATTTGATCCTAAGCTAGTCTACCTGCTGGTCACCGAGGTCAACAACACTTCACATTCCATTTGATCCTAAGCTAGTGTACCTGCTGGTCACTGAGGTCAACAACACTTCACATTCCATTTGAATCTTAAGCTAGTCTACCTGCTGGTCACTGAGGTCAACAACACTTCACATTCCATTTGATCTTAAGCTAGTTCTACCATGGTCACTGAGGTCAACAACACTTCACATTCCACTTGATCCTAAGCTAGTCTACCTGCTGGTCACTGAGGTCAAGAACACTTCACGTTCCATTTGATCCTAAGCTAGTCTACCTGCTGGTCACTGAGGTCAACAACACTTCACATTCCCATTTGATCTTAAGCTAGTCTATCCATGGTCACTGAGGTCAACAACACTTCACATTCCATTTGATCTGAAGCTAGTCTACCATGGTCACTGAGGTCAACAACACTTCACGTTCCATTTGATCTTAAGCTAGTCTACCATGGTCACTGAGGTCAACAACACTTCACATTCCATTTGATCTTAAGCTAGTCTATCTACTGGTCACTGACGTCAACAACACTTCACATAACATTTGATCTTAAGCTAGTCTACCTGCTGGTCACCGAGGTCAACAACACTTCACATTCTATTTGATCCTAAGCTAGTCTACCTGCTGGTCACTGAGGTCAACA
>CM065686.1:889591-892091 GCA_017654935.2 Phymorhynchus buccinoides
CACATCAGACATTGATTCCTTGACAGGTGAAGACAGAGGCAGAGTAGAGAGAGAGAGAGATGAGGGGGTGTTGATTTTGAGCTGAAAGACCATAGCAATCACACATCATGACATTGAGTCTTTTGAGGGATAGACAAAGACAGCTATATATATAAGAGAGGCGAGGAGGGGCGGTGTTGATTTGTGAGCTGAAGGAGCATAGCTACACATTCAGGACATTGATTCTTTGAGGTAGAAGAGAGACCGAGATGCAGAGAGGAGAGAGAGAGAGAGTAAAAAGTTGATCGAGAGAGAGAGAGAGAGAGAGAGAGAGAGAGAGAGAGGGGGTGTTTGATTTTTGACTGAAGGAGGCAGAGCAATCAAATCAGGACATTTGATTCCTTTTTGAAGGTAGAGAGAACAGAGAGAGAGAGAGGAGGGGTGTTGATTTGTGAGCTGAAGGACCATAGCAGCACATCAGGACACGGGATTCCTTTGAAGTTAAGAACAGAGTCAGAGAGAGAGAGAGAGAGATTGATTGTTGATTGATTGATTGACTTTGATTTATAGGTATGAGTAAGCAATAACATGCTTTTTTACATCCAGCCCTCTGGACAAATACATATATAAAAGTAGAAAATGAAAAACGAAAATAAACACATACAAAAAGTAATATAAAGCATGCAAAAAAAAAAAAAAAAAAAAAAAACATCCCTATATTGTAACACATCAATAACAAAATCAAACCTATTATTATTAACTATACTAATTATTAACATTCAAAATGTGTGAAGTAGCGCATACGCACTCACGGCAACAAATCTAAGCATAACTTAGATCATTGCTTGCCCAGTCTATTTTGAACCACGAACCCTTCACCGCTCCCCTTCCTTTTCTGTCCATCTCTCCCTCACCCCACCCCTCTCCATCGTTCTGACTAGTTCCGGTGGTCATTTTGACCTAGGAGCATTTTCCCCTTCCTTTTGCATTAGCCTGCCCGGCGCGTATGTAACACAATTAGCCACACACGCCCACAGAGAGAGAGAGCAGAGACCGACGTTGAGGAGAGGAGAGAGAGAGATGAGAACACACACACACAAACACTGAAACAGCAGACTTACTTATTGGTTTGGGTCGCTGATGTCTGGGCCTGCTGCTTTAAATATCCAAGATCCACAGAACAATAAGTCAGTTACCTTTGAAGCAGGGGCCTAGAAGATAGTGCACCTTTTGTTTTTCTTCCAGCGTGCAAAATAGATTTCGTATTTAATTTATTATAAAAAAAACACATATATTCATAGTTCTCTCCATTTCTCGTTTTTTTACATATTACTCATTTAATATTTTTGGTGTGAATTGCAGGACAGCAATTTCATTTTGCAAAGCAACAAAGCACAACAGTAAAGTTGAGCAAATGAAACAAATGACAAAGACAATGACATGAAAAGATAGAAGAAAAAGTGAAGGGGTGGGGGGCAGAGACAGGGCGAGTGTTTCAGAAACAGGCCTAGCTGACCGAACACTTATGTATAACAAGATGAAACCCAATCCTATAATAATAATAGTAGCAATAATAATAATAATAATAATAATCAAAATAATAATAATTCCATATAGCGCTAAAACTCCATATAGTAGTATGCCCGTTGCGCGTTACATGAAAGATGGAAAACATTAATTAAAATCAGCAAGAAATTCATACCACCAACATTTGAATACAAAGAAATAAAGTAACGAAATAACATGATTTTTCACTCACAGAGCGACATCCACCCTCTTTCACCAATCACTGTCACTCTCTCATTACACAACACACTCACAAAAAATAATAAAAATGAAAACAAGTAACCGGAAGGAATTCACCAATTAATACGTGCGTACACACGGCCCAAACTCTCTCTCTCTCTCTCTTTCCCTCATCTCTCATCTCTTCTAAAAATCTCATCGGCTCTCTTCGGTCTCGTCTCTCCATCTCAAGGTCTCTTCTCTCCTACGATCTCTCTCTCTCATCCCCCCCTTCATCAACCCCCCTCAGCTCTCCACTCTCTCCCCTCCCCCGCTCTCTCTCTCTCTCCCCGCTTTCTCTCCTTTTTCCCTCCTCTCTTCCTCTCCCTCTGCTCTTCCACCCTCCTGCCCCTTCTCTCTCACCCCTCGTCTCTCCCCCTCCTCTCCCATCTCTCTTTCCCTCTCGTACTCTCATCATACAGGATCCCCAATACAATATATCACAGAACAACTTTTCGTTACATAAATAATAAAATTCTGGACTAAATCACAATAAACAAAATAAAACAATAGAAGCCTAAAGAAAAGAAAGAAAGAAAAGAAAGTATTTCTAAATAATTATTTTTATGACACTAAGCCCACACACTCGCACGTGCGCACTACATCACTCATACACGCGCGCGCATGCATGCGCACAAACACTAACAGAGAGAGAGAGGAGAGAGAGAGAGAGAGATATAGAGATAGAGCGACAGACAGACAAGAACAGACAGACAGAGACAGAGATAGATAGACT
>CM065686.1:899591-904591 GCA_017654935.2 Phymorhynchus buccinoides
ACTTAGTTAAGGCTGAAATTGTTACGTGCTATGTGTAAATTAACCTGTTTAAAAAGAAGTCGAGTGTGGTGCAGGCGCACGTGTGAATACGTGTATGTATGTGTGCGTGCGCTGCCTGCTTGTGATGGTGTGTGTGTGTGTATGCTGTGTGCGTGTGCATGTGTAATGTAATTTTAAATAAATGAAATTACACACGCGCGCGTGCACACACACAAATATATAATTATGTATATGAGCTTAATATTGGAATATGTTATTTGTTGATATGATGAATCACCCTTTTCAGTTCAGAAAACAGGCTCCCAAACGGTACTTTGTCAACTCTAGTTGCTGCTGACACCACCCCCGCACCTCTCCCCACCACAAAAAAAGAAAGAAAACAAAGAAGCAGAAAACAACACAACAAAATCACACATGCACACGAAACAACCCGCTTCCCCAAACAATAAACACATAAACAAGTGACTTTAGACTGACAATAACACTTTAAGTATTAACACTTTGAAAAAAAATGTCACTGTCCAAATAAACTCATAAAACCTCAAACAGTGAAACCTCAAACAGTGATGTCACTAAAGAAAAAACACCCAGCACACAGTGAGAATGGATTAAAGCAATCTGTCCAACTAAACTGTTCCTGCAAAGTTGTTTGTCAAACCTCCACTATGTCACAAGATCAGCAGTTGGTGGTCAGCCTGGTGGCCATATGCTAATCACAACCCATGTATGGCCCTGTCTGAGTCACATGCTAGTTGTCAGTCACGCACAAATGGGTGGGTCAGTTAGGATGATATCAGGTTTGTAGGCGGGACTTACAGCTCAACTAAAGAGGCGATTTCAGTACTGGAGAAAGATGCTGTGGGTGATGATTGATTGGTGATGATGATGATGATAGTCGTGATGATGACGATGGATGATGATAATGATGATTTCGATCAATGATTCACACAATGATTGATAATGATGATTGATGAAGATGTGAGTGGTCGTGATGATGATGCTGGTCAGTGATGAAGACATGATGACCCCTACTTGATGATGAGATGGTGATGATGATGATGCTGATGCTTATGATGGTGTTCTGATTATGATAATGCTGATAATTGGTACGTGGTGATGATGATGATGATGATGGTGGTGTGATGAATGGTGGTGATGATGGTGATGCTTATGATGATTGGTGATGATGTTATGGTGTTGATGATGATGAATGACCCTGAATGGTGTTGATGATGAACATGCTGGTGGTGGTGACTTTGTCAACTCTAGTTGATGCTGATGACGATGATGGTGGTGATGATGGTCTGGTGGTGATGATGATGATAGGTGATGATGATGATGGTGATGATGATGATGATGATGGTGATGACAAAGAAGCTGCTAAACAACACAATAAACGGACACATGTAAATTAAGTTTTCTGCTGAGACAGAAATTAAATATTTTTAAAGTTTTGTAGACTGACAATAAAAGTTGATCTATTAGCTGCAGTTGGGGGCATTTTGAATCTGGGTCTTCCAACGACCGGAAGTGAAAATACAATAACAGAAATGGCGTCCGAGTCATATTCACTCATACTTACTTGAATTAAATTCAAAATTATCAGCATGAATTTTGATGTCATGGAAGCTACAAACTTTACAGAAAGGTAAGTTACAACTATAAAACAATTCACCAAATGTCACTATTTATAATAATCATAAAAATCAAAATGATGTACACTACCAAAAAACACCACAGCACACAACCTCTTATTCAATCTCCCTCAGTGTGTACACAAAGAGAAAACAACTGATCAAATATTTAGGGTGCACACAATATTTATGGTAAACGTAACCTCGCATTTATTTAACTTATGATCTAATTATTAACACCTATTTGAACAGCTTTATAACTTTATAAGTGTGTTTCTAAATGTCATAAAAAATCAAAGTCATGAAAATATGATTTTAACCATAAATCTTTTGTATTTCTTGTAAAAAGGTAATGTGACTTGTCCAGTCTCAGTGAGAATGGATTAGAGCAATCACTTTACAAGTGTCAACTGTCGTAGACCTCCTGCCAACAAACCTCAACTATGTCAAAAGATCAGTGAGTTGTCTGTCTCAGCTATGTTCAACATATAGCAGTCACTTTACAATGTGTCAACTGTCGTAGACCTGCCAACAGAACTATCAACTATGATGTCAAAAGGTAGTGTGACTTGTCATGTCTCAGGTATGTTCAACTTAGACTTCACTTTACAAAGTGTCAACTGTCGTAGACCTGCCAACAGAACTATCAACTATGATGTCAAAAGGTGTGTGACTTGTCATGTCTCAGCTATGTTCAACTTAGACAGTCACTTTACAAAGTGTCAACTGTCGTAGACCTGCCAACAGAACTATCAACTATGATGTCAAAAGGTAATGTGACTTGTCATGTCTCAGCTATGTTCAACTTAGACAGTCACTTTACAAAGTGTCAACTGTCGTAGACCTGCCAACAGAACTATCAACTATGATGTCAAAAGGTAATGTGACTTGTCATGTCTCAGCTATGTTCAACTTAGACAGTCACTTTACAATGTGTCAACTGTCGTGATGCCAACAGAACTATCAACTATGATGTCAAAAGGTAGTGTGACTTGTCATGTCTCAGCTATGTTCAACTTAGACAGTCACTTTACAAAGTGTGAACTGTCGTGACCTGACCTGCCAACAGAACTATCAACTATGATGTCAAAAGGTGATGATGACTTGTCACGTCTCAGCTATGTTCAACTTAGACAGTCACTTTACAAAGTGTCAACTGTCGTGATGCCAACAGATGATGATGATGTCAAAAGGTAATGTGACTTGTCACGTCTCAGCTATGTTCAACTTAGACAGTCACTTTACAAAGTGTCAACTGTCGTAGACCTGCCAACAGAACTATCAACTATGATGTCAAAAAAGGTAGTGTGACTTGTCATGTCTCTACCTTCCTTATCAACTTAGACAGTAACTTTACAATGTGTCAACTGTCAGAAATCTGCCAACAGAACTATCAACTATGATGTCAAAAGGTAGTGTGACTTGTCATGTCTCAGCTTATGTTCAACTTAGACAGTCATTTTTACAAAGTGGGTCAACTGTCGTAGACCTGCCAACAGAACTATCAACTATGATGTCAAAAGGTAGTGTGACTTGTCATGTCTCAGCTATGTTCAACTTAGACATTCACTTTACAAAGTGTCAACTGTCGTAGACCTGCCAACAGAACTATCAACTATGATGTCAAAAGGTAATGTGACTTGTCACGTCTCAGCTATGTTCAACTTAGACAGTCACTTTACAAAATGTCAACTGTCGTAGACCTGCCAACAGAACTATCAACTATGATGTCAAAAGGTAGTGTGACTTGTCTGTCTCAGCTATGTTCAACTTAGACAGTCACTTTACAAAGTGTCAACTGTCGTAGACCTGCCAACAGAACTATCAACTATGATGTCAAAAGGTAATGTGACTTGTCATGTCTAAAAATGCAACTTAGACAGTCACTTTACAAAGTGTCAACTGTCGTATCCACTGCCAACAGAACTATCAACTATGATGTCAAAAGGTAATGTGACTTGTCGGCTGTCTCAGCTATGTTCAACTTAGACAGTCACTTTACAAAGTGTCAACTGTCGTAGACCTGCCAACAGAACTATCAACTATGATGTCAAAAGGTAATGTGACTTGTCATGTCTCAGCTATGTTCAACTTAGACAGTCACTTTACAAAGTGTCAACTGTCGTCTGCCAACAGAACTATGATGTCAAATCGTAATCTGTTCCTCACCCATTCTGTTTATCCAGATTCTGAAACATATATAAACACACCCACCCACCTCACCCACCATATATTTAAAGCCCTCTCTCTGTCTCTGTCTTTACCCCCATCTTCATCAGAAAAAGGTCCCATATGTGTCTATGGACCAAGAGGACGTAAACTTGGAACTTCACTCTGTCTTTGTACGAGAGTAACAGCAGATAGCCTATGCATGTTTGTGTGTGTGTGTGTGTGTGTGTGTGTCTGTGTGTGTGTGTGTGTCTGTGTGTATATCAGAATCAGTTTCATTGTTCTTAAAAAAAATAGCAAAGTTTCATTTGTGACAACAAAGAAACAAATGATGGAATTGTTATATTTCTGAATGCCAACTTTTAAAAGTTGTTTTTGTATGCATTCTTTGTAAATTTGTGTTGAACCGTCTGTCACTCTGTGTGTACTGGGGTGTACCGGGGTGTGTGAGTGCTTGAATTATATCTGTGTGCCCATGTGTATAGTGCAAATATGTCTGTGTGTGTGTGTGTGTGTATGTGTACAAAAGCCAAGTTATAGCCCTGAATCAATCTTCAGGATGCCATGAAAGTTACCTAAAATTCCCTCTTCAGATTGCAGGAGAGCTATGGAAACGATCTCTGCAATTGCATTTTTGCTTCAGCGTCAAGGGGGCGTGGCCCACCTGAACCCCCCAAAGGGGCGCTGCCCCTGGACCCCCCTGAACCCCCCTGAACCCCCCAGGGGATGCCCCTGGACCCCTGCCTTTCAATATTTTTTTCATTTTTGGGAGTAGCACCCATGTGGTGATGATGATGATGGTGATGATGTTGGTGGAGATGATGATGATAATGATGGTGATGATGATGATGATGATAATGATGATGATGATGGTGATGATGATGATGGTGATGATGTTGGTGGAGATGATGATGGTGATGATGTTGGTGGAGACGATGATGATAATGATGGTGATGATGATGATGGTGATGATGTTGATGGAGATGATGATGATAATGATGGTGATGATGATGATGGTGATGATGTTGGTGGAGATGATGATGATAATGATGGTGATGATGATGATAATGATGGCGATGATGGTGATGATGTTGGTGGAGACGATGATGATAATGATGGTGATGATGATGATGTTGGTGGAGATGATGATGATAATGATGGTGATGATGATGATAATGATGGCGATGATGATGATGG
>CM065686.1:912091-951896 GCA_017654935.2 Phymorhynchus buccinoides
CCAACTGCTGTGCGAAGTGGCGGGGCAATAACTGTTTGTTCTGTTCCAGGCCAACTGCTGTGCGAAGTGGCGGGGCAATAACTGTTTGTTCTGTTCCAGGCCAACTGCTGTGCGAAGTGGCGGGGCAATAACTGTTTGTTCTGTTCCAGGCCAACTGCTGTGCGAAGTGGCGGGGCAATAACTGTTTGTTCTGTTCCAGGCCAACTGCTGTGCGAAGTGGCGGGGCAATAACTGTTTGTTCTTTTCCAGGCCAACTGCTGTGCGAAGTGGCGGGGCAATAACTGTTTGTTCTTTTCCAGGCCAACTGCTGTGCGAAGTGGCGGGGCAATAACTGTTTGTTCTGTTCCAGGCCAACTGCTGTGCGAAGTGGCGGGGCAATAACTGTTTGTTCTGTTCCAGGCCAACTGCTGTGCGAAGTGGCGGGGCAATAACTGTTTGTTCTGTTCCAGGCCAACTGCTGTGCGAAGTGGCGGGGCAATAACTGTTTGTTCTGTTCCAGGCCAACTGCTGTGCGAAGTGGCGGGGCAATAACTGTTTGTTCTTTTCCAGGCCAACTGCTGTGCGAAGTGGCGGGGCAATAACTGTTTGTTCTGTTCCAGGCCAACTGCTGTATGAAGTGGCGGGGCAATAACTGTTTGTTCTGTTTCAGGCCAACTGCTGTGCGAAGTGGCGGGGCAATAACTGTTTGTTCTGTTCCAGGCCAACTGCTGTATGAAGTGGCGGGGCAATAACTGTTTGTTCTGTTCCAGGCCAACTGCTGTGCGAAGTGGCGGGGCAATAACTGTTTGTTCTGTTTCAGGCCAACTGCTGTGCGAAGTGGCGGGGCAATAACTGTTTGTTCTGTTTCAGGCCAACTGCTGTGCGAAGTGGCGGGGCAATAACTGTTTGTTCTGTTCCAGGCCAACTGCTGTGCGAAGTGGCGGGGCAATAACTGTTTGTTCTGTTTCAGGCCAACTGCTGTGCGAAGTGGCGGGGGAATAACTGTTTGTTCTGTTTCAGGCCAACTGCTGTGCGAAGTGGCGGGGCAATAACTGTTTGTTCTGTTCCAGGCCAACTGCTGTGCGAAGTGGCGGGGCAATAACTGTTTGTTCTGTTCCAGGCCAACTGCTGTGCGAAGTGGCGGGGCAATAACTGTTTGTTGTTTCCAGGCCAACTGCTGTACGAAGTGGCGGGGGAATAACTGTTTGTTCTGTTTCAGGCCAACTGCTGTACGAAGTGGCGGGGCTAAAGGGGCAGCAGTCCATCAGCTGTCTGGCAGAAGGGGGCAACACCGGGGCACTGGGGCACGGGGGCATGGAGGGCAAAGTCAAACTATGGGACCTCAAGTCAGGTGTGTGTGTGTGTGTGTGTGTGTGCATGTGTCTGTGTGTCTGTGTGTGTACGTATGTGTGTGTGTACATGTGTGTGTGTGTGTGTATGTGCATGTTTGTGTGTACATGTGTGTGTGTGTGTGTGTGTGTACATGTCTCTATATGTGTCTATGTGCGTGTGTTTGTGTGTGAGTCCAATCAAGGAGCTGTCGTTCCTCTATTCCTTCCCGCTCACTGCAGTCGACAGTACAGTGATAAATAACGATGATAGTGATGATGATGATAATGATAATAATGATGATGATGATGATGATGATGTTGATGATGATGATGTTGTTGATGATGATGATGATGTTGATGATAATGGTGATGATGGTGATGATGATGATGATGATGTTGTTTGTGTGCAGGTGACTTCATCAAGGAGTTGTCGTTCCTCTATTCCTTCCAGCTCACTGCCGTCAACAGGAGTGGGACACAGGTGACCAACACTGTCATTGGCTTTTTTTCAAGTTTATGACTTTGAGTTCTTCTGTATCTGTAGATATAACATGTTTGGAAATGTGTCATTCCATGATTTGTGAGCAATGGTTTCTTTATTGTCCCATGTCTGTCCTCTAAGTGCAAGCGATGGTGTGTTGAATCTTGGTCAAAGCAAACTGGAGTACCACATGCTTTCAGACTGTAAGGTGATGCTCATCTATCAATCAATCATTTATTGTCCCCATCCTAAACCAAGGACACGTGTCTCACATGCTTTCAGACTGTAAGGTGATGCTCATCTATCAATCAATCATTTATTGTCCCCATCCTAAACCAAGGACACGTGTCTCACATGCTTTCAGACTGTAAGGTGATGCTCATCTATCAATCAATCATTTATTGTCCCCATCCTAAACCAAGGACACGTGTCTCACATGCTTTCAGACTGTAAGGTGATGCTCATCTATCAATCAATCATTTATTGTCCCCATCCTAAACCAAGGACACGTGTCTCACATGCTTTCAGACTGTAAGGTGATGCTCATCTATCAATCAATCATTTATTGTCCCCATCCTAAACCAAGGACACGTGTCTCACATGCTTTCAGACTGTAAGGTGATGCTCATCCATCAATCAATCATTTATTGTCCCCATCTTAAAACAAGGACACGTGTCTTGCAGTCCATCAATACAGTTAAGTTCAAAAAATACAAAGCACAATAAATTGCAATAAAAACAAACACCCTAAGGTGTCTGTACACGTGAACACCCCCCACCCCACCCCCACCACAGCAACAGAGCGACGGGCCAGGCCTTATAATATGACTAATGATATAGTAAGAAAATGATGTTTATGACATGATACTGGGTCTATGTTAACATATGAACACCCCCCACCCCCACCACGGCAACAGAGCGACAGGCCAGGCCTTATAATATGACTAATGATATAGTAAGAAAATGATGTTTATGACATGATACTGGGTCTATGTTAACATATGAACACCCCCCACCCCCACCACGGCAACAGAGCGACAGGCCAGGCCTTATAATATGACTAATGATATAGTAAGAAAATGATGTTTATGACATGATACTGGGTCTATGTTAACATATGAACACCCCCCACCCCCACCCCCCACCCCCACCCCCACCACGGCAACAGAGCGACGGGCCAGGCCTTATAATATGACTAATGATATAGTAAGAAAATGATGTTTATGACATGATACTGGGTCTATGTTAACATATGTAAGCATTTTTGTAAGGCCATGGCCCCTCACTCCTTCTGTCTTTGTTTCTTTTTTCTCCTCTCCTCTCTCTCTCTCTCTCTCTCTCTCTCTCTCTCTCTCTCTCTCTCTCTCTCTCTCTCTCTCTCTCCTCTCTCTCTCTCTCTCTCTCTCTCTCTCTCTCTATTAATAAGCAGAGGAGTCCCTGTTTACAAAATGTGGCTTAATATATTTCACATGTACAAAGGATGTCCTTGAGACACTTTTGAATAACCTTAATATTGATGTTTATGAATTGTATGAATGCACGTGTGCGTGTGTGTGTGTGTGTGTGTTTGCGTGCGTGTGCACGCATCTCTGTGTGTGTGTGTGTTTGTGCTGTGTTGTGTGCATGTTTGTGTGCAACGAGAGAGAGGGGGTGGGGGTGGGGGTTAGAGAGAGAGAGAGGGAGGGGGGGGGAGAGAGAGGGGCTACGTTGTTCATTGTGAATATAATAACTTTGATACCATTATTGTGTTATCAAAACAATTCAGTATGTATATATTGTTTTTTTATCTTACATGTACCCTTCCTCTTTCTCTCTCATTCTCTTTATCCATACTCTTTTGTCTGTTCATCTGTCTGCCTACCTGTCTGTCTCTCCTATCTTCTCTCTCTCTCTCTCTCTCTCTCTCTCTCTCTCTCTCTCTCTCAACTTTCCAGGATAAAGCATTTTCTTGATTTAGATAGTCGTAAACTTTTTTTCAATGCTTATATCCAATCACACATCAACTATGCCTCTACAATTTGGGATCTGGCAAGCGAGAAAAATTTAAAACCATTATGCAGTTTGTATAGACGTGCATTGAAATTGATCCTTCTGAAATCCTCTTCCCTTACACTTACTGATTATCAGCGTTTAGAAATTCTACCTCTAAAATGGAAGCTTGTATACAACAAAGCAATTTTTATGTTTAGATTAATGTCCGATAATGCTCCTCCAACATTAAAAAATAAATTTGAAATTAACCTTGTCCGTAATGTTTTTAAAATAAAAATACCTCTTCCAAGAGTTGACCTTTTTAAATCTAGTCTTGTATATTCAGGTGGCTGCTTATGGAACACTATTTCATCTTCCTTTAATGTGTACTCGGGCATTAATGTTTTTAAAAAGGAGTACCATAAGTATCTTATGTTGAAACATACAAGCAATGTTGTTTAACCCCATTCTTAGTTTCAAATATGTTTCCACTTTTGATATGTTGACATCTATGCATATTATCTAATTTGTTGTTGTTAAATTATTAACAAGTTTTGTTATTTCATGTGTTTCCTCTCTCTCTCTCTCTCTCTCTCTCTCTCATCATCTCTCTCTCTCTTCTCTCTCTCTCTCTCTCTCTCTCCATCTCTCAACTCTCTCTCTCTCTCTCTCTCTCTCTCTCTCTCTCTCTCTCTCTCTCCTCTCTCTCTCTCTCTCTCTCTCTCTCTCTCTCTCTCTCTCTCTCTCTCTCTCTCCTTTTGTGTGTGTGAGAGGGGGTGATGGGGGAGGGGGGGTGATAGATAGACGGTTTTGTTGTATCTATTTTTTCTTATTAATGGATAATTCTTCGATGATTATTTTTTGCATGCTTCTTCATTATTTTTGTGTTGAATATATTGATTTTCTTGCATGTTTGTTTGAGGGCAAGATGTAAAAAAGCCCATTGTGTGCTTACTCTTTTTCCCTCAATAAAAAAATTTCGTTCGTTCGTTCTCTCTCTCTCTCTCTCTCTCTCTCTCTCTCTCTCTCTCTCTCTCTCTCTCTCTCTGTGTTTGTCCTCCTTCCATCTCTCTCTCCTTCCTTTACTCCTTCTCCCTCAGCTTTCCGTTTATGTCTTTGCTGTCTCGCTCTATCATTTCTTTCTCTACCCCCCCCCCTCTCATTCCTTTCTTCTTTACTCCCCCTCCCCCTCCTATTCTTCTTATTTTTTTTTTACTTCATGTTTTGTTTTGTTCCTAGATACTCACTTATTTTCGGTCCCTCCACATCCCATTTCTTAAGTATTTATGAATAATGCTGAATTTATTATGTGTCTGTTTATATTGATAATGTGCCTGCTTTGATGATAATGTGTGTTCGTTTTCTTTGCTTTGCATGCCTTTCTTATTTATTGAATTATTTGCTTTGATTTTGTTTTCCTTTTTTGTTTTGTGAGGACTGGATGAAAAAAAGGATTTATACTTACTCTATTATCCTCAGAAAATAAAAGTTATTCATTCATTCATTCATTCTCTCTCTCTCTCTCTCTCTCTCTCTCTCTCTCTCTCTCTCTCTCTCTCTCTCTCTCTCTCTCTCTCTCTCTCTCTCTCTCTCTCTCTCTCTCTCTCTCTCTCTCTCTCTCTCTCTCTCTCTCTCTCTCTCTCTCTCTCTCTCTCTTTTTTTCTGTGTTTGTAGTAAGAATGTTTTGTAAGAAAATAAAAGAACAAAATCTCAATTGTGTGTCAACTTTGGGCAGTGCGCCTTATAATGATTTGCACATTATAGTGAGGTGCGCCTTATAATGAGGTGCACATTATAGTGAGGTGCGCCTTATAATGAGGTGCACATTATAGTGAGGTGCGCCTTATAATGAGGTGCACATTATAGTGAGGTGCGCCTTATAATGAGGTGCACATTATAGTGAGGTGCGCCTTATAATGAGGTGCACATTATAGTGAGGTGCGCCTTATAATGAGGTGCACATTATAGTGAGGTGCACCTTATAATGAGGTGCGCCTTATAATGAGGAGGTGCACATTATAGTGAGGTGCACATTATAGTGAGGTGCACATTATAGTGAGGTGCACCTTATAGTGAGGTGCACATTATAGTGAGGTGCGCCTTATAGTGAGGTGCACATTATAGTGAGGTGCACATTATAGTGAGGTGCACATTATAGTGAGGTGCACATTATAGTGAGGTGCACATTATAGTGAGGTGCACATTATAGTGAGGTGCACCTTATAGTGAGGTGCACATTATAGTGAGGTGCACCTTATAGTGAGGTGCACATTATAGTGAGGTGCGCCTTATAGTGAGGTGCACATTATAGTGAGGTGCACATTATAGTGAGGTGCACATTATAGTGAGGTGCGCCTTATAGTGAGGTGCACATTATAGTGAGGTGCACCTTATAATGAGGTGCACATTATAGTGAGGTGCGCCTTATAGTGAGGTGCACATTATAGTGAGGTGCACATTATAGTGAGGTGCACATTATAGTGAGGTGCACATTATAGTGAGGTGCACATTATAGTGAGGTGCGCCTTATAGTGAGGTGCACATTATAGTGAGGTGCACATTATAGTGAGGTGCACATTATAGTGAGGTGCACATTATAGTGAGGTGCACCTTATAGTGAGGTGCACCTTATAGTGAGGTGCGCCTTATAATGAGGTGCACATTATAGTGAGGTGCGCCTTATAGTGAGGTGCGCCTTATAGTGAGGTGCGCCTTATAATGAGGTGCACATTATAGTGAGGTGCGCCTTATAGTGAGGTGCGCCTTATAGTGAGGTGCGCCTTATAGTGAGGTGCACATTATAGTGAGGTGCACATTATAGTGAGGTGCACATTATAGTGAGGTGCACCTTATAGTGAGGTGCACATTATAGTGAGGTGCGCCATTATAGTGAGGTGCACATTATAGTGAGGTGCACATTATAGTGAGGTGCACATTATAGTGAGGTGCGCCTTATAGTGAGGTGCACATTATAGTGAGGTGCGCATTATAGTGAGGTGCACATTATAGTGAGGTGCGCCTTATAGTGAGGTGCACATTATAGTGAGGTGCACATTATAGTGAGGTGCACCTTATAGTGAGGTGCGCCTTATAGTGAGGTGCACATTATAGTGAGGTGCACCTTATAGTGAGGTGCACATTATAGTGAGGTGCGCCTTATAGTGAGGTGCACATTATAGTGAGGTGCACATTATAGTGAGGTGCACATTATAGTGAGGTGCGCCTTATAGTGAGGTGCACATTATAGTGAGGTGCACATTATAGTGAGGTGCGCCTTATAGTGAGGTGCACCTTATAGTGAGGTGCACATTATAGTGAGGTGCACATTATAGTGAGGTGCGCCTTATAGTGAGGTGCGCCTTATAGTGAGGTGCACATTATAGTGAGGTGCACATTATAGTGAGGTGCACATTATAGTGAGGTGCGCCTTATAGTGAGGTGCACCTTATAGTGAGGTGCACATTATAGTGAGGTGCGCCTTATAGTGAGGTGCGCCTTATAATGAGGTGCGCATTATAGTGAGGTGCACATTATAGTGAGGTGCGCCTTATAGTGAGGTGCACCTTATAGTGAGGTGCGCCTTATAGTGAGGTGCACATTATAGTGAGGTGCGCCTTATAGTGAGGTGCACATTATAATGAGGTGCGCCTTATAGTGAGGTGCACATTATAGTGAGGTGCGCCTTATAGTGAGGTGCACATTATAGTGAGGTGCGCCTTATAGTGAGGTGCGCCTTATAATGAGGTGCACATTATAGTGAGGTGCACCTTATAGTGAGGTGCGCATTATAGTGAGGTGCGCCTTATAGTGAGGTGCACATTATAGTGAGGTGCGCCTTATAGTGAGGTGCACATTATAGTGAGGTGCGCCTTATAGTGAGGTGCACATTATAGTGAGGTGCACATTATAGTGAGGTGCGCCTTATAGTGAGGTGCGCCTTATAATGAGGTGCGCCTTATAGTGAGGTGCACATTATAGTGAGGTGCGCCTTATAGTGAGGTGCGCCTTATAGTGAGGTGCTCATTATAGTGAGGTGCGCCTTATAGTGAGGTGCGCCTTATAATGAGGTGCACATTATAGTGAGGTGCGCCTTATAGTGAGGTGCGCCTTATAGTGAGGTGCACATTATAGTGAGGTGCGCCTTATAGTGAGGTGCGCCTTATAGTGAGGTGCGCCTTATAGTGAGGTGCGCCTTATAATGAGGTGCTCATTATAGTGAGGTGCGCCTTATAATGAGGTGCACATTATAGTGAGGTGCACATTATAGTGAGGTGCACATTATAGTGAGGTGCGCCTTATAATGAGGTGCACATTATAGTGAGGTGCACATTATAGTGAGGTGCGCCTTATAGTGAGGTGCACATTATAGTGAGGTGCACATTATAGTGAGGTGCACATTATAGTGAGGTGCGCCTTATAGTGAGGTGCACATTATAGTGAGGTGCACATTATAGTGAGGTGCACATTATAGTGAGGTGCACATTATAGTGAGGTGCACATTATAGTGAGGTGCACATTATAGTGAGGTGCACATTATAGTGAGGTGCACATTATAGTGAGGTGCACATTATAGTGAGGTGCACATTATAGTGAGGTGCGCCTTATAGTGAGGTGCACATTATAGTGAGGTGCGCCTTATAATGAGGTGCGCCTTATAGTGAGGTGCACATTATAGTGAGGTGCGCCTTATAGTGAGGTGCGCCTTATAATGAGGTGCACATTATAGTGAGGTGCACCTTATAGTGAGGTGCGCCTTATAGTGAGGTGCTCATTATAGTGAGGTGCGCCTTATAATTAGGTGCGCCTTATAGTGAGGTGCGCCTTATAGTGAGGTGCACATTATCGTGAGGTGCGCCTTATAGTGAGGTGCGCCTTATAGTGAGGTGCACATTATAGTGAGGTGCACATTATAGTGAGGTGCGCCTTATAGTGAGGTGCTCATTATAGTGAGGTGCACATTATAGTGAGGTGCGCCTTATAATGAGGTGCTCATTATAGTGAGGTGCGCCTTATAATGAGGTGCGCCTTATAGTGAGGTGCGCCTTATAGTGAGGTGCTCATTATAGTGAGGTGCGCCTTATAATGAGGTGCACATTATAGTGAGGTGCACATTATAGTGAGGTGCACATTATAGTGAGGTGCGCCTTATAATGAGGTGCACGTTATAGTGAGGTGCACATTATAGTGAGGTGCACATTATAGTGAGGTGCGCCTTATAATGAGGTGCACATTATAGTGAGGTGCACATTATAGTGAGGTGCGCCTTATAGTGAGGTGCGCATTATAGTGAGGTGCACATTATAGTGAGGTGCATCATTATAGTGAGGTGCACATTATAGTGAGGTGCACATTATAGTGAGGTGCGCCTTATAGTGAGGTGCACATTATAGTGAGGTGCACCTTATAGTGAGGTGCACATTATAGTGAGGTGCGCCTTATAATGAGGTGCGCCTTATAGTGAGGTGCATCTTATAGTGAGGTGCACATTATAGTGAGGTGCGCCTTATAGTGAGGTGCGCCTTATAGTGAGGTGCACCTTATAGTGAGGTGCGCATTATAGTGAGGTGCACCTTATAGTGAGGTGCGCATTATAGTGAGGTGCACATTATAGTGAGGTGCACATTATAGTGAGGTGCACATTATAGTGAGGTGCATCTTATAATGAGGTGCACATTATAGTGAGGTGCACATTATAGTGAGGTGCGCCTTATAGTGAGGTGCGCCTTATAATGAGGTGCGCCTTATAGTGAGGTGCACAATATAATGAGGTGCGCCTTATAGTGAGGTGCGCCTTATAATGAGGTGCACATTATAGTGAGGTGCACATTATAGTGAGGTGCACATTATAGTGAGGTGCACATTATAGTGAGGTGCACAATATAGTGAGGTGCGCCTTATAGTGAGGTGCGCCTTATAATGAGGTGCGCCTTATAATGAGGTGCACATTATAGTGAGGTGCGCCTTATAATGAGGTGCTCATTATAGTGAGGTGCGCATTATAATGAGGTGCACATTATAGTGAGGTGCACATTATAGTGAGGTGCGCCTTATAGTGAGGTGCACATTATAGTGAGGTGCACATTATAGTGAGGTGCACATTATAGTGAGGTGCACATTATAGTGAGGTGCGCCTTATAGTGAGGTGCACCTTATAATGAGGTGCGCCTTATAGTGAGGTGCACATTATAGTGAGGTGCGCCTTATAGTGAGGTGCACATTATAGTGAGGTGCGCCTTATAGTGAGGTGCACATTATAGTGAGGTGCGCCTTATAGTGAGGTGCACCTTATAGTGAGGTGCGCCTTATAGTGAGGTGCACATTATAGTGAGGTGCACCTTATAGTGAGGTGCACCTTATAGTGAGGTGCGCCTTATAATGAGGTGCACATTATAGTGAGGTGCGCCTTATAGTGAGGTGCACCTTATAGTGAGGTGCACATTATAGTGAGGTGCGCATTATAGTGAGGTGCGCCTTATAGTGAGGTGCACATTATAGTGAGGTGCGCCTTATAGTGAGGTGCACATTATAGTGAGGTGCACATTATAGTGAGGTGCACATTATAGTGAGGTGCGCCTTATAGTGAGGTGCACATTATAGTGAGGTGCACATTATAGTGAGGTGCACATTATAGTGAGGTGCGCCTTATAGTGAGGTGCACATTATAGTGAGGTGCGCCTTATAGTGAGGTGCACATTATAGTGAGGTGCGCCTTATAGTGAGGTGCACATTATAGTGAGGTGCGCCTTATAGTGAGGTGCACATTATAGTGAGGTGCACATTATAGTGAGGTGCACATTATAGTGAGGTGCGCCTTATAGTGAGGTGCACATTATAGTGAGGTGCACATTATAGTGAGGTGCGCCTTATAGTGAGGTGCGCCTTATAGTGAGGTGCGCCTTATAGTGAGGTGCACATTATAGTGAGGTGCACATTATCGTGAGGTGCACATTATAGTGAGGTGCGCCTTATAGTGAGGTGCGCCTTATAGTTAGGTGCGCCTTATAATGAGGTGCACATTATAGTCTGAACACTATGGTCATTCATTTGGAAAGGTCAAAGATCTGTACATCTTAACAACAACTTCACAATTTGAATCAATTTCCATGTGGGAAAACATGTCAATGGTTCCTGAATTTATGGTTCAGTTTCTTTTCTTTGTCTGTTGTTAGAGAAAAGGTGTTAGCCCCAAGTCTGCAGCACAAAGTTTTGCAGTGCTTCCTAAGCTCTTCAGAAAGGCCAGAAGAATTGAGCTCTTATTTTTCTCATTTTGTTTATTCTTTTTGTCACTTGATAAGAAATAAAGAAAGTCTTTAAAAGTAAGTTAGAAATTCTCCATGGGATGTGTGTTTGGATTTTTCTTCTTATAAATAAAGCTGTTGCAGTGTATAGGTTTGCTGACTTTTTGTTTGACCTGCATTATCCTTTTAGGATGATATTTTACCAGGTATAGGATCATTTTGTCAGAGTGACAAAATCTGAAATGATATTGATATGATCTGTTTCCTTTCTTGATACCAGGTTGTTGCCTCCATGTTTGAATACCCCATCGTGATGAACGTCTATTGTGGGGAGGAGGACTCGGTGGCTGGAGGGAAGAATCTACGAATGGACAAACTGGACACCCTCATGACCGGCCTCACATTCATTTGCATATCGCCCGATGACTCCATGGTGGCTGCCTGTGCCAATAACGGGTCGACACGCGTCGTCAGCACTGAAAACCAGTATCTACATCGACTGCAGGTAGTGTGCTGATGATGATGATGATGATGATGATGATGGTGATGGGTTCATTTGCATATCACCTGACGACACCATGGTGGCTGCCTGTGCCAATAACGGGTCGACACGCGTCGTCAGCACTGAAAACCAGTATCTGCATCGACTGCAGGTAGTGTGCTGCTGCTGCTGCTGCTGATGATGATGATGGTGATGATGATGATGATGATGATGGGCTCATTTGCACATCGCCCGATGACTCCATGGTGGCTGCCTGTGCCAATAACGGGTCGACACGTGTCGTCAGCACTGAAAACCAGTATCTGCATCGACTGCAGGTAGTGTGGTGGTGATGATGATGATGATGATGATGATGGTGATGGGTTCATTTGCATATCACCTGACGACACCATGGTGGCTGCCTGTGCCAATAACGGGTCGACACGCGTCGTCAGCACTGAAAACCAGTATCTGCATCGACTGCAGGTAGTGTGCTGCTGCTGCTGCTGCTGATGATGATGATGATGGTGATGATGATGATGATGATGATGATGATGATGGGCTCATTTGCACATCGCCCGATGACTCCATGGTGGCTGCCTGTGCCAATAACGGGTCGACACGTGTCGTCAGCACTGAAAACCAGTATCTGCATCGACTGCAGGTAGTGTGGTGGTGATGTATTAATTTAATAATGGTAATGACGATGTTGGATTCATTTGCATATCATCTAATTACACCATGGTGGCCTGTGCTAATAACTGATCAACAAAAGTCGTTAACGTCCAGAATCAGTACTGCATCGACTGCAAATAATGTTATGGTGATGATGATGATGATGATGATGATGATGATGATGATGACAGCTTCATTTGCATATCATCTGATGACACGATGGTTGTTGACTGTGCCTCTAATGGTTTGACAACAGCTATTAGCGCTGAGAATCAGCATCTGCATAGATTGCGGTTGTGGCTGATGATGGAAATCACACTGTTGATAATGGCGATGTTAATAGCTTCATCTGCATGCCATCTGATGACAGTGTGCATGGTGGCTCTCTCTCACACACACACACACACACACACCCCTATTATGTTTCTCAACCCCTCTCTCTCTCTCTCTCTCTCTCTCTCTCTCTCTCTCTCTCTCTCTGTGCAGCAAAGGTCCAGCCCCACACACGCCCTATTCACCTCAGACAGCCAACAACTGGTGACCAGCGGCTATCGCTCCATCTACGTGTGGCGAATGGGCACTGGACAACTGGACTTCAAGCTGACTCGCCACCAGGACTTTGTCACAAACCTCAAGTTCGCTCGCGACGATCGCTTCCTGGTGTCGTGCTCCCTGGATCGCACCATTGCCATCTGGGACTTCAAGGCCAAGGCCACGATCGCCGTGTTGCAGACACAGTGTCAGCTGAACAGTGTACATCTGCTGCCCGATTTGTCCAAGGTGATGATGGTTATGATAATGATAATGGTCATGTTAATAGAAGGCCATTGTTGCCGTGTTGCAGACACAGTGTCAGCTGAACAGCGTACATCTGCTGCCCGATTTGTCCAAGGTGATGATGGTTATGGTAATGATAATGATAATGGTCATGTTAATAGAAGGCCATTGTTGCCGTGTTGCAGACACAGTGTCAGCTGAACAGTGTGCATCTTAATACAGTATTCTCTGTGATAAACACACCTTCTGTATCTCAGTACAGTATTATCTGTGATAAACACACCTGTATCTTAGTACAGTATTCTCTGCGATAAACACACCTGTATCTTAGTACAGTATTCTCTGTGATAAACACACCTGTATCTTAGTACAGTATTCTCTGTGATAAACACACCTTCTGTATCTCAGTACAGTATTATCTGTGATAAACACACCCTGTATCTTAGTACAGTATTCTCTGTGATAAACACACCTGTATCTTAGTACAGTATTCTCTGTGATAAACACACCTGTATCTTAGTACAGTATTCTCTGCGATAAACACACCTGTATCTTAGTACAGTATTCTCTGTGATAAACACACCTGTATCTTAGTACAGTATTCTCTGTGATAAACACACCTGTATCTCAGTACAGTATTCTCTGTGATAAACACACCTGTATCTTAGTACAGTATTCTCTGTGATAAACACACCTGTATCTTAGTACAGTATTCTCTGTGATAAACACACCTGTATCTTAGTACAGTATTCTCTGTGGTAAACACACCTGTATATCAGTACAGTATTCTCTGTGATAAACACACCTGTATCTTAATACAGTATTATCTGTGATAAACACACCTTCTGTATCTTAGTACAGTATTCTCTGTGATAAACACACCTGTATCTTAGTACAGTATTCTCTGTGGTAAACACACCTGTATCTTAGTACAGTATTCTCTGTGATAAACACACCTGTATCTTAGTACAGTATTCTCTGTGATAAACACACCTGTATCTTAATACAGTATTCTCTGTAATAAACACACCTGTATCTTAATACAGTATTCTCTGTGATAAACACACCTGTATCTTAATACATTATTCTCTGTAATAAACACACCTGTATCTTAGTACAGTATTCTCTGTGATAAACACACCTGTATCTTAATACAGTATTCTCTGTGGTAAACACACCTTCTGTATCTCAGTACAGTATTCTCTGTGGTAAACACACCTGTATCTTAATACAGTATTCTCTGTGGTAAACACACCTGTATATCAGTACAGTATTCTCTGTGATAAACACACCTGTATCTTAATACAGTATTATCTGTGATAAACACACCTTCTGTATCTTAGTACAGTATTCTCTGTGATAAACACACCTGTATCTTAGTACAGTATTCTCTGTGGTAAACACACCTGTATCTTAGTACAGTATTCTCTGTGATAAACACACCTGTATCTTAGTACAGTATTCTCTGTGATAAACACACCTGTATCTTAATACAGTATTCTCTGTGATAAACACACCTGTATCTTAGTACAGTATTCTCTGTGATAAACACACCTGTATCTTAATACAGTATTCTCTGTGGTAAACACACCTGTATCTTAATACAGTATTCTCTGTGATAAACGCACCTGTATCTTAATACAGTATTCTCTGTGATAAACACACCTGTATCTTAATACAGTATTCTCTGTGATAAACACACCTGTATCTTAATACATTATTCTCTGTAATAAACACACCTGTATCTTAATACAGTATTCTCTGTGATAAACACACCTGTATCTTAATACAGTATTCTCTGTAATAAACACACCTGTATCTTAGTACAGTATTCTCTGTGATAAACACACCTGTATCTTAATACAGTATTCTCTGTGATAAACACACCTTCTGTATCTTAGTACAGTATTCTCTGTGATAAACACACCTGTATCTTAGTACAGTATTCTCTGTGATAAACACACCTGTATCTTAGTACAGTATTCTCTGTGGTAAACACACCTGTATCTTAATACAGTATTCTCTGTGATAAACACACCTTATGTATCTCAGTACAGTATTCTCTGTGATAAACACACCTGTATCTTAATACAGTATTCTCTGTGATAAACGCACCTGTATCTTAATACAGTATTCTCTGTGGTAAACACACCTGTATCTTAATACAGTATTCTCTGTGATAAACACACCTGTATCTTAATACAGTATTCTCTGTGATAAACGCACCTGTATCTTAATACAGTATTCTCTGTGATAAACACACCTGTATCTTAATACAGTATTATCTGTGATAAACACACCTGTATCTTAGTACAGTATTCTCTGTGATAAACACACCTTATGTATCTCAGTACAGTATTATCTGTGATAAACACACCTGTATCTTAGTACAGTATTCTCTGTGATAAACACACCTGTATCTTAATACAGTATTCTCTGTGATAAACACACCTGTATCTTAATACATTATTCTCTGTAATAAACACACCTGTATCTTAATACAGTATTCTCTGTGGTAAACACACCTGTATATCAGTACAGTATTCTCTGTGATAAACACACCTGTATCTTAATACAGTATTATCTGTGATAAACACACCTTCTGTATCTTAGTACAGTATTCTCTGTGATAAACACACCTGTATCTTAATACAGTATTCTCTGTGGTAAACACACCTGTATCTTAGTACAGTATTCTCTGTGATAAACACACCTGTATCTTAATACAGTATTCTCTGTGATAAACACACCTGTATCTTAATACATTATTCTCTGTGATAAACACACCTGTATCTTAGTACAGTATTCTCTGTGATAAACACACCTGTATCTTAGTACAGTATTCTCTGTGGTAAACACACCTGTATCTTAATACAGTATTCTCTGTGATAAACACACCTGTATCTTAATACAGTATTATCTGTGATAAACACACCTGTATCTTAATACAGTATTATCTGTGATAAACACACCTTCTGTATCTCAGTACAGTATTATCTGTGATAAACACACCTGTATCTTAGTACAGTATTCTCTGTGATAAACACACCTGTATCTTAGTACAGTATTCTCTGTGGTAAACACACCTGTATCTTAGTACAGTATTCTCTGTGGTAAACACACCTGTATCTTAATACAGTATTCTCTGTGATAAACACACCTTATGTATCTCAGTACAGTATTCTCTGTGATAAACACACCTGTATCTTAATACAGTATTCTCTGTGATAAACACACCTGTATCTTAATACAGTATTCTCTGTGATAAACACACCTGTATCTTAATACAGTATTCTCTGTGATAAACACACCTGTATCTTAATACAGTATTCTCTGTGATAAACACACCTGTATCTTAATACAGTATTCTCTGTGATAAACACACCTGTATCTTAATACAGTATTCTCTGTGATAAACACACCTGTATCTTAATACAGTATTCTCTGTGATAAACACACCTGTATCTTAATACAGTATTCTCTGTGATAAACACACCTGTATCTTAATACAGTATTCTCTGTGATAAACACACCTGTATCTTAGTACAGTATTCTCTGTGATAAACACACCTTATGTATCTCAGTACAGTATTATCTGTGATAAACACACCTGTATCTTAATACAGTATTCTCTGTGAGAAACACACCTGTATCTTAATACAGTATTCTCTGTGATAAACACACCTGTATCTTAATACATTATTCTCTGTAATAAACACACCTGTATCTTAATACAGTATTCTCTGTGATAAACACACCTTATGTATCTCAGTACAGTATTCTCTGTGATAAACACACCTGTATCTTAATACAGTATTCTCTGTGATAAACACACCTGTATCTTAATACAGTATTCTCTGTGGTAAACACACCTGTATCTTAATACAGTATTATCTGTGATAAACACACCTGTATCTTAGTACAGTATTCTCTGTGGTAAACACACCTGTATCTTAGTACAGTATTCTCTGTGATAAACACACCTGTATCTTAGTACAGTATTCTCTGTGATAAACACACCTGTATCTTAGTACAGTATTCTCTGTGATAAACACACCTTATGTATCTCAGTACAGTATTCTCTGTGATAAACACACCTGTATCTTAATACAGTATTCTCTGTGGTAAACACACCTGTATCTTAGTACAGTATTATCTGTGATAAACACACCTGTATCTTAATACAGTATTCTCTGTGGTAAACACACCTGTATCTTAATACAGTATTCTCTGTGATAAACACACCTGTATCTTAATACAGTATTCTCTGTGGTAAACACTTTGAAAATATGTATTTGCTTTCTTTGTTTTCAGCTGGTGTACATACCGAATCGCGTTGCCAATCTCGCAGTTTTGGAGCCCAACCCCGCTCTGAGCAAGACTTTGGAGCAGGGGAGACAATGGGCCGACATTTCTGAGCCAGAGACTTTGGAGCATGCCTCGGCCTTCGCTACTTCATTCAACACTCAGAAAGATGCCAGCAAAAACACGTCTGCTGCCTGCATCATTCTGTGAAATGGACATTGACTTTACTCTGTGAAATGTGTCATGTAAACTGGAGCTTGCACAGCCTTTGCTACATCCTTCAGCACTCGGAAAGACACCAGTAGGAATACCTCAGCAGCCTGCGTCATTCTGTGAAATGTAAATGATTTGTATAAGGGAGCAGGCTTCAGCCTTTGCTACGTCCAACACTCGGAAAGACACCAGTAGGAATACCTCAGCAGCCTGCGTCATTCTGTGAAATGTAAATGATTTGTATAAGGGAGCAGGCTTCAGCCTTTGCTACGTCCAACACTCGGAAAGACACCAGTAGGAATACCTCAGCAGCCTGCGTCATTCTGTGAAATGTAAATGATTTGTATAAGGGAGCAGGCTTCAGCCTTTGCTACGTCCTTCAACACTCGGAAAGACACCAGTAGGAATACCTCAGCAGCCTGCGTCATTCTGTGAAATGTAAATGATTTGTATAAGGGAGCAGGCTTCAGCCTTTGCTACGTCCAACACTCGGAAAGACACCAGTAGGAATACCTCAGCAGCCTGCGTCATTCTGTGAAATGTAAATGATTTGTATAAGGGAGCAGGCTTCAGCCTTTGCTACGTCCAACACTCGGAAAGACACCAGTAGGAATACCTCAGCAGCCTGCGTCATTCTGTGAAATGTAAATGATTTGTATAAGGGAGCAGGCTTCAGCCTTTGCTACGTCCAACACTCGGAAAGACACCAGTAGGAATACCTCAGCAGCCTGCGTCATTCTGTGAAATGTAAATGATTTGTATAAGGGAGCAGGCTTCAGCCTTTGCTACGTCCAACACTCGGAAAGACACCAGTAGGAATACCTCAGCAGCCTGCGTCATTCTGTGAAATGTAAATGATTTGTATAAGGGAGCAGGCTTCAGCCTTTGCTACGTCCAACACTCGGAAAGACACCAGTAGGAATACCTCAGCAGCCTGCGTCATTCTGTGAAATGTAAATGATTTGTATAAGGGAGCAGGCTTCAGCCTTTGCTACGTCCTTCAACACTCGGAAAGACGCCAGTAGGAATACCTCAGCAGCCTGCATCATTCTGTGAAATGGACGTTGACTTTACTCTGTGAAATGTGTCGTTAGCACTGGAGCTCGCCTCAGGGTTTCTGGCCTAATGGACCAACCTTCCAAGGCCCAAAGGCTTCATGGCCATAGTGGGGCAGTCCCCTGGGCAGAGCAGCTCCACTAGAAACAAAGTCCAGGCCAGCCTTCTAGGATAGCTGTCTCCATGTCACAGTTGGACTGGACTGAATACACACACACACACACACACACACACACACACACACACACACATACACACAGGGCAGGATGAAAAAAAAGCTTTGTTAGCTTATTCTTTAACCCTCAATAAAGATGATTTTGACTTGACTTGACTTGACACACACACACACACACACACACACACACACACACACACGCGCACACACACGCACACACACACACACACACACACACACACAATTTTCACACTGGCATTGTTAGTCTATGTGGGAAGAACTCTGAGGTAGTTTTTCATAGTTGGCAGACTCGTAATAAGCAACAGTATTTGATTTAGCACTTATTCTCCTTAATCTCCGCTGAAACTGGAAGCTGTTGTATAACTACTGACACCAAAACTAACACTGCTTATTGAGCAGTGATTCTTCTTTGTTTTCTTTTCATGTTCATTATGTATTCACTTGCACTTGCGTCTTAGTCATTTGTCATGTCATTCATGTGGTGTTGTTTTTATTCTGACAGTACACAACAAAAGTTGTGAATGATGATATTTTGATCACTTACTAAAAAAATAAATAAATAGATAAGTAAACAAAACAAAAAAACTCACAATTATTATTTTTTTAAAGCTTCACATTATTATCATTACAGCCATGAAAATGGATTCCACTTGCCATCATCATAGTATTAAAAAGCAAGCTTTTGCGCAAAAATCTTGGAATTATCTTGTAACTCCAAAGATTTCATAAAACCAACACACATATCCATGCACGCACATATGCACACATACTATATATTGCTCCTTACTTCCTGGATGTGAATCTTCACTTGTTGTTAATTCTAAGTACTCTATGTTGCTCCTTACTTCCTGGATGTGAATCTTCACTTGTTGTTAATTCTAAGTACTCTATATTGCTGCTTACTGGATGTGAATCTTCACTTGTTGTTAATTCTAAGTACTCTATATTGAATCTTCACTTGTTGTTAATTCTAAGTACTCTGCTTCACTTACTGGATGTGAATCTTCACTTGTTGTTAATTCTAAGTACTCTATATTGCTCCTTACTTACTGGATGCGAATCTTCACTTGTTGTTAATTCTAAGTACTCTATATTGCTCCTTACTTCCTGGATGTGAATCTTCACTTGTTGTTAATTCTAAGTACTCTATATTGCTGCTTACTTCCTGGATTTGAATCTTCACTTGTTGTTAATTCTAAGTACTCTTGTAAGTGTGAGTGCTCTATGCTGATTTAGTCCCATGTAGAAGGCATTGATTTAACAACAAGAGACTTATTTATTTTACATGTATGCACTTTTTGTTCACTTTCTTTTTTCCTTTATACTACGATAGTTGTCCCCCTTTTTGTTTGTCTGATGACTGGATTGTTTTCTGCACTGTTCCTAGAATTGAAGTCTGCTGACTGATTTCATACAATAATGTTGTTTGTCTGATGACTGGATTGTTTTCTGCACTGTTCTTAGAATTGAAGTCTGCTGACTGATTTCATACAATAATGTTGTTTGTCTGATGTCTGGATTGTTTTCTGCACTGTTCCTAGAATTGAAGTCTGCTGACTGATTTCATACAACAATTGGTTTTTATACATACCTTGGTTTTTATATTATACCTTGCCGTTTTAAAGTCATATGGATTATGGTAAAACAGTTGAAATAGTGACACCTTGTGACCTTGTGACTCTAAAGAATGTATCTGAATTTTGTTAACAAAAAAACACAGGCTAGAAAAATGTAAGGTTTGGGGGGAAGGAGTGGAAGAGGAGGGGGGGGGGGGGGGGGGTAAAATGACTGAAAGCCTTACCTTGCATTGCATTTCATGTCTGAAAGAAAGGTGTCATGTCAACAGAGCACTGACACTATGTTACATGTCTGAAAGAAAGGTGTCATGTCAACAGAGCACTGACACTATGTTGCATGTCTGAAAGAAAGGTGTCATGTCAACAGAGCACTGACACTATGTTGCATGTCTGAAAGAAAGGTGTCATGTCAACAGAGCACTGACACTATGTTACATGTCTGAAAGAAAGGTGTCATGTCAACAGAGCACTGACACTATGCTACATGTCTGAAAGAAATGTGTCATGTCAACAGAGCACTGACACTATGTTACATGTTTGAAAGAAAGGTGTCATGTTAACAGAGCACTGACACTGTGCTGGCGTGTCTGTGTTTAGCAGCAGGAGTTAGCGTTAAGAGTCACTGGCATACTACAGACGAACTCTGAATGTTTGAATAGTTGACAGTAGTTTAATTCAAAACTTGCTGTGATGTCTGTTACCAATTCAAGCCGTGAAATCTGTAAAACAAACAAAGAACAATAATAACAAAAAGGCTTTTAACAATTAGCAAAGAAAATCAAGGTTTCTGCCACAACTGTTGTTCAACTAGTTAGGACAAGAGTAAGGGAAGGATCTAACAATGCAACATTCCTTTGCAAACCGCATACATTAGAACAACAAAACATTATCGGGATCTGTCCATAATGAACAATTTGCAATTTAAGACTCAAAAGAAATGAACAATCACAATTTTAAACAACAATATGTCAATTGCAAAACAAAATGAAAGGCAAAAAAGAGAGAGAGAGAGACAGACAGACAGACAGAGAGAGAGAGAGAGAGAGAGACAAAAAGACAGACAGACAGAGATAGAGAGAGATACAAAAGACAGAAAGAGAGAGCAAGAGAGAGACAGACAGACAGAGAAAGAAAGCTAGATAGAGACAGCTAACAAAGTCAATGAAAGCTCTCATTTCAATAAAAAGAGGTCTACTAGAAAAATGATCATAACATTCGCATGTGAACAATCCATATTATATGAACTCCAAAACCAAAACTCAAAAAGGAAAGCATTACATACACGTAAGCTCATTATATTTATCATCGTAGATATGAGCTTACTTTAGAGTTTCAAACATAAAGGGCATTAATTCACAGTAAATTATGCACAACAAGTTGTTAAATTGAACCACAGGCGCTAACGATTGTTCAATTCTCAAACAATGAAACAAAACCCCAAAACAAGAGAAAGAACCAATAAGTAAATCAACCCGAATTGATCTTTAAATCAGCTAACCCGAAGCTAACCTTTCCCTTTGCAATTCACGCCAACCTTTCCAAAAATGGAGTTTATATTTAATTTAATTTAATTATCAACTTGTCTTGAAACAAAACAAATACAAAACATGTAAGAGTGAACTACAAATTTGCCAAAATGTTCACTCAAGGGTAGCGTCAAGGTTGAAATTTCTGAAGCATTATTGATTAAAACTTCAAAGAAACAAATTAGAAATTGCGAGAGCCAGAGTTGACAATGAAACGAATTTACTGTTACCTTTTTGGCCAAACTAACTACTAAACACCAAAACACAGGCTGTAGGCATGTGTCAACAACACAGTCTTCCATCACTACACTGTAAACTTGTATTTCTGCAGCGACGCTAAAGTAGTGTGCGACATTGAACCCTGCTCGACAAATGTCTGACCATGGAATTCGCTCACTCGCTCGTCTGCCCACTTTCATTTCCGGCTAAAAGTGGCTAGACCAATCACAATTCAGTGATGTAAACTTCAAAACTATTTACGCAGAAGGCTTGTCAAAAACTCAGTAAAGAAGAACTATTTGCACAAAAAGTGACAATTCACATTTAAAATGTAAGTGAACAAAGCAAACTAAGAAAAGGAAAAATATAGCAAGCTCTTCACACACACGCCCACGCATGGGATCCCAAGGACACACAAAAGCCACAGACACAGACCATAAATACAAACGTATAAACACAACAACTGCTTGCCTCCTTCCCTTTCCCAACTTGCCTTTATAATGGCAAGCACAGACACTATGTTACATGTCTGAAAGAAAGGTGTCATCATCATGCCAACAGAGCACTGACACTATGCTCCATGTCTGAAGGAAAGGTGTCATCATCATGCCAACAGAGCACTGACACTATGTTACATGTCTGAAGGAAAGGTGTCATCATCATGCCAACAGAGCACTGACACTATGCTACATGTCTGAAGGAAAGGTGTCATCATCATGCCAACAGAGCACTGACACTATGTTACATGTCTGAAGGAAAGGTGTCATCATCATGCCAACAGAGCACTGACACTATGCTCCATGTCTGAAGGAAAGGTGTCATCATCATGCCAACAGAGCACTGACACTATGTTACATGTCTGAAGGAAAGGTGTCATCATCATGCCAACAGAGCACTGACACTATGCTCCATGTCTGAAGGAAAGGTGTCATCATCATGCCAACAGAGCACTGACACTATGCTCCATGTCTGAAGGAAAGGTGTCATCATCATGCCAACAGAGCACTGACACTATGTTACATGTCTGAAGGAAAGGTGTCATCATCATGCCAACAGAGCACTGACACACGTTGGGCATCCAGTGATGCAGGGTAATAATAAGCTCCGCATCTTTGGAGGTATTTCCATGGATACTTTGGAGGTATTTCCATGGATGCTTTGGAGGTATTTCCATGGATACTTTGGAGGTATTTCCATGGATGCTTTGGAGGTATTTCCATGGATGCTTTGGAGGTATTTCCATTGATGCTTTGGAGGTATTTCCATGGATGTTTTGGAGGTATTTCCATGGATGCTTTGGAGGTATTTCTATGGATGCTTTGGAGGTATTTCCATTGATGCTTTGGAGGTATTTCTATGGATGCTTTGGAGGTATTTCCATTGATGCTTTGGAGGTATTTCCATGGATGCTTTGGAGGTATTTCCATGGATGCTTTGGAGGTATTTCCATGGATGCTTTGGAGGTATTTCCATGGATGCTTTGGAGGTATTTCCATGGATGCTTTGGAGGTATTTCCATGGATGCTTTGGAGGTATTTCCATGGATGCTTTGGAGGTATTTCCATTGATGCTTTGGAGGTATTTCCATGGATGCTTTGGAGGTATTTCCATTGATGCTTTGGAGGTATTTCTATGGATGCTTTGGAGGTATTTCCATTGATGCTTTGGAGGTATTTCTATGGATGCTTTGGAGGTATTTCCATGGATGCTTTGGAGGTATTTCCATGGATGCTTTGGAGGTATTTCCATGGATGCTTTGGAGGTATTTCCATGGATGCTTTGGAGGTATTTCCATGGATGCTTTGGAGGTATTTCTATGGATGCTTTGGAGGTATTTCCATGGATGCTTTGGAGGTATTTCCATGGATGCTTTGGAGGTATTTCCATTGATGCTTTGGAGGTATTTCTATGGATGCTTTGGAGGTATTTCCATTGATGCTTTGGAGGTATTTCTATGGATGCTTTGGAGGTATTTCCATGGATGCTTTGGAGGTATTTCCATGGATGCTTTGGAGGTATTTCCATTGATGCTTTGGAGGTATTTCCATGGATGCTTTGGAGGTATTTCCATGGATGCTTTGGAGGTATTTCCATGGATGCTTTGGAGGTATTTCCATGGATGCTTTGGAGGTATTTCCATGGATGCTTTGGAGGTATTTCCATGGATGCTTTGGAGGTATTTCCATGGATGCTTTGGAGGTATTTCCATGGATGCTTTGGAGGTATTTCCATGGATGCTTTGGGGGTATTTTCACGGATGCTTTGTTTTTCTCCTGTTGTTTTTTATATTTATAGTGTGCTAGATTTTGACTTTCATGGAAATAGGGAGAATGTCAGTTTGTTAAGATGTGCTCATTGTGACAGTGGGCCTGCTTCGTGGTCTGAACTATGAGAGGTATTTTCATATGGAAGTTGTCTGGTTACTGGTTGTGAAACGGTTGTTACTGCTGTTGTTTGTTTGTCTCTTATTGGATGTTTTGTGTTACGAAGTTTGCTGCATTGATTCTGGAACTTATGAGTTGTCTACCAGTGTTGTGAAGAGAAAGGTCAAGTTTAATAGCTAGAAGGGGCAAAAATCTAACGGAAACGACTGTGATCAATTGAAAAAAAAAGATGCCAGTTATATCAATGTGAAATGATTGTGATCTCAATATTATATCTGTTGTGTGCATTAAGTCTGCCAAAATCGTAAAAGAATTGTGATGCTTGCCAGTTAATGTACGATTTCAGTTGGGTTTTGGTTATGTGACAACTATAAATTCGGTCACATCGAATGTTATGTTTTGTTGTTGCTGTTGCTTTTGTTTTTTGTTTGTTATTACCTTATTATTGTACAGAATTAATTGTGGCAATATCTCTCTTTGTTACCACCTTCATTTCTAATTAATTGTTTTCATAAGAAATGGTTTTAGATAACAATTTTATTCTTATATCAAACTTTATATAATATGCGTATAATTTACGTGTTTTGTTGTAGACAAAGTTATTAGATTGTTGGTTTTCATTCCAACAAGAGTGCCTTTGTGTGTGTGTTTGTGTGTGTGTGTGTGTGTGTGTGTGTGTGTGAAATAATAATTTTTAACAAGTTTTTTTGTGTATCCAATCGAATGACTGGGAATCAGTTATTTTTGGTAGACGTCCCTCTGTTCAGTTTATAGAGTTGAGATGTACAATAACACATCATTATTTAAATTAGATGTACAATAACACATCATTATTTAAATTAGATGTACAATAACACATCATTATTTAAATTAGATGTACAATAACACATTATTTAAATTAGATGTACAATAACACATTATTTAAATTAGATGTACAATAACACATCATTATTTAAATTAGATGTACAATAACACATCATTATTTAAATTAGATGTACAATAACACATCATTATTTAAATTAGATGTACAATAACACATCATTATTTAAATTAGATGTACAATAACACATCATTATTTAAATTAGATGTACAATAACACATCATTATTTAAATTAGATGTACAATAGCACATCATCATTTAAATTAGATGTACAATAACACATCATTATTTAAATTAGATGTACAATAACACATCATTATTTAAATTAGATGTTCAATAACACATCATCATTTAAATTACATGTTCAATAACACATCATTATTTAAATTAGATGTTCAATAACACATCATCATTTAAATTAGATGTTCAATAACACATCATTATTTCACTGACCTGCATTTATTAGGTACACACACATACTTTGGTATGCATTTGTGTGCATTACAATTAATTAGTTGTTTTCTATATATGTATGCATTTGTGTGCATTACAATTAATTAGTTGTTTTCTATATATGTGTGCATTTGTGTGCATTGCAATTAATTAGTTGTTTTCTATATATGTATGCATTTGTGTGCATTACAATTAATTAGTTGTTTTCTATATATGTATGCATTTGTGTGCATTGCAATTAATTAGTTGTTTTCTATATATGTGTGCATTTGTGTGCATTACAATTAATTAGTTGTTTTCTATATATGTATGCATTTGTGTGCATTACAATTAATTAGTTGTTTTCTATATATGTATGCATTTGTGTGCATTACAATTAATTAGTTGTTTTCTATATATGTGTGCATTTGTGTGCATTGCAATTAATTAGTTGTTTTTTATATATGTGTTTCTTTTGTAGGTAGTCATTTCCATGAGTGCCTTTGGCTTGGGTGTCTTTTGACAAAAGTTTATGATTACAAAATAACTATTATTGTTGTTTGTTTTGTGTTTAATGCGGTGGTGTCATTGCCTTGAACACTTTCTGTACATTGCTCCATTTTGTCAAAGTATAATCAGCTTTATAAAACATGTTTATCTCCGTGTGTGCAATCGTTATTGCTTTTTGGATGTTAATTGTAGTGAAAATATCAGGGTTTTTGTACACAAAAAAGCTACATCAAACCAGAAGCTTTTGTGTGCTTATGTGTTGTTGTTTTATTCTATGAATGACAACAGAATAGCACCGTATTTGTCTGACTACAAGGCAGTACTTTTTTCCATGACTGAGACCCCTGCGCCTTATAATGTGACTGACGATATTGTAGGAAACTATAATGAGACCCCTGTGCCTTATAATGTGACTGACGATATTGTAGGAGACTATAATGAGACCCCTGCGCCTTATAATGTGACTGACGATATTGTAGGAGACTATAATGAGACCCCTGCGCCTTATAATGTGACTGACGATATTGTAGGAAACTATAATGAGACCCCTGCGCCTTATAATGTGACTGGTGATATTGTAGGAAACTATAATGAGACCCCTGTGCCTTATAATGTGACTGACGATATTGTAGGAGACTATAATGAGACCCCTGCGCCTTATAATGTGACTGACGATATTGTAGGAAACTATAATGAGACCCCTGCGCCTTATAATGTGACTGACGATATTGTAGGAGACTATAATGAGACCCCTGCGCCTTATAATGTGACTGACGATATTGTAGGAGAATATAATGAGACCCCTGCGCCTTATAATGTGACTGACGATATTGTAGGAAACTATAATGAGACCCCTGCGCCTTATAATGTGACTGATGATATTGTAGGAGAATATAATGAGACCCCTGCGCCTTATAATGTGACTGACGATATTGTAGGAAACTATAATGAGACCCCTGCGCCTTATAATGTGACTGATGATATTGTAGGAGAATATAATGAGACCCCTGTGCCTTATAATGTGACTGACGATATTGTAGGAAACTATAATGAGACCCCTGCGCCTTATAATGTGACTGACGATATTGTAGGAGAATATAATGAGACCCCTGCGCCTTATAATGTGACCGATGATATTGTAGGAGAATATAGTAACTAAACCTGAATTTTGTGTACAATTTGGAGGGTGCGCCTTATAATGTGACTGACGATATTGTAGGAAACTATAATGAGACCCCTGCGCCTTATAATGTGACCGATGATATTGTAGGAGAATATAGTAACTAAACCTGAATTTTGTGTACAATTTGGAGGGTGTGCCTTATAATGTGACTGATGATATTGTAGGAAACTATAATGAGACCCCTGCGCCTTATAATGTGACCGATGATATTGTAGGAGAATATAGTAACTAAACCTGAATTTTGTGTACAATTTGGAGGGTGTGCCTTATAATGTGACTGATGATATTGTAGGAAACTATAATGAGACCCCTGCGCCTTATAATGTGACCGATGATATTGTAGGAGAATATAGTAACTAAACCTGAATTTTGTGTACAATTTGGAGGGTGTGCCTTATAATGTGACTGATGATATTGTAGGAAACTATAATGAGACCCCTGCGCCTTATAATGTGACCGATGATATTGTAGGAGAATATAGTAACTAAACCTGAATTTTGTGTACAATTTGGAGGGTGCGCCTTATAATGTGACCGATGATATTGTAGGAGAATATAGTAACTAAACCTGAATTTTGTGTACAATTTGGAGGGTGTGCCTTATAATGTGACTGATGATATTGTAGGAAACTATAATGAGACCCCTGCCGCCTTATAATGTGACCGATGATATTGTAGGAGAATATAGTAACTAAACCTGAATTTTGTGTACAATTTGGAGGGTGCGCCTTATAATGTGACCGATGATATTGTAGGAGAATATAGTAACTAAACCTGAATTTTGTGTACAATTTGGAGGGTGCGCCTTATAATGTGACTGATGATATTGTAGGAAAATATAGTAACTAAACCTGAATTTTGTGTACAATTTGGAGGGTGCGCCTTATAATAAGATGCGCCTTATAGTAAAAATAAATAGGGTAATTATCCAGAGTTTTGCTCCTTCACAACCATATTTACTGACCAAAATAAATAGGGTAATTATCCAGAGGTTTGCTCCTTCACAACCATATTTACTGACCAAAATAAATAGGGTAATTATCCAGAGTTTTGCTCCTTCACAACCATATTTACTGACCAAAATAAATAGGGTAATTATCCAGACGTTTGCTCCTTCACAACCATATTTACTGACCAAACAAAAAGAAGAGATTTTTCCACTTTTAAATTGCTTTTTCTAAAGTGGTCAATGATTGTTTTTATAACATTTTATGCAATGTTATTTTTTATTATTATTATTTGTGCATTGCACATTTAATCCTAAAAGTGTTGCTCAAGTATATTTGGAGATGTTAGTTTTTTTATTATTATTATTTGTGCATTGCACATTTAATCCTAAAAGTGTTGCTCAAGTATATTTGGAGATGTTAGTTTTTTTATTATTATTTGTGCATTGCACATTTAATCCTAAAAGTGTTGCTCAAGTAAATTTGGAGATGTTAGTTTTTTTATTATTATTTGTGCATTGCACATTTAATCCTAAAAGTGTTGCTCAAGTATATTTGGAGTTGTTAGTTTTTTTCTTTCAATGTTTTATCTTGTCTCAAATGTTCTTAAATCTCATAAGCTTAAAATGTTAAAATCCGTCATTTTTGCAGATGTATTTGATATTATTTGCTGTTACTTATCATAGGAGAGTATTGTTAGGAAATTATGTTTGTCAAAAACAATTGTGTGCAATGTAAGAGATGATACTCATCATTGAGACTAGCATTTGGAAACTAAAAAGTCATTGAAATCATTTCAGCCTGGCTCTGAAGACACACTGAATTTGTGCAAAGCTTCATAAAAAGTGAAGCGAAGAGGGACTAAATTAATTAATTATTAATTAATTTAATAAATTGTTATTATCTATAGCTGTGTCTGTGATATGCTGCTCAAAGTATGGCTCAAACTGGCATTGGCTCAAATTGGCTCAAACGTTATTTTGGCTTGGGTTTTTTTATGGTTTGAAATGTGTTAGGACATTTTTTTCATGGAATTGTTTTTTTATATTGTGCCAATATATTTTATGCAACATTATATATGTTTTGATCTCCTGTTGTAACTTTTGTTTGTGTTTTTTCGGTGGCAATAAATTTTACATAAACATTTCTTCTTATTGTATTGTGATGTGCATGGATTGATTGAAAAGGACAGTACCTTCTGTTTTCTGTGACAAATTGAAAGTTCGTCAGTTAGTGTTTGTTGTTGTATTGACATGCTTCATATATTAGTGATTATAGAAGTGTTACAGCATTTTGATACCAGAAAACAGCTGACCTGTGCAGCTGGTGTTTAATACAAAAAAACATTGTTGATTTCAATCTTCTCATGTTCAGCTAGTGTTTTATACAAAAAGAAACATTGTTCATTTCAATCTTCTTCTGATGTGCAGCTAGTGTTTAATACGAAAATAAACATTCTTCATTTCAATCTACTGATTACTGATGTCCAGCTGGTTTTTAATGTGAAAAGAAACATTCTTCATTTCAATCTACTGATGTTCAGCTAGTGTTTAATGTGAAAAGAAACATTGTTCATTTCAATCTACTGATGTTCAGCTAGTGTTTAATGTGAAAAGAAACATTGTTCATTTCAATCTTCTTGATGTTCAGCTAGTGTTTAATGTGAAAAGTAACATTGTTCATTTCAATCTTCTCTTGTTCAGCTGGTGTTTAATGTGAAAAGAAACATTGTTCATTTCAATCTTCTCATGTTCAGCTAGAGTTTAAAGGTGGACCCTGACAGATGAGTTTTTTGCAAGAAACATGTCAAGATCACCAGGAAAACACCCTTTACAGAGATCAGGAAGCACTCACTTTGCTCTGGTTTCCTAGAAATCAAATTGGCGATTCCTCCTTGGCGGAGGTGCTGCAAGTCAAATTCTTACAGTGTATGAGAAGGCATGTGCCTTATCTTTTCTAATAGCCACCGGAGTTTAAACCAATTTGTTTGCACAAAATTTCCACACTACAAGCCTTTCATTTTTTTTTTTTTTTAATATTTATAGTTTACCAAAAGGAGTTTCACTCACAACAAAGGAAATAGCTCCATTTTGGTTTTTTACTGCACTACAAAGAAAAAAAAGCTTCAACCACAATGAGTGGCCTCCACCCACCCCATCCAAAATGGCTCTCTTTCTCCGGCATCTCCGCCAAGGAGGAATCGCCATTTTGACGGTTTGATTTCTAGGAAACCAGAGCAAATTTTGCACACTTAGTGAGTGTTTCGATCCTTGAAAAGGCTGTTTTTCTGTTGATGTCAACATGTTTCTTGCAAACACTCATGTGTTAGGGTACCCCTTTGAGGCCTCATACACAATTCATGCAGAAATCTCATGCACAATATGTAAATAAGTAAACATTTACGGATTAGGGGAAATTCTGACGTGCGCAAATCCTTTCCCTTCTGACTTTTACTTATTTACGGATTGCGCACAGGTTTCCACATGGAATCTCTGCCTGTATGTGTACGTACACTAATGTGAACAGAAACGTTCATTTCAATCTTCTCGTGTTCAGCTAGTTTAACGTTCATTTCAATCTTCTCGTGTTCAGCTGGTGTTTAATGTGAAAAGAAACGTTCATTTCAATCTTCTCAGGTTCAGCTGGTGTTTAATGCGAAAAGAAACGTTCATTTCAATCTTCTCAGGTTCAGCTGGTGTTTAATGCGAAAAGAAACGTTCATTTCAATCTTCTCAGGTTCAGCTAGTTTAACGTTCATTTCAATGTTCTCGTGTTCAGCTAGTGTTTAATGTGAAAAGAAACGTCAGTTCATTTCAATCTTCTCGTGTTCAGCTAGTGTAACGTTCATTTCAATCTTCTCGTGTTCAGCTAGTGTAACGTTCATTTCAATCTTCTCGTGTTCAGCTAGTTTAACGTTCATTTCAATCTTCTCGTGTTCAGCTAGTGTAACGTTCATTTCAATCTTCTCGTGTTCAGCTAGTGTTTAATGTGAAAAGAAACGTTCATTTCAATCTTCTCGTGTTCAGCTGGTGTTTAATGTGAAAAGAAACGTTCATTTCAATCTTCTCGTGTTCAGCTAGTGTAACGTTCATTTCAATCTTCTCGTGTTCAGCTAGTGTTTAATGTGAAAAGAAACGTTCATTTCAATCTTCTCAGGTTCAGCTAGTGTAACGTTCATTTCAATCTTCTCGGGTTCAGCTAGTGTAACGTTCATTTCAATCTTCTCGTGTTCAGCTAGTGTTTAATGTGAAAAGAAACGTTCATTTCAATCTTCTCAGGTTCAGCTAGTGTAACGTTCATTTCAATCTTCTCGTGTTCAGCTGGTGTTTAATGTGAAAAGAAACGTTCATTTCAATCTTCTCAGGTCCTCATGCTTTGTGCTAAGTGATCTCCAACTGGATATCTTTCTTCTCTTTGTGCTGTTGGAATAGGCCAACTCCATGAACATTGAATTATCTCCCTTCCCTCACAGAAATCCACACCAGATGTCGCTACGTGGTTTATGGTAATTGACCCCTCTTAGTGCTGCAGCCAAGGGGATTGGTTGGCCTTTGGGGACCTTCCTCTACACCAGTTGTCCTCAGGTCTTTTTGGCCGAGAGAGTGGGAGTATACTTTGGGCAAGGCATCTCCACTGTGAACCAATTTTAGTCCATTCATCCATCCAAAATATTTAAACATGTGCCAAAAGGTTAAGCAACCCCTCTTTGAAATCCACAACAAAAAGTTTGATAACTCATAAAACGAAAGTGAACTCAAAGAATCATTTCATTCTTTCTCAGTTACACTAAGACGAGTCTCGGTTATGTGCAGAATACAAAATGTACCCCAAATGTCAAATCAAAGTAACCAAGTTTCGTTCTGCAAAGATGGTGACTGATTTTCACCATTTCACATTTTCTGAAAATGTTTGACTTTGGAAGCCCAGAGAGAACAAAATAGAGATGTGTATCCGATTTATTTTCACTGAAAATAAGTAAAACAATCTCTTCTCTTCAGTTCTGCACAGATTGTGTCACTTATGTTGCGCTACGTGCTGTCAGTAACGAACGTAACATCCCCATACATAAATCGCCTTTTGGAGCCATTTTACATGCAGCAAATAGGGTTTTATTGCTCCAAGTTGTTCCCTCCTTCTTGTACAGCATTTGTGATCTAAACCACCTTGTTTGGAGTGGTTATTTGACCAGGATGGCTCTCTACAACATGTCCCTTAAATGGTCAGTCACTTTGAGACCTACACATCGGTGCTGGCTACTGTTTACAGACAATAATGTTCGCGGTTTTGAATGCCAGCTCTATGCTTTCCTGTTTGACATCAACTCTACCATTCAGCTGGTACTGCAGAGACGATATCTCTGGTGTACTCCAACACTTTGCTTCTGGAGCTGGAGACTGCTTTAGGCAGAGCAACCATGGGGAGAATTTCTGTGCTGCCCCTATCATCTCTTCAGAGAAAAACATTGTCACTCATATGTGCTGGGGCGGTTTTTGTAAATAGAAGAAACACCTTCTGGATTTGGGGCAACGTGCATCCTTCATGAGCTGGACAATCAACATGTCACAAATGATGGCTGAACTGTCCCTTCTGTGGATACCACAATGCACATATTGAACACCCATCAAAATACATGCAGAATAGATACTCGTTCGACTGGGACAGAACTCCAGTGCATCTTAGGGCATGTAGCCTTATCCTTACTTTGACCCTCAGAGGTAATTCTCACCAATTTAATCCTTTGGATCATTTGAAATGTCTGGTAGCATTTTCTAAAATGATCATGAACATGAGCGAAGTGTGCTAGAGGAAACGGAACGAATCTTGGACGAATCATGCATTTGTCACAACAAAAAGCCTGATTTGTTGTGCCCTTGCGTTTATTAATTTTTGCATCAATTGATATCGCTATTTTTGCATCCAACTTTTGGTCTTCAAAAGGAATGATGTGGACAAACTGTTTAGGCATCTTCGTATTTGTTTGCCTTATTGCACAAACAACTTTAAATTTAATGAAGAAAATTTAAACGTGACTGAATAAGGGAGTTGTAGACTGCTGGCAAGACGTGTCTGCCCCTGTCCCTGTTCAGCGTGGGTTTGGTGGCCGCCATGTGAATGGCCTCCTTCACTCCACGGCGGAACCAGTTCGCCTCGCGTTCCAGCACCGAGACGCTGTCTTCAGAGAAGTCATGCTTTGCCCGGTCAAGATGTTCGCCCACCGGGGACGGCTCCCGTCAGTGCTCCCCCAGTCTTTTCTTTACAGTTCGTTCAGTTTCTTACACATAGAACTCTCTGATGTTGTGTTGGCTGCAGTTGTCACAGTCTATGCGGTGCACAACACTGGACTGGTCTAGTTTGTCTGTTTTGTCCTTTGGGGCGACGAGCATGCTGCATATGGTGTCTTTTGAGTTTGGCGGCGAATGACGTGTTTTTGTGCTGTCCCACAATCGAGTGCTATTGTGAGGGACATACTGTACCAATCTTTACAATGTTTTGTGTGGTACCTTACATAGACCCTGCCAATATTATTGTGATGAAAATGTAAATGAAAAGTTTAACGGTAGGTGGTAATTAACGATTGAAAATTAATACAAAACTCACTAAGAACTGTGTATAGAAAACTATTCACTACGATACAGCGATCGACCTATATATTTTGCATCTGATTGCACGTGCGTTTCTCTCAGCAAAATGATGGCCTAGTGCGGTTATTTTCGTCAACTGAGTGTGCATACTCGTCGTGGATATGTAGGCAACCTTCTCTTCGGTCCCATGTGTGAGTTGTGATCACAGTGAACAGGCCAATACGTCATGCCTAATTTATTTTACCATGTATGTCAACTAATATGGATGTCTCACCGGGTCCCAGCGAAAACAAGCTAAAGCCCACTATCGACTGCTTGCAGAAAACCTTTACATGTTCAGCAAATGAACTGCTTGCATGGAGGAATAGTTTGTGGTACCGTTATGCAACTATCACAGATGAGTGTGTAACTATTGCTTACTCTCTCACTCGTTTATTGAATCCCACATTAACTATGCTTCAACTATCTGGGATGGTGCAAGTGACAATACTTTAAAACCCCTCTCTAGTCTTCATAGACGGGCATTAAAGTTAGTTCTTCTTAAATCTTTTACATTAACAGCTAATGATTACAAAGCCTTGGACATACTACCTTTCAAGTTAAAACTAAAATTCAACAAAGCTGTTTTCATGTTCAAAATTTTATCAGGCAATGCCCCACCATCACTTACCAGTATGTTTGTTGTCAATGATCAACGCCATGTTCACAAACTCATGCTGCCTTTGCCTAGAATCGACCTTTTCAAAACATGTTTAGCTTATTCTGGCGGGGCCTTGTGGAATGCCATATTGGGCAATCTCGCAATTGCAACAAGCTTTAATTCTTTCAAAAAAAACCTATCGAACATTTCTAATGACCGAATTTTATAATTCAATTCTATAACATGTTGTTCATATTATTAAACCTTCTCCCAGATTCCACCACCTGTTTCCTCAAGATACCCGATGTGAATGTAACTTTGCTTTTGTCCCTTTCACTTCTTGACATGAATTTGCGCGCACGCGCGCGCGCGTGTGTGTGTGTGTGAAGGAGAGAGAGAGAGAGGGAGGAGGGAGAGAGAGAGAGAGAGACAGACAGGGAGAGAGAGATAAAATGTGTGTGTGTGTGTGTGTGTGTGCGTGTGCGCATGTGTACTTGCTTCCAATGGGCAACTTTAATTTCAATGTGTTTGATGTGTGTTTTTCATGGTTATTTCAATAAGTATGAATTTTGTATGTGCATGTTTTTTTTCACTTTCATTCTTTTTTTAAATTTTGCATTTATTGTTAATGGTGGTGATTGTTTTTTCTTCTCCTTTTTCATTTTTTATGAGGGCTGGATGTAAACAAGCCTGTATAGTGCTTAGTCTTTTCCCTCAATAAAAAAAGGTTCGTTCGTAGTTCGTTCGTTCGTTCGTCGTTCGTTGCATGGTTTAGTGTGAACAACGACTCCACTCTTACGAATTTTGCGATTCACCACCTCTGTAATGCCACAGACAATGGGGATGGTGACGTGTCCGCGGCGTGGTGTGGTTTGCTTAGAGGACGGGTGGGGAGAGATCTTCTTGCTCCCAGGTACTCCCCAGGCCCATCTGGTGTAGCCTGAGATGCTGAGGACTTCTTTGAGATGTTGTTCCTCCTCAGCCATCGCTTCGTCAGTGGAGCAGATGGTCTTGGCTCTGTGGCGGAGAGTGCGGATGACCCCCAGTTTGTGCTCCAGAGGCTGGTGACTATCAAACTGGAGGTACTGGTCTGTGTGGGTCTTCTTGCAGTACACACTGAAGGAGAGACTGGTGACTATCAAACTGGAGGTACTGGTCTGTGTGGGTCTTGTGGTACACACTGAAGGAGAGGCTGGTGACTGGAGGTACTGATCTGTGTGGGTCTTCTTGCGGTACACGCTGAAGGAGAGGCTGGTGACTATCAAACTGGAGGTACTGGTCTGTGTGGGTCTTCTTGCAGTACACACTGAAGGAGAGGCTGGTGACTGGTCTGTGTGGGTCTTCTTCAAACTGGACTGGGTACTGGAGGTACTGATCTGTGTGGGTCTTCTTGCGGTACACACTGAAGGAGAGACTGGTGACTATCAAACTGGAGGTACTGGTCTGTGTGGGTCTTCTTGCGGTACACACTGAAGGAGAGGCTGGTGACTGACTATCAAACTGGAGGTACTGGTCTGTGTGGGTCTTCTTGCGGTACACACTGAAGGAGAGGCTGTCCCCGTTTCTTGCTATGCTATTGTCCACCATGGCAATGCTGCCCTCATGTTCGACCTCTCTTGTGAACGTGATTGCTGGATGCTGGTAGTTCAGGTGGTCGGTGAACTCGTCTACCAAGTCTTTGTGCAGAATGGTCATGGTGTCGTCCATGTAACGCCCCCAGTATTGCGGAGGCATGTGGAACCTGGCCAGAGCGTTAACCTCAAACTCTTCCATGAAGAGGTTGGCGACGATGGGACTCACGGGCGACCCCATGGCTGCTCACTCCGTTTGTTGTTAGAACTTGCCACCAAACGTGAAGTATGTAGTTGACAAACAGTATGACAAGAGCTCACAGATGTGGTTGACTGACAATGTAGTCCTCTGCTGGAGGGTGTCATCTTTCAACAGTCTGTTCCGGATGATCTCCACACTTTCCTTCACCGGTACACTGGTAAACAAAGCTGTCACATCCTCACTGACCTTATACCTTATAACTTTAAATTTGCATCCATCCGAGTCTGATATCTTTTTACAAACTAAAAGTATGGGTTAGAACCATATTGTATGTGCACAGATGGTTTTAGAGGATCATTACTGAGCTGCATGTCTCTGAGGACAATTGATGAGCTGCATGTATCTGAGGACAATTGATGAGCTGCATGTGTCTGAGGACAATTGATGAGCTGCATGTTTCTGTTATTAGGATACATTTCCATGTCACACTTACATGATTATACTGTTATCACACCTCTTGTGGCTGAGCTCCACTGGCTTCCTGTCAAATTCCGCTGGCAGTTCAAGATGGCTACTTTCGCTTTTCGTCACTTTGACAAAACTCTTCCTCAGTACCTCTCTTCTTCTCTCTGCACCTACCAAAGCTCTCGTACTCTTCGTTCTTCTTCCCAGAAACTTCTTAAAAGGGGATTATATGCAATGCATTCCATTTTCATAGAGATGTAATGTGAGGATATGTGAACCAGTCTGTTATAAATGTTTGTACGAATGGTGAGTGAAAAGCGCAATGAGTTGCTTTGCAAGATTATGCGCTATATAAGCATTATTAATTATTATTATTTTATTATTTATCTAAAGTTTTAGTACTATGTGACAAATAGATACAAATACTCAATATGTACAAACCATAATCGTGATGGCAGTCTTGTCTTCTTTACATTCTGCATAAGAGCATTGTTCTCCTGCTTTGTCGATTGCTCAGACAGTCTCCTTTCATATGAGCCCAGATGTGTCATGCTGCCTTTAAGCGCCTAAGAAATAGCTAGGCCAAGGATGTCTGGATAGGGGTTTCTAGAAAAAAGCAGGAGAATGGACCAGTAAGGAAGAAAGATAGTAGATGACAGTAAGTGAAGGAGAAAGGCCCTGAGTCAAAGAGACCGACAGATTAGAGGAAGTTACAAGCACAGAACTTCCAGAAAGTGGGGGAACTATTTGTACAAAATAGTTTTCTGGTATCCCATGGGATAGCAAATAATTAGTTTTGGCATCAGTTTTCAGGTGCACAAATAAGTTTTGTGTCGTGGGACTTCTTGACGCGCATCATTTCGGAGTACCGTAAGTTTGTGCCCTTGCCACATCCACACCCGGAGGATGATCGAAGGCAAACATCCTGCTTTTGATAGCTTATGGGCTAGGGCTTTCGTGGGGATATATGTCTCATAAATCCGCAGGGTGGGGGGGGGGGGGGTATAGGGGGGGCTTACGGTATATATTGTTGTGGGAGTGGAGGGAGTACAAAAGCTTCTGACAAATCTGAAACCCTTCAAAGCCAGCGGGCCAGATAATATCAGCCCAAGAGTTATGAAAGACCTTGCTCCTGAAATCGCCCAAATCCTGACCAAGATCTACCAGTTGTCCATCAACAGCGGGACTGTACCATCAGACTGCAAGGAGGCAAATGCGACACCCATATTCAAGAAAGGGGAGCAATTGACCCAGCAAATTGCAGACCAGTGTCCTTTACTAGTGTTCCCTGTAAGATCTTGGAGCACATCATCACCAGTGCCATCATGAGCCATCTAGAAGATCATGGGATACTGTGTGACCAGCAACATGGGTTCAGAAAGAAGAAATCCTGTGAAACACAGCTCCTGGAGTTCACCAATGTATTGTTTGAAAACCTCGAACAAGGCAAGCAAACCAACATCCTGATAATGGACTTCGCAAAAGCCTTCGATAAGGTGAACCATAGCCTGTTGTTGCACAAGCTTCATCATTATGGCATCCAGGGGAAGATCATCGACTGGATCAAAGACTTCCTCAGCAACAGAAGGCAGGCAGTTGTTGTCAATGGCGTCAACTCCGCACACATTGATGTCCTGCTCAGGAGAGCCTCAGGGATCTGTCCTCGGGCCTTGCTTTTTTCTAGCTTACATTAATGGTCTGCCGGAAAGAATAGGCATCCCCAGCCCGTCTCTTTGCTGATGACACTGCAGTGTATAGAGTGGTAGCGGCGCCTCAGGACCATGATCTGCTACAGCATGACCTCCATCAGCTTGCTGAGTGGGAGAAGAGCTGGGACATGGTACGTGTTCCATCCTGGAAAATGCGGCACCACCTTATCTGTCACCACAAGAAGACAGACGCAAGATAGCAGGTATGTGCTCCATGGAAACTTGCTCGAAACAGTGGACTCTGCCAAATACAGTGGAATAACCATCTGCAAAGATCTGAGCTGGAAAAAGAACATCCAGAATATCTGCTCAAAGGCCAACAAGACACTCGGGTTCTTGAGAAGAAACTTACAGATCAGTTTCCAGACCATCAGGGAAAGAGCTTACAAGACCTTTGTGCGTCCCATACTGGAATACACTTCCACAGTGTGAGACCCTCACCACCAGCAGGACAATGGCATAATTGAAGCGGTCCAAAGGAGAGCAGCAAGAGTTGTTCTACGTCGCTTCAGAAACACATCAAGTGTTACGTCCATAATAGAACAACTGAAGTGGCCCACCCTGCAAGAACGAAGAGAGGCTCCATAAAATCCTAAATGAACTAGTTACCGTAAAGAACCTGAAAGAAAAACTGATACCAGCACCACAGCGTCGAGCCCACATCAAGCAGCTGGCCCAGATCTACTGCCGCACGCAATACAGACAGGCCAGTTTTCTGCCACGCACCATCAAGGCATGGAACAACCTCCCGCAATACACTCAGGCCAGTTTCCTACCACGCATCATCAAGGCACGGAACAACCTCCCACAATACAATACAGACAGTCCAGTGTCCTACCACGCACCATCAAGGCATGGAACAACCTCCCACAATACAATACAGACAGGCCAGTTTTCTGACACGCACCATCAAGGCATGGAACAACCTCCCACAATACAGGCAGGCCAGTGTCCTACCACGCACCATCAAGGCATGGAACAACCTCCCGCAATACAGACAGGCCAGTTTTCTGCCACGCATCATCAAGGCATGGAACAACCTCCCACAATACAGACAGGCCAGTTTCCTGCCACGCACCATCAAGGCATGGAACAACCTCCCACACCAAGCAGATGGCCCAGATCTACTGCCGCACACAATACAGACAGGCCAGTTTCCTGCCACGCACCATCAAAGCATGGAACAACCTCCCACACCAAGCAGCTGGCCCAGATCTACTGCCTCACACAATACAGACAGGCCAGTTTCCTGCCACGCACCATCAAGGCATGGAAC
>CM065686.1:959896-967396 GCA_017654935.2 Phymorhynchus buccinoides
TAGGACCTGTGTGGTCAGTCAATGGAAAGCAGTCCACTGACTGAAGGTGGGGAATGTCCATGGGACCTGTGTGGTCAATGGAAAGCAGTCCACTGACTGAAGGTGGAGAATGTCCATAGGACCTGTGTGGTCAGTCAATGGAAAGCAGTCCACTGACTGAATGTGGGGAATGTCCATGGGACCTGTGTGGTCAATGGAAAGCAGTCCACTGACTGAATGTGGGGAATGTCCATGGGACCTGTGTGGTCAGTCAATGGAAAGCAGTCCACTGACTGAAGGTGTGGAATGTCCATGGGACCTGTGTGGTCAATGGAAAGCAGTCCACTGACTGAAGGTGGGGAATGTCCATGGGACCTGTGTGGTCAGTCAATGGAAAGCAGTCCACTGACTGAAGGTGGGGAATGTCCATGGGACCTGTGTGGTCAATGGAAAGCAGTCCACTGACTGAAGGTGGAGAATGTCCATGGGACCTGTGTGGTCAGTCAATGGAAAGCAGTCCACTGACTGAAGGTGGAGAATGTCCATGGGACCTGTGTGGTCAATGGAAAGCAGTCCACTGACTGAAGGTGGGGAATGTCCATAGGACCTGTGTGGTCAATGGAAAGCAGTCCACGGACTGAAGGTGGGGAATGTCCAAGGGAACTGTGTGGTCAGTCAATGGAAAGCAGTTCACTGACTGAAGGTGGGGAATGTCCATGGGACCTGTGTGGTCAGTCAATGGAAAGCAGTTCACTGACTGAATGTGGGGAATGTCCATGGGACCTGTGTGGTCAGTCAATTGAAAGCAGTCCACTGACTGAAGGTAGGGAATGTCCATAGGACCTGTGTGGTCAGTCAATGGAAAGCAGATCACTGACTGCTGAAGGTGGAGAATGTCCATGGGACCTGTGTGGTCAGTCAATGGAAAGCAGTTCACTGACTGCTGAAGGTGGAGAATGTCCATGGGACCTGTGTGGTCAGTCAATGGAAAGCAGATCACTGACTGAAGGTAGGGAATGTCCACAGGACCTGTGTGGTCAATGGAAAGCAGTTCACTGACTGAAGGTGGGGAATGTCCATGGGACCTGTGTGGTCAGTCAATTGAAAGCAGTCCACTGACTGAAGGTAGGGAATGTCCATAGGACCTGTGTGGTCAGTCAATGGAAAGCAGATCACTGACTGAAGGTAGGGAATGTCCATGGGACCTGTGTGGTCAGTCAATGGAAAGCAGATCACTGACTGCTGAAGGTGGAGAATGTCCATGGGACCTGTGTGGTCAGTCAATTGAAAGCAGTCCACTGACTGAAGGTAGGGAATGTCCATGGGACCTGTGTGGTCAGTCAATGGAAAGCAGATCACTGACTGCTGAAGGTGGAGAATGTCCATGGGACCTGTGTGGTCAGTCAATGGAAAGCAGTTCACTGACTGCTGAAGGTGGAGAATGTCCATAGGACCTGTGTGGTCAGTCAATGGAAAGCAGTTCACTGACTGCTGAAGGTGGGGAATGTCCACAGGACCTGTGTGGTCAGTCAATGGAAAGCAGTCCACTGACTGAAGGTGGGGAATGTCCACAGGACCTGTGTGGTCAGTCAATTGAAAGCAGTCCACTGACTGAAGGTAGGGAATGTCCATGGGACCTGTGTGGTCAGTCAATGGAAAGCAGATCACTGACTGAAGGTAGGGAATGTCCACAGGACCTGTGTGGTCAATGGAAAGCAGTTCACTGACTGAAGGTGGGGAATGTCCATGGGACCTGTGTGGTCAGTCAATGGAAAGCAGTTCACTGACTGAAGGTGGGGAATGTCCATGGGACCTGTGTGGTCAGTCAATGGAAAGCAGTCCACTGACTGAATGGTGGGGAATGTCCATGGGACCTGTGTGGTCAGTCAATGGAAAGCAGTCCACTGACTGAAGGTGGGGAATGTCCATAGGACCTGTGTGGTCAGTCAATGGAATGCAGTTCACTGACGGAAGGTGGGGAATGTCCATGGGACCTGTGTCGCCATAGCAGCCTGGCTATCTGTCAGTGAGTGCGAGTGAGAAACACTGGAACATTGGACATTTTATTGTCATTACCACACGGGTCTAATGACAAGGGAGGGGGGGGGAGGGGGGGGTACTTGATTGTTTTCAATGAAATAATAGTATTCGACAACATAAAACAAAACGTAAAATAAACAAATGAAACAAAATAAATAAATAAAACTGAAAGAAAACAATCATGGTTACCGACCATCCAATATATAATCAACATGCAAAATGATCAAGAACAACATAGATTGTTTTCAGCCATCTATCTATGCATTCGTTTTTCTTGTTATGTTAGTTAGCCTGATTTGTTTTAGCTTTTGCTATAAAACTAGCCACTGATTGAATAATTTCTTCGTTATCAGATTTTATGTGCAGAGAAGCAACATCATCCCTTTTGGCTGCAGCTGAGCTGCAAAAGAAGGATTTCTTTTTTAATTCTTCGTAAGCTGTACAATGAAATAAAAACATGTAAGTGTTTTTCGTCATCAATACTGGATCTACATAAAGGGCATGGCGAATCTGTACATGTATCATGTTGGAAAACAACAACCAATGCCTGAACCAGCGAGTACAATTAATACTGTACCATTTGTCTGTAATGTTTTATTGAGGGGGAAAACAACACACAATTCAACCAGCGTACATTGGAATGTTTTATTGAAAAACAACAACCAATGCAGTCAACCAGCGACACAAAATACACATTGGAATGTTTTATTGAGGGGGAAAACAACAACCAATGGGAAAAAAGCATTTTGGCATTTTCATAAAAAACAAAATGAGACACCAAACGACAGGCGTACGTCTCCCGTTATGCAATGCATTGCTATAGCAACAAAGCGGCGCAGAGATCCAGTTAGGGGACATACTCAACATTGTAGTTGCTGATACAGTACCCTAAAAATAAGTTAATAATAATAAATAATAATTGTAAGAATGCTTATATAGCGCACCAAACGCATAATCTTGCAAAGCAACTCAATGCGCTTTTTCACTCAATAATCGTAACCAGTAACAATACTTTTAACAAACGTCTTGATAAGCACAATGGGTATCTCCCGTTTCCCCGTGCAATACAGTATTTGATGAATGCATTGCATATAATCATAACACAACACACTAACACCCACCTCCCTTCAACACCACCACCCCAACTATCCCCCCACTCCTCCCCCACCCAACCTACTTAGAGACCTCTAAATAAAAATTAAAAAACAAAACGTTTTACTTTAAAAATTTAATAGTTGATTTTTACGTGACGGTGCAACTTTCCTAAATGAAGTCGTTCCAATCATGTTTTGTTTTAAATAGCAGCCCCGCAAACTAGTTTCACCAAACGACCGCCCACCAGATCGTTCACTTTCAAATAAACTCCATACCAATGTGTTGCTGGACTCATCAGCTTGATGTGATATATCACCATACACAATTTTAAGCGAATCCATGCAACCAACGGGGTTTCGCTTCAGCTAAGGCTGAACAAACAGGATTTAATTCTTTGCATTCGTAACTTTCCAAAACCAAATATGCATAATAGTAAGAAAAGAAAAAAATATAGCAATCAATGTAAATCTTGAAATCCCCCCCCCCCCCCCCCCCCCCAATTCTTCATAGGATCGGATGGGAACTTGGGGGTGGGGGGGGGGGGGGCAACAACTTAACCCGACACCAACTGTCACCTACTCTACCCAAAGCTTGTCTTTACGGTAATTTCGTGAAAACTCCAACAGACCGACATAAATTCCTTGGCGGCGATACCCAAGGAGTGAAACTGAATTATCGCGGTACTCATGTGGGATGTGAGAATAGCGGCGTGGGTGGAAGACATACATGTATGGCTGTTATCTCGACTTGCTTGTACCTGTATTGCCGAGTGTTACATTTGGCACGAACGCAATGGTCCTCTTTTCTTAGGAGTGGCTTTTTCTGTCGGTGGATTTTCCGGTCTAACTTCCCTGAGTGATTCATGTTACTATTCTGGGTGCTATCTTGTGCTGTCATGGTCGTCTTTCTTTTCGTTATTCTTGTCCTCGTTCTCCCTATCTTTCCCTTTCTTTATCACCGGCTCACCAATGATCGCAGGGACACTTTTTGTATCTAGGCTTTGGGTCAAAATAGCTGTCGGTGCCTTGTAGGTGTGCACGAAGATTTGCGTATGTGCACGCGCGCGTGTGTATAATGTGTTTAGAAATGGGTGGTGTTCGCGGTCCTCTGTGTGTGTGCGCGTGCGTGCGTGTATGCGTGTGTGTGTGTGTGTGTGTGTGTGTGTGTGTGTGTGTGTGTGTGTGTGTGTGTGTGTGTGTATGTGTGTGTACATGTGCATGTGTTTGTGTGAGTGTGTGCTCGCTTGCGCGTGTATGTGTATTTGATTATAACATGTAAATGATCAATAAACCCACTTCACACAATGCAATCAACCAGCGACACAAACTACACATTGGAATGTTTTATTGAGGGGGGAAACAACAACCAATGCAGTCAACCAGCGACACAAACTACACATTGGAATGTTTTATTGAGGGGCAAAACAACAACCAATGCAGTCAACCAGCGACACAAACTACACACTGGAATGTTTTATTGAGGGGGAAAACAACAACCAATGCAGTCAACCAGCGACACAAAGTACACACTGGAATGTTTTATTGAGGGGGAAAACAACAACCAATGCAGTCAACCAGCGACACAAACTACACACTGGAATGTTTTATTGAGGGGGAAAACAACAACCAATGCAGTCAACCAGCGACACAAACTACACACTGGAATGTTTTATTGAGGGGGAAAACAACAACCAATGCAGTCAACCAGCGACACAAAGTACACATTGGAATGTTTTATTGAGGGGGAAAACAACAACCAATGCAGTCAACCAGCGACACAAACTACACATTGGAATGTTTTATTGAGGGGGAAAACAACAACCAATGCAATCAACCAGCGACACAAACTACACATTGGAATGTTTTATTGAGGGGGAACACAACAACCAATGCAGTCAACCAGCGACACAAACTACACACTGGAATGTTTTATTGAGGGGGAAAACAACACACAATGCAGTCAACCAGCGACACAAACTACACATTGGAATGTTTTATTGAGGGGGAAAACAACAACCAATGCAGTCAACCAGCGACACAAAATACACATTGGAATGTTTTATTGAGGGGGAAAACAACAACCAATGGGAAAAAAGCATTTTGGCATTTTCATAAAAAACAAAATGTAGACACCAAACGACAGGCGTACGTCTCCCGTTATGGGTGCATTGCTATAGCAACAAAGCGGCGCAGAGATCCGTTAGGGGACATACTCAACATTGTAGTTGCTGATACAGTACCTAAAAATAACCTAATAATAATAAATAATAATTAATAATGCTTATATAGCGCATAATCTTGCAAAGCAACTCAATGCGCTTTTCACTCACCATTCGTACAAACATTTCTAACAAACTGGCCCACGCATCCTCACCATACATCTCTATGAAAATGAATACATATTAGAGAATGCATTGCATATAAATCATAACACAACACACCAACACCCACCTCCCTTCAACACCACCACCCCAACTATCCCCCCACTCCTCCCCCACCCAACCTACTTAGAGACCTCTAAATAAAAATTAAAAAACAAAACGTTTTACTTTAAAAATTTAATAGTTGATTTTTACGTGACGGTGCAACTTTCCTAAATGAAGTCGTTCCAATCATGTTTTGTTTTAAATAGCAGCCCCGCAAACTAGTTTCACCAAACGACCGCCCACCAGATCGTTCACTTTCAAATAAACTCCATACCAATGTGTTGCTGGACTCATCAGCTTGATGTGATATATCACCATACACAATTTTAAGCGAATCCATGCAACCAACGGGGTTTCGCTTCAGCTAAGGCTGAACAAACAGGATTTAATTCTTTGCATTCGTAACTTTCCAAAACCAAATATGCATAATAGTAAGAAAAGAAAAAAATATAGCAATCAATGTAAATCTTGAAATCCTAGTCTACCATGGTCACTGAGGTCAACAACACTTCACATTCCATTTGATCCTAAGCTAGTCTACCTGCTGGTCACTGAGGTCAACAACACTTCACGTTCCATTTGATCCTAAGCTAGTCTACCTGCTGGTCACTGAGGTCAACAACACTTCACATTCCATTTGATCTTAAGCTAGTCTGCCATGGTCACTGAGGTCAACAACACTTCACATTCCATTTGATCTTAAGCTAGTCTACCATGGTCACTGAGGTCAACACTTCACGTTCCATTTGATCTTAAGCTAGTCTACCTGCTGGTCACTGAGGTCAACAACACTTCACGTTCCATTTGATCTTAAGCTAGTCTACCATGGTCACTGAGGTCAACAACACTTCACATTCCATTTGATCTTAAGCTAGTCTACCATGGTCACTGAGGTCAACAACACTTCACATTCCATTTGATCTTAAGCTAGTCTACCTGCTGGTCACCGAGGTCAACAACACTTCACATTCCATTTGATCTGAAGCTAGTCTACCATGGTCACTGAGGTCAACAACACTTCACATTCCATTTGATCTGAAGCTAGTCTACCATGGTCACCGAGGTCAACAACACTTCACATTCCATTTGATCTTAAGCTAGTCTACCATGGTCACTGAGGTCAACAACACTTCACGTTCCATTTGATCTGAAGCTAGTCTACCTGCTGGTCACTGAGGTCAACAACACTTCACGTTCCATTTGATCTGAAGCTAGTCTACCATGGTCACCGAGGTCAACAACACTTCACATTCCATTTGATCCTAAGCTAGTGTACCTGCTGGTCACTGAGGTCAACAACACTTCACATTCCATTTGATCTGAAGCTAGTCTACCATGGTCACTGAGGTCAACAACACTTCACATTCCATTTGATCTGAAGCTAGTCTACCATGGTCACCGAGGTCAACAACACTTCACGTTCCATTTGATCTGAAGCTAGTCTACCTGCTGGTCACTGAGGTCAACAACACTTCACGTTCCATTTGATCTGAAGCTAGTCTACCATGGTCACTGAGGTCAACAACACTTCACATTCCATTTGATCCTAAGCTAGTGTACCTGCTGGTCACTGAGGTCAACAACACTTCACATTCCATTTGATCTGAAGCTAGTCTACCATGGTCACTGAGGTCAACAACACTTCACATTCCATTTGATCCTAAGCTAGTCTACCTGCTGGTCACTGAGGTCAACAACACTTCACATTCCATTTGATCTGAAGCTAGTCTACCATGGTCACTGAGGTCAACAACACTTCACATTCCATTTGATCTTAAGCTAGTCTACCATGGTCACTGAGGTCAACAACACTTCACATTCCATTTGATCTTAAGCTAGTCTACCTGCTGGTCACCGAGGTCAACAACACTTCACATTCCATTTGATCTGAAGCTAGTCTACCATGGTCACTGAGGTCAACAACACTTCACATTCCATTTGATCTGAAGCTAGTCTACCAT
>CM065686.1:972396-997396 GCA_017654935.2 Phymorhynchus buccinoides
GCATCTTAATGTTGATATTACTACATCAGCCCTATTAACGTCTTTATGCACTACACACCTTAATGTTGATATTACTGCATCTTAATGTTGATACTACTGCATCAGCCCTATTAACGTCTTTATACACTACACACCTTAATGTTCATATTACTGCATCTTAATGTTGATATTACTACATCAGCCCTATTAACGTCTTTATACACTACACACCTTAATGTTGATATTACTGCATCTTAACCCTTTCACCGCCAAAGTCGCATTTTAGCACCACAGTGATTTAACACCTATGTCACTAAAAGGCATCAAATGGGGTCTATTATCCAAAGACCCTATTGTCTTAGTTTTGGGAAGCAAGGATAGACCTTATTTTATATATGGCACAGAAGAATCCCCAATACTGCAGATAGATTTTGTTCTCTACACTGGTAAATTGAATGGAAATATTTGGCTGAAATATGGCTGGCGGTGAAAGGGTTAATGTTGATATTACTGCATCAACACTATTAACGTCTTTATACACTACACACCTTAATGTTGATATTACTGCATCTTAATGTTGATATTACTGCATCAGCCCTATTAGCGTCTTTATACACTACACACCTTAATGTTGATATTACTGCATCTTAATGTTGATATTACTGCATCAGCCCTATTAGCGTCTTTATACACTACACACCTTAATGTTGATATTACTGCATCTTAATGTTGATATTACTGCATCAGCTCTGTTAACGTCCTTATACACTACACACCTTAATGTTGATATTACTGCATCTTAATGTTGATATTACTGCATCAGCTCTGTTAACGTCCTTATACACTACACACCTTAATGTTGATATTACTGCATCTTAATGTTGATATTACTACATCAGCCCTATTAACGTCTTTATGCACTACACACCTTAATGTTGATATTACTGCATCTTAATGTTGATATTACTGCATCAGCCCTATTAGCGTCTTTATGCACTACACACCTTAATGTTGATATTACTGCATCTTAATGTTGTTATTACTGCATCAGCCCTATTAACGTCTTTATTTTGTACACAACCAAGAAACAAAGACAGCACAACGGATGCCCACAGATTTCCCATTAGTCATTGAAAAAAACAAGGGGAAAAAACACAATGTCAACAATGTGTTCACACATACAGCGTGTAGGCCTACATGAAAACACAATGTCAACAATGTGTGAACACATACAGCGTGTAGGCCTGCATGAAAACACAATGTCAACAATGTGTGAACACATACAGCGTGTAGGCCTGCATGAAAACACAATGTCAACAATGTGTGAACACATACAGCGTGTAGGCCTACATGATTATGTCTGGGGTTAGCCACATGTCAGCTACCATTTAAAAAAACCTAATTTCTGTAATTTGTTTGCATATTTGTATAGCTACTTTGTCTATGTCTACTCCCTCCTTATCCCCCTCTCTCCCTCTCTTTCTCCCTCTCTCTCTCTCTCTGTCTCTCTCTCTCTCCCTCTCTCTCTCCCCTCTCTCCCCCCCTCTCTCTCTGCTAACTAATCACAACACCCCTAATTGTGAGTCTTAGTAATGCCAAAATGCCTAAATGTCAAAAAGAGTGATTACTTCGCAGCCTACCAACCTTGCAAAGAATGAAGCCAACTTTCTCACTTCCCACCTGTTAAGTATGGTAACAGAGGCAGTGAGTGAGTTCACAATGATCCCCACCTGTAGTGTAGTGAAAGGGTGGGAGTACAAAAACCGGCTTTAGTCAGCTGCGGAGTGCAACCTCTTTGTATATCAGGCTTTTGGGTAATACTCGGTGTCAAATTAAGCCTACACAATTATGTTACAATACAGTATAATACGAAACTTGCATCATATAATATAATATATATATATAAAATATTATTTTCAAAAGCAAAACCAAGAACAAAAGGCCGCATAAAATAGAACAGCATTATTAAGGACGCCATGCAAACGCCACGTTTTCATCAAGAAAAAAAGAAAATGAACACAAAAGACATTTTTGAAGTTTAGAAGGTGCCATTCTAATGAACAGTATACTGCGTAGTACGTGGTGTTTTCATCTTTCTTTCTACTATGAACTGTTTGTCTCAATAGCTTTTCTATTATGTTGGTCATGTGTAACATAATATTCAAGGTTAGAAGGCAATGCCACTCTTGAAGGAATGTTGATTTGTTTGTGCACCATTCTCTCCACCATTGTTGATGTGTACTGTGTGGGTGGAGGGTCATAAAGGTCACCATTCTCTCCACCATTGTTGATGTGTACTGTGTGGGTGGAGGGTCATAAAGGTCACCATTCTCTCCACCATTGTTGATGTGTACTGTGTGGGTGGAGGGTCATAAAGGTCATCATTCTCTCCACCATTGTTGATGTGTACTGTGTGGGTGGAGGGTCATAAAGGTCATCATTCTCTCCACCATTGTTGATGTGTACTGTGTGGGTGGAGGGTCATAAAGGTCACCATTCTCTCCACCATTGTTGATGTGTACTGTGTGGGTGGAGGGTCATAAAGGTCACCATTCTCTCCACCATTGTTGATGTGTACTGTGTGGGTGGAGGGTCATAAAGGTCACCATTCTCTCCACCATTGTTGATGTGTACTGTGTGGGTGGAGGGTCATAAAGGTCATCATTCTCTCCACCATTGTTGATGTGTACTGTGTGGGTGGAGGGTCATAAAGGTCACCATTCTCTCCACCATTGTTGATGTGTACTGTGTGGGTGGAGGGTCATAAAGGTCATCATTCTCTCCACCATTGTTGATGTGTACTGTGTGGGTGGAGGGTCATAAAGGTCATCATTCTCTCCACCATTGTTGATGTGTACTGTGTGGGTGGAGGGTCATAAAGGTCACCATTCTCTCCACCATTGTTGATGTGTACTGTGTGGGTGGAGGGTCATAAAGGTCACCATTCTCTCCACCATTGTTGATGTGTACTGTGTGGGTGGAGGGTCATAAAGGTCACCATTCTCTCCACCATTGTTGATGTGTACTGTGTGGGTGGAGGGTCATAAAGGTCACCATTCTCTCCACCATTGTTGATGTGTACTGTGTGGGTGGAGGGTCATAAAGGTCATCATTCTCTCCACCATTGTTGATGTGTACTGTGTGGGTGGAGGGTCATAAAGGTCACCATTCTCTCCACCATTGTTGATGTGTACTGTGTGGGTGGAGGGTCATAAAGGTCATCATTCTCTCCACCATTGTTGATGTGTACTGTGTGGGTGGAGGGTCATAAAGGTCATCATTCTCTCCACCATTGTTGATGTGTACTGTGTGGGTGGAGGGTCATAAAGGTCATCATTCTCTCCACCATTGTTGATGTGTACTGTGTGGGTGGAGGGTCATAAAGGTCATCATTCTCTCCACCATTGTTGATGTGTACTGTGTGGGTGGAGGGTCATAAAGGTCACCATTCTCTCCACCATTGTTGATGTGTACTGTGTGGGTGGAGGGTCATAAAGGTCATCATTCTCTCCACCATTGTTGATGTGTACTGTGTGGGTGGAGGGTCATAAAGGTCACCATTCTCTCCACCATTGTTGATGTGTACTGTGTGGGTGGAGGGTCATAAAGGTCATCATTCTCTCCACCATTGTTGATGTGTACTGTGTGGGTGGAGGGTCATAAAGGTCATCATTCTCTCCACCATTGTTGATGTGTACTGTGTGGGTGGAGGGTCATAAAGGTCATCATTCTCTCCACCATTGTTGATGTGTACTGTGTGGGTGGAGGGTCATAAAGGTCATCATTCTCTCCACCATTGTTGATGTGTACTGTGTGGGTGGAGGGTCATAAAGGTCATCATTCTCTCCACCATTGTTGATGTGTACTGTGTGGGTGGAGGGTCATAAAGGTCATCATTCTCTCCACCATTGTTGATGTGTACTGTGTGGGTGGAGGGTCATAAAGGTCATCATTCTCTCCACCATTGTTGATATGTACTGTGTGGGTGGAGGGTCATAAAGGTCATCATTCTCTCCACCATTGTTGATGTGTACTGTGTGGGTGGAGGGTCATAAAGGTCATCATTCTCTCCACCATTGTTGATGTGTACTCTGTGGGTGGAGGGTCATACAGGTCATCATCATTCTCTCCACCATTGTTGATGTGTACTGTGTGGGTGGAGGGTCATAAAGGCGAACCTGGCACATCCTTTGTACATCATTCTCTCCACCATTGTTGATGTGTACTCTGTGGGTGGAGGGTCATAGAGGTCATCGTTCTCTCCATCACTGTTCATGTGTACTGTGTGGGTGAAGGGTCATACAGGCGAACCTGGCACATCCTTTTTTGAGGAAGATGCTTTGGCTCTGATCCACTCATTGCTAGGTGATTGGCATTGTAATCAACTTTGGTGGAGGGGAGCTAACTCGAGAGAGTTATCCCCCTTTGTTCAATTTCGTTATCCCCTCTCATAGCCTCACTATTGCATTCTTAAGGGAGGGGGGGGGGGGGGGGTAGAGAATGTGTGCTGCACACCAGTATGGATGTCCACACCCATTTGTCTCCTTCCGCTGCATTTCAGTCATCTGAACAGAGTATCAGAGACAGTCAGTTTTTTTGGTAGGCGGGCGGTTGGGTTTTTCTTTTTTCTTCTTCTTTAAAAAAAAAAGAATCTGACTTACGGACTGTTCCGTCACAACTAAATTCACAGATACGGGTTACTTACAATGTCTAGATCGTGCCATGGCTTTATCCTCAAACTGTCCACTCTGTCTCAACCCTTCACATCTCCGACCCTTCATGGGATGATACCTTGTTTGGACAATAAGACCGTGTCATCTCACCATCTGTGACCAGTCTTTATCCCTGTCTGTCTGTCTCTCTCTGTCTCTCTCTCTGTCTGTCTGTCTGTCTCTCTCTCTCTCTGTCTCTCTCTCTCTCTCTGTCTGTCTGTCTGTCTGTCTCTCTCTCTCTCTCTCTCTCTCTCTCTCTCTCTCTCTCTCTCTCTCTCTCTCTCTCTCTCTCTCTCTCTCTCTCTCTCTCTCTCGTCCGTGAAGAACTGATGTTACACTGTGGCCTTCTGTAGTGGAGTAGCAGCATGCTTTCTCTGGAGGCCAGACAGCTGCCGACATGTTGGACAAATCCAACACTAGGTCAGCATGATGTGCCCGTGACACCACTCGCCACTGGTCAGCATTGGCGCCAGTTAGGGCCAACAGCAAAGTAAGAGCTCTATTACCAATGCCGCCATGACACACTATTCATCCGTGTGGTCTCTGGTGAAGTAAGAGCTCTATTACCAATGCGTTGTTCGGTGCCGCCATGACACACTATTCATCCGTGTGGTCTCTGGTGAAGCACTAGGCCTCTCCCACCAGACAATATCACAGTGTAGTGGCGCTCTGTTCCGCAGCCTTGGGGCTGCGTGGGGTGGTGAGATGTCTGCACCGCTTCCAATGCTCCGTTTCCTGACGTTCTCGTGACAAGAGACAGCACATATCCTGGACAGGAATTCTCCACTGGAAACACAGGTCAGCCCATTTGTCAAAAGTAGCGTTCAGCTAACCGGTGGTCATAGTCGGAAACAGCATCTGAACAGTGCGGTCAAGGATAAGTTTGTCCCTTCACTTCACAGATGGCGCGATTCCCTCGACACGTCATCATTCGCACAGACGTGGCTCGCGTGCCTTTCTCTTTGAAGCTGCCGACCCTTTCTCCACGAGCGAACGTACAACACAACCACAGCCACAAGCATCACGAAAATGGCGCCAATGATGGTGTACAAAATCATTTCAACGCTATTATCGCTTCTTGAAACTACGGGGTCTGGGTTCTGAACGCTGCTGCTGTTCCCATCCTTACCGTTTTCAGCGTGCCTGCTAACGTTCCTTTCCTTACCGCTCTGAGGCGCTTCATCACAGCTCTCTCCAAGCACACAACAGGACGTTGATGACACCCTGTCGTCAGAAACGTTCGCAGCGAGCTCCGAAGTGTTGGAAACGCCTGAGAGGGTGACGAATGCATACACACAGACCAAGTTGAACTGGTGAGGATCTGGGTGCGCGCAGGGCAGTGTCTTCTCGGGGCAGGGGCAGTGGGGCAGGTAAAGCTGGATGCTGAGGTCGTGCTCAGCGGGCGTCAGAAGGAAAGTAGTCCCCAGGGCGGGAGGATGGTAGGAGCAGGTGCGACTTCTGGTCCTGTGAACCACGGTGTCGGGGTCAAGGAGGGTGGCTTTCAGTGTCAGGGTCAGCAGCCTGGAAGAGAAGATCTAGGGTTAGGGTTAGGGTTAGCGTGGCTGTCAATGTCAGGGTCAGCAGCCTGGAAGAGAAGATCACACCGTGCAGTGACTGCTAGGGCTAGGGCTAGGGTTAGCGTGGCTTTCAGTGTCAGGGTCAGCAGACCACTGGAAGAGAAGATCACACCGTGCAGTGACTGCTAGGGCTAGGGCTAGGGTTAGCGTGGCTGTCAGTGTCAGGGTCAGCAGACCACTGGAAGAGAAGATCTAGGGTTAGGGTTAGGGTTAGCGTGGCTTTCAGGGATAAGAGAAGATCACACCATGCAGTGACAGCTACAGGGTTAGGGTTAGGGTTAGCGTGGCTTTCAGTGTCATGGTCCGCAGCACCCTGGAAGAGAAGATCACGCCGTGCAGTGACTGCTCTACGCACTCATGAATATACTGACGCTCACACACAGATAACTAAAATGGCTGGTCAGGTTGTTGTTATCGTTAGGCTTATTGTTGTTGCTGTTGTTACGGCTAGCAGACAATCATTGATATCGATTCTCGCAGAACACAACAACACTGTATATTCAGTGTATGAGAGAGAGAAGAGAGAGAGAGAGAGAGAGAGAGAGAGAGAGAGAGAGAGAGAGAGAGAGAGAGAGAGAGAGAGAGAGAGAGAGAGAGAGAGAGAGAGAGAGAGAGAGAGAGAGAGAGATAGAGAGAGAGAGAGAGAGAGAGAGAGAGAGAGAGAGAGAGAGAGAGGCAGACAGACAGACAGACAGACAGAATGAGAGAGAGAGAGAGAGAGAGAGAGAGAGAGAGAGAGAGAGAGAGAGAGACAGACAGACAGACAGACAGAATGAGAGAGAGAGAGAGAGAGAGGCAGACAGACAGACTAGAGAGATGAGAGAGAGAGAGAGAGAGAGAGAGAGAGAGAGAGAGAGAGAGAGAGAGAGAGAGAGAGAGAGAGAGAGAGAGAGAGAGAGAGAGAGAGAGAGACAGACAAACAGGCAGAGAGACAAAGACATGTAGCAGGAGCGGATCACGCTGTTGATGAAGGGGGTTTCCTGCAGATGTTAACAATCATTTATGATTATAAAAACTGGTCATGGATGGAAGCCATGGAAGATAGTATGTGGTGGTGGTGGTGGTGGTATGTGTGTGTGTGTGTGTGTGTGTGTGTGTGTGTGTGTGTGTGTGTGTGTGTGTATGTGTGTGTGTGTGTGTGTGTGTGTGTGTGTGTGTGTGTGTGTATGTGTGTGTGTGTGTGTGTGTGTGTGTGTGTGTGTGTGTGTGTGTGTGTGTGTGTGTGTGTGTGTGTGTGTGTGTGTGTGTGTGTGTGTGTGTGTGTGTGTGTGTGTGTGTGTGTGTGTGTGTGTGTGTGTGTGTGTGTGTGTGTGTGTGTGTGTGTGTGTGTGTGTGTGTGTGTGTGTGTGTGTGTGTGTGTGTGTGTGTGTGTGTGTGTGTGTGTGTGTGTGTGTGTGTGTGTGTGTGTGTGTGTGTGTGTGTGTGTGTGTGTGTGTGTGTGTGTGTACACGTGTGAATTTTGTTTGCTTCAGGAGGATGGGCAGTCAAGGGGGAGGGGGTCCGACAACAACCCCCCCCCCCATACTCCGCCCTGGAGAGAGACAGAGACACACACAGAGGCACACACTAGGAAGAAAAGCACGGAGAGTGGATTAGGGGGGGGGGGGGGGTGTCACAGCAACAGCAAGGGTGGGTGTGTGCGTGTGTGAGAGAGATAAGGACATGGAAACAAGTGTTGCACTCTTATGCTGCTATATGTAGCCTACCAATGTGGCTGCACGCTGCTATATTACTGCTGTTACAATGCTGCATATTGCAATGAAGGAATACAATAGACTTTATATTACTGCTGTTACTATGCTGCATGAAGGAATACAATAGACTTTTTATTACTGCTGTTACTATGTTGCATATTGCAATGAAGGAATACAATAGACTTTATATTACTGCTGTTACTATGCTGCATATTGCAATGAAGGAATACAATAGACTTTATATTACTGCTGTTACTATGCTGCATGAAGGAATACAATAGACTTTTTATTACTGCTGTTACTATGTTGCATATTGCAATGAAGGAATACAATAGACTTTTTATTACTGCTGTTACAACGATGCATATTGCAATGAAGGAATATAATAGACTTTTCAAAATGGCCAACTTACTTGCCGGATACTGCAGATGGGTTCTGCACACAGCTGATACGTTTAGCGGCCACCAGTGAGATGGCGCCACGACTCCTCTCCTGACCAATCACAACGCCCCATGGAAACAACAGCAGCAGCAGCAGCATCGGAGCTTGTAGCATGCCGACGATGGTTACACCCCCAAACACAGCGCACTGCCTACGTACACGACCGGTGTTCACAGGAAGCAGAAATAGGGCCTAACTGCCACGTTACGTCAGCCACTGCAAAACAAGTTGTCGGTGTCCGAGCACCTGTTGATAACGGCATATTGTGGGATTTCCCCTTCAGTCCTTATTTCTCAGAAATGATGAGTCGACTTCTCTGCCCAAACCTTTATCGATTCTGTGTTGGCTTTGCTTTAGTTAGACTTTACTTAAGGTAGTGTTTGGGTTTTGTCCACGCTGGTTTTTCTTAGTCAGATCAGTGTTTGTACCTTCTCCCCCTCCAGCTTTAAATACATTTACCATTTATATTAGTGCTTGAGTAAATCCCGATTGCGTGTACACCGGTTACTGTTAGAACCATTGAGAACTGGCAAAGCCTTAGACTAGTGTCTTTGGAAAAGCCCAGAACATGATCTGATGCTAAATCTGTCATTAAAATCTAAAGGCCCCCCCCCCCCCCCCACACACACACACACACTTTCACTCATGTACGAATTCAAATTCTATTAATCTGAAAAATAGTGTTTTCTTCTGGGTTTTGCTTGGTTGGTTGGCTGTCTTTTTTATTTCTTCTTCTTCTTCTTCTTCTTCTTCTTAGTCTTCGTCTTCTTAGGATAAGAGAGCAAAACGTTTTTTGATTTTCCTTGTTTAATTTATTTCCGTACTGTCTCTCTTTGTGTGTTTGTATCTCTCTTTGTGTGTTTGTATCTCTCTTTGTGTGTTTGTATCTCTCTTTGTGTGTTTGTATCTCTCTTTGTGTGTTTGTATCTCTCTTTGTGTGTTTGTATCTCTCTTTGTGTGTTCTGTGTGTTTGTATCTCTCTTTGTGTGTTTGTATCTCTCTTTGTGTGTCTGTATCTCTCTTTGTGTGTTTGTATCTCTCTTTGTGTGTTTGTATCTCTCTTTGTGTGTTTGTATCTCTCTTTCTGTGTCTTTCTGTCTTCCTTCGCTTTTTCTTTCTTTCTTTTTTTAAGCGAAACTAGAGGTAGACATGTCCTTCCTTCCTTCCTTCCTTCCGTAATTCGACCAGTCACTGCTGACTAGGCCTAGTCTGTCGCTGTAGAACTTTAAAAGGATCTTCGGAAATGCGAGAGTTCAGATATAAAGAAGAAGAAAACTGACAAAGGAAAAAGAAGAAAACAGGAAGCTTAGCCCAGCCAGCCAGGTCCCGCTGATCGGTCCTTAACGTGATGCCGCGCCAAGCGAGAGAATGACCCAGCCAGCCAGGTCCCGCTGATCGGTCCCTAACGTGATGCCGCGCCAAGCGAGAGAATGACCCAGCCAGCCAGGTCCCGCTGATCGGTCCCTAACGTGATGCCGCGCCAAGCGAGAGAATGGCCCAGCCAGCCAGGTCCCGCTGATCGGTCCCTAACGTGATGCCGCGCCAAGCGAGAGAATGGCCCAGCCAGCCAGGTCCCGCTGATCGGTCCCCAACGTGATGCCGCGCCAAGCGAGAGAATGGCCCAGCCAGCCAGGTCCCGCTGATCGGTCCCCAACGTGATGCCGCGCCATTAGAAATGGCCCAAAAGAGAGAGCCAGAGGGGTGTAGTTAGTGTGATTTGGAGACCCTGTTCAGGTCAACAGCCTATTCAGGGAGATTGTTCCATGCCTTGATGGTGCGTGGCAGGAAACTGGCCTGTCTGTATTGCGGGCGCCAGGTTGTTCCATGCCTTGATGGTGCGTGGCAGGAAACTGGCCTGTCTGTATTGTGTGCGGCAGTAGATCTGGGCCAGCTGCTTGGTGTGGGAGGTTGTTCCATGCCTTGATGGTGCGTGGCAGGAAACTGGCCTGTCTGTATTGATGCCGGGAGGTTGTTCCATGCCTTGATGGTGCGTGGCAGGAAACCGGCCTGTCTGTATTGCGGGAGGTTGTTCCATGCCTTGATGGTGCGTGGCAGGAAACCAGGCCTGTCTGTATTGCGGGAGGTTGTTCCATGCCTTGATGGTGCGTGGCAGAAAACTGGCCTGTCTGTATTGCGGGAGGTTGTTCCATGCCTTGATGGTGCGTGGCAGGAAACTGGCCTGTCTGTATTGCGGGAGGTTGTTCCATGCCTTGATGGTGCGTGGCAGGAAACTGGCCTGTCTGTATTGCGGGAGGTTGTTCCATGCCTTGATGGTGCGTGGCAGGAAACTGGCCTGTCTGTATTGTGGGAGGTTGTTCCATGCCTTGATGGTGCGTGGCAGGACACTGGCCTGTCTGTATTGTATTGTGGGAGGTTGTTCCATGCCTTGATGGTGCGTGGCAGGACACAGTCCTGTCTGTATTGTATTGTGGGAGGTTGTTCCGTGCCTTGATGGTGCGTGGCAGGAAACTAGCCTGAGTGTATTGCGGGAGGTTGTTCCATGCCTTGATGGTGCGTGGCAGGACACTGGCCTGTCTGTATTGTGTGCGGCAGTAGATCTGGGCCAGCTGCTTGGTGTGGGAGGTTGTTCCATGCCTTGATGGTGCGTGGCAGGACACTGGCCTGTCTGTAGTGCGTGCGGCAGTAGATCTGGGCCAGCTGCTTGGTGTGGGAGGTTGTTCCATGCCTTGATGGTGCGTGGCAGGAAACTGGCCTGTCTGTATTGTGTGCGGCAGTAGATCTGGGCCTGCTGCTTGATGTGGGCTCGACGCGGGCGTTGTGGTGCTGGTATCAGTTTGTCTTTCAGGTTCTTCACGCTAACTAGTTCATTTAGGATTTTATGGAGCATGACTAGCCTGGCTGCCTCTCTTCGTTCTTGCAGGGTGGGCCACTTCAGTTGTTCTATTATGGACGTCACACTTGATGTGTTTCTGAAGCGACGTAGAACAAATCTTGCTGCTCTCCTTTGGACAGCTTCAATTCTGTCATTGTTCTGCTGCTGGTGAGGGTCTCACACTGTGGAAGTGTATTCCAGTATGGGACGCACAAAGGTCTTGTAACCTCTTTCCCTGATGGTCTGGGAACTGATCTGTAATTTTCTTCTCAAGAATCCGAGTGTCTTGTTGGCCTTTGAGCAGATATTCTGGATGTTCTTTTTCCAGCTCAGATCTTTGCAGATGGTTATTCCACTGTATTTGGCAGAGTCCACTGTTTCGAGCAAGTGTCCATGGAGCACATACCTGCTATCTTGCGTCTGTCTTCTTGTGGTGACAGGTAAGGTGGTGCCGCATTTTCCAGGATGGAACACGTACCATGTCCCAGCTCTTCTCCCACTCAGAAAGCTGATGGAGGTCATGCTGTAGCTGATCATGGTCCTGAGGCGCCGCTACCACTCTATACACGGCAATGTCATCAGCAAAGAGACGGGCTGGGGATGTTATTCTTTCCGGCAGACCATGTAAGCTAGAAAAAAGCAAGGCCCGAGGACAGATCCCTGAGGCTCTCCTGAGCAGACATCAATGTGTGCGGAGCTGACGCCATTGACAACTGCCTGCCTTCTGTTGCTGAGGAAGTCTTTGATCCAGTCGATGATCTTCCCCTGGATGCCATAATGGTGAAGCTTGTGCAACAACAGGCCATGGTTCACCTTATCGAAGGCTTTTGCGAAGTCCATTATCAGGATGTTGGTTTGCTTGCCTTGTTCGAGGTTTTCAAACAATACATTGGTGAACTCCAGGAGCTGTGTTTCGTAGGATTTCATCTTTCTAAATCCATGCTGCTGGTCGCACAGTATCCCACGTTCTTCAAAGTGGCTCATGATGGCACTGGTGATGATGTGCTCCAAGATCTTACAGGGAACACTAGTAAAGGACACTGGTCTGCAATTTGCTGGGTCATATTGCTCCCCTTTCTTGAATATGGGTGTCACATTTGCCTCCTTGCAGTCTGATGGTACAGTCCCGCTGTTGATGGACAACTGGTAGATCTTGGTCAGGATCGGGGCAATTTCAGGAGCAAGCTCTTTTATAACTCTTGGGCTGATATTATCTGGCCCGCTGGCTTTGAAGGGTTTCAGATTTGTCAGAAGCTTTTGTACTCCCTCCACTCCCACAACAATATATACCGTAAGCCACCCTATATACCCCCCCCCCCCCCCCTGCACCCACCTGCGGATTTTATGAGACATATACCCCACGAAAGCCTAGCTCCTAAGCTATCAAAAGCAGGATGTTTGCCTTCGATCATCCTCTGGGTGTGGATGTGGCAAGGGCACAAACTTACGGTACTCTGAAATGATGCGCATCAAGAAGTCCACGATACAAAACTTATGTTTGCACCTGAAAACTGACACCAAAACCAATTGTTTCATATTATGCTATCCCATGGGATACCAGAAACTATTTTGTACAAATAGTTCCCCCACTTTCTGGAAGTTCTGTGCTTGTTACTTCCTTTAATCTGTCGGTCTCTTTGACTCAGCCTTTCTCCTTCACTTACTGTCATCTACTATCTTTCTTCCTTACTGGTCAATTCTCCTGCTTTTTTCTAGAGACCCCTATAAATATTTTCTCCAGACATCCTTGGCCTAGCTGTTTCTCAGGCGCTTAAAGGCAGCATGACGCATCTGGGCTCATATGAAAGGAGACTGTCTGTGCAATCGACAAAGCAGGAGAACAATGCTCTTATGCAGAATGTAAAGAAGACAGACTGCCATCACGATTATGGTTTGTACATATTGATATTTGTATCTATTTGTCACATAGTACTAAAACTTAGATAAATAATAAATAATAATAATTAATAATGCTTATATAGCGCATAATCTTGCAAAGCAACTCAATGCGCTTTTCACTCACCATTCGTACAAACATTTATAACAGACTGGTTCACGTATCCTCACATTACATCTCTATGAAATGGAATGCATTGCATATAATCCCCTTTTAAGAAGTTTCTGGGAAGAAGAACGAAGAGTACGAGAGCTTTGGTAGGTGCAGAGAGAAGAAGAGAGGTACTGAGGAAGAGTTTTGTCAAAGTGACAAAAAGCGAAAGTAGCCATCTTGAACTGCCAGCGGAATTTGACAGGAAGCCAGTGGAGCTCAGCCAAAAGAGGTGTGATAACAGTATAGTCATGTAAGTGTGACATGGAAATGTATCCTAATAACAGAGACACGCAGCTCATCAATTGTCCTCAGATACATGCAGCTCATCAATTGTCCTCAGATACATGCAGCTCATCAATTGTCCTCAGACACATGCAGCTCATCAATTGTCCTCAGATACATGCAGCTCATCAATTGTCCTCAGATACATGCAGCTCATCAATTGTCCTCAGACACATGCAGCTCATCAATTGTCCTCAGATACATGCAGCTCATCAATTGTCCTCAGACACATGCAGCTCATCAATTGTCCTCAGATACATGCAGCTCATCAATTGTCCTCAGATACATGCAGCTCATCAATTGTCCTCAGACACATGCAGCTCATCAATTGTCCTCAGATACATGCAGCTCAGTAATTGTCCTCAGATACATGCAGCTCATCAATTGTCCTCAGATACATGCAGCTCATCAATTGTCCTCAGATACATGCAGCTCATCAATTGTCCTCAGACACATGCAGCTCATCAATTGTCCTCAGAGACATGCAGCTCATCAATTGTCCTCAGATACATGCAGCTCAGTAATGATCCTCAGATACATGCAGCTCAGTAATGATCCTCAGATACATGCAGCTCAGTAATTGTCCTCAGAGACATGCAGCTCATCAATTGTCCTCAGATACATGCAGCTCATCAATTGTCCTCAGAGACACGCAGCTCAGTAATTGTCCTCATAGACATGCAGCTCATCAATTGTCCACAGAGACATGCAGCTCATCAATTGTCCTCAGAGACATGCAGCTCAGTAATTGTCCTCAGAGACATGCAGCTCATCAATTGTCCTCAGAGACATGCAGCTCAGTGATTGTCCTCAGAGACATGCAGCTCAGTAACGATCCTCTAAAACCATCTGTGCACATACAATATGGTTCTAACCCATACTTTTAGTTTGTAAAAAGATATCAGACTCGGATGGATGCAAATTTAAAGTTATAAGGTATAAGGTCAGTGAGGATGTGACAGCTTTGTTTACCAGTGTACCGGTGAAGGAAAGTGTGGAGATCATCCGGAACAGACTGTTGAAAGATGACACCCTCCAGCAGAGGACTACATTGTCAGTCAACCACATCTGTGAACTCTTGTCATACTGTTTGTCAACTACATACTTCACGTTTGGTGGCAAGTTCTACCAACAAACGGAGTGAGCAGCCATGGGGTCGCCCGTGAGTCCCATCGTCACCAACCTCTTCATGGAAGAGTTTGAGGTTAACGCTCTGGCCAGGTTCCACATGCCTCCGCAATACTGGGGGCGTTACATGGACGACACCATGACTACTTGGTAGACGAGTTCACCGACCACCTGAACTACAAGCATCCAGCAATCACGTTCACAAGAGAGGTCGAACATGAGGGCAGCATTGCCATGGTGGACAATAGCATAGCAAGAAACGGGGACAGCCTCTCCTTCAGTGTGTACCGCAAGAAGACCCACACAGACCAGTACCTCCAGTCACCAGCCTCTCCTTCAGTGTGTACCACAAGAAGACCCACACAGACCAGTACCTCCAGTTTGATAGTCACCAGTCTCTCCTTCAGTGTGTACCGCAAGAAGACCCACACAGACCAGTACCTCCAGTTTGATAGTCACCAGCCTCTCCTTCAGTGTGTACCGCAAGAAGACCCACACAGACCAGTACCTCCAGTTTGATAGTCACCAGTCTCTCCTTCAGTGTGTACCGCAAGAAGACCCACACAGACCAGTACCTCCAGTTTGATAGTCACCAGTCTCTCCTTCAGTGTGTACCGCAAGAAGACCCACACAGACCAGTACCTCCAGTCACCAGTCTCTCCTTCAGTGTGTACCGCAAGAAGACCCACACAGACCAGTACCTCCAGTTTGACCACCAGCCTCTCCTTCAGTGTGTACCGCAAGAAGACCCACACAGACCAGTACCTCCAGTTTGATAGTCACCAGTCTCTCCTTCAGTGTGTACCGCAAGAAGACCCACACAGATCAGTACCTCCAGTTTGATAGTCACCAGTCTCTCCTTCAGTGTGTACCGCAAGAAGACCCACACAGACCAGTACCTCCAGTTTGATAGTCACCAGTCTCTCCTTCAGTGTGTACTGCAAGAAGACCCACACAGACCAGTACCTCCAGTTTGATAGTCACCAGCCTCTGGAGCACAAACTGGGGGTCATCCGCACTCTCCGCCACAGAGCCAAGACCATCTGCTCCACTGACGAAGCGATGGCTGAGGAGGAACAACATCTCAAAGAAGTCCTCAGCATCTCAGGCTACACCAGATGGGCCTGGGGAGTACCTGGGAGCAAGAAGATCTCTCCCCACCCGTCCTCTAAGCAAACCACACCACGCCGCGGACACGTCACCATCCCCTATGTCTGTGGCATTACAGAGGTGGTGAATCGCAAAATTCGTAAGAGTGGAGTCGTTGTTCACACTAAACCATGCAACGAACGAACGAACGAACGAACGAACGAACGAACGAACGAACCTTTTTTTATTGAGGGAAAAGAATAAGCACTATACAGGCTTGTATACATCCAGCCCTCATAAAAAATGAAAAAGGAGAAGAAAAACCAATCACCACCATTAACAATAAATGCAAAATTTAAAAAAAGAATGAAAGTGAAAAAACATGCACATACAAAATTCATACTTATCAAATAACCATGAAAAAACATCAAACACATTGAAATTAAAGTTGCCCATTGGAAGCAAGTACACATGCGCACACGCGCGCGCACACACACACACACACACACACACACACGCACACGCACGCACACACACACACACACACACACACACACACACACACACACACACACACACATTTTATCTCTCTCTCCCTGTCCCTCTCTCTCTCTCCCTGTCCCTCTCTCTCTCCCTCCCTCGCTTTCTGTCTCTCTCTTTCACACACACACACACACACGCGCGCGTGCGCGCGCGCAAATTCATGTCAAGAAGTAAAAGGGACAAAAGCAAAGTTACATTCACATCGGGTATCTTGAGGAAACAGGTGGTGGAATCTGGGAGAAGGTTTAACAATATGAACAACATGTTATAGAATTGAATTATAAAATTCGGTCATTACAAATGTTCAATAGTTTTTTTGGAAAGAATTAAAGCTTGTTTCAATTGCGAGATTGCCCAATATGGCATTCCACAAGGCCCCGCCAGAATAAGTTAAACATGTTTTGAAAAGGTCGATTCTAGGCAAAGGCAGCATGAGTTTGTGAACATGGCGTTGATCATTGACAACAAACATATTGGTAAGTGATGGTGGGGCATTGCCTGATAACATTTTGAACATGAAGACAGCTTTGTTGAATTTTAGTTTTAGCTTGAAAGGTAGTATGTCCAAGGCTTTGTAATCATTAGCTGTTAATGTAAAAGATTTAAGAAGAACTAACTTTAATGCCCGTCTATGAAGACTAGAGGGAGGTTTTAAAGTATTGTCACTTGCACCATCCCAAATAGTTGAAGCATAGTTAATGTGGGATTCAATAAACGAGTGAATCCACTCGGAGAGAGTAAGCACGTTGTCATCGCAGTCAAAGTCAGTTTTCTCAATAGTTACACACTCATCTGTGATAGTTGCATAACGGTACCACAAACTATTCCTCCATGCAAGCAGTTCATTTGCTGAACATGTAAAGGTTTTCTGCAAGCAGTCGAGAGTGGGCTTTAGCTTGTTTTCGCTGGGACCCGGTGAGATATCCATATTAGTTGACATACATGGTAACATAAATTAGGCATGACGTATTGGCCTGTTCACTGTGATCACAACTCACACATGGGACCGAAGAGAAGGTTGCCTACATATCCACGACGAGTATGCACACTCAGTTGACGAAAATAACCGCACTAGGCCATCATTTTGCTGAGAGAAACGCACGTGCAATCAGATGCAAAATATATAGGTCGATCGCTGTATCGTAGTGAATAGTTTTCTATACACAGTTCTTAGTGAGTTTTGTATTAATTTTCAATCGTTAATTACCACCTACCGTTAAACTTTTCATTTACATTTTCATCACAATAATATTGGCAGGGTCTATGTAAGGTACCACACAAAACATTGTAAAGATTGGTACAGTATGTCCCTCACAATAGCACTCGATTGTGGGACAGCACAAAAACACGTCATTCGCCGCCAAACTCAAAAGACACCATATGCAGCATGCTCGTCGCCCCAAAGGACAAAACAGACAAACTAGACCAGTCCAGTGTTGTGCACCGCATAGACTGTGACAACTGCAGCCAACACAACATCAGAGAGTTCTATGTGTAAGAAACTGAACGACCTGTAAAGAAAAGACTGGGGGAGCACTGACGGGAGTCGTCCCCGGTGGGCGAACATCTTGACCGGGCAAAGCATGACTTCTCTGAAGACAGCGTCTCGGTGCTGGAACGCGAGGCGAACTGGTTCCGCCGTGGAGTGAAGAAGGCCATTCACATGGCGGCCACCAAACCCACGCTGAACAGGGACAGGGGCAGACACGTCTTGCCAGCAGTCTACAACTCCCTTATTCAGTCACGTTTAAATTTTCTTCATTAAATTTAAAGTTGTTTGTGCAATAAGGCAAACAAATACGAAGATACCTAAACAGTTTGTCCACATCATTCCTTTTGAAGACCAAAAGTTGGATGCAAAAATAGCGATATTAATTGATGCAAACATTAAAAAACGCAAGGGCACAACAAATCAGGCTTTTTGTTGTGACAAATGCATGATTCGTCCAAGATTCGTTCTGTTTCCTCTAGCACACTTCGCTCATGTTCATGATCATTTTAGAAAATGCTACCAGACATTTCAAATGATCCAAAGGATTAAATTGGTGAGAATTACCTCTGAGGGTCAAAGTAAGGATAAGGCTACATGCCCTAAGATGCACTGGAGTTCTGTCCCAGTCAAACGAGTATTATTCTGCATGTATTTTGATGGGTGTTCAATATGTGCATTGTGGTATTCACAGAAGGGACAGTTCAGCCATCATTTGTGACATGTTGAATGTCCAGCTCATGAAGGATGCACGTTGCCCCAAATCCAGAAGGTGTTTCTTCTATTTACAAAAACCGCCCCAGCACATATGAGTGACAATGTTTTTCTCTGAAGAGATGATAGGGACAGCACAGAAATTCTCCCCATGGTTGCTCTGCCTAAAGCAGTCTCCAGCTCCAGAAGCAAAGTGTTGGAGTACACCAGAGATATCGTCTCTGCACTACCAGCTGAATGGTAGAGTTGATGTCAAACAGGAAAGCATAGAGCTGGCATTCAAAACCGCGAACATTATTGTCTGTAAACAGTAGCCAGCACCGATGTGTAGGTCTCAAAGTGACTGACCATTTAAGGGACATGTTGTAGAGAGCCATCCTGGTCAAATAACCACTCCAAACAAGGTGGTTTAGATCACAAATGCTGTACAAGAAGGAGGGAACAACTTGGAGCAATAAAACCCTATTTGATGCATGTAAAATGGCTCCAAAAGGCGATTTATGTATGGTGATGTTACGTTCGTTACTGACAGCACGTAGCGCAACATAAGTGACACAATCTGTGCAAAACTGAAAGAGAAGAGATTGTTTTACTTATTTTCAGTGAAAATAAATCGGATACACATCTCTATTTTGTTCTCTCTGGGCTTCCAAAGTCAAACATTTTCAGAAAATGTGAAATGGTGAAAATCAGTCACCATCTTTGCAGAACGAAATTGGTTACTTTGATTTGACATTTTGGGTACTTTTTGTATTCTGCACATAACCGAGACTCGTCTTAGTGTAACTGAGAAAGAATGAACTTATTCTTTGAGTTCACTTTCGTTTTATGAGTTATCACACTTTTTGTTGTGGATTTCAAAGAGGGGTTGCTTAACCTTTTGGCACATGTTTAAATATTTTGGATGGATGGATAGGCTAAAATTGGTTCACAGTGGAGATGCCTTGCCCAAGGTATACTCCCACTCTCTCGGCCAAAAAGACCTGAGGACAACTGGTGTAGAGGAAGGTCCCCAAAGGCCAACCAATCCCCTTGGCTGCAGCACTAAGAGGGGTCAATTACCATAAACCACGTAGCGACATCTGGTGTGGATTTCTGTGAGGGAAGGGAGATAATTCAATGTTCATGGAGTTGGCCTATTCCAACAGCACAAAGAGAAGAAAGATATCCAGTTGGAGATCACTTAGCACAAAGCATGAGGACCTGAGAAGATTGAAATGAACGTTTCTTTTCACATTAAACACCAGCTGAACACGAGAAGATTGAAATGAACGTTTCTTTTCACATTAAACACCAGCTGAACACGAGAAGATTGAAATGAACGTTACACTAGCTGAACCTGAGAAGATTGAAATGAACGTTTCTTTTCACATTAAACACTAGCTGAACACGAGAAGATTGAAATGAACGTTTCTTTTCACATTAAACACCAGCTGAACACGAGAAGATTGAAATGAACGTTACACTAGCTGAACCTGAGAAGATTGAAATGAACGTTTCTTTTCACATTAAACACTAGCTGAACACGAGAAGATTGAAATGAACGTTACACTAGCTGAACACGAGAAGATTGAAATGAACGTTACACTAGCTGAACACGAGAAGATTGAAATGAACGTTTCTTTTCACATTAAACACCAGCTGAACACGAGAAGATTGAAATGAACGTTTCTGTTCACATTAGGGTACGTACACATACAGGCAGAGATTCCATGTGGAAACCTGTGCGCAATCCGTAAATAAGTAAAAGTCAGAAGGGAAAGGATTTGCGCACGTCAGAATTTCCCCTAATCCGTAAATGTTTACTTATTTACATATTGTGCATGAGATTTCTGCATGAATTGTGTATGAGGCCTCAAAGGGGTACCCTAACACATGAGTGTTTGCAAGAAACATGTTGAGATCACCAGAAAAACAGCCTTTTCAAGGATCGGAACACTCACTAAGTGTGCAAATTTGCTCTGGTTCCCTAGAAGTCAAACCGTCAAAATGGCGATTCCTCCTTGGCGGAGATGCCGGAGAAAGAGACCACTTTTTTTATGGGGTGGGTGGAGGCCACTCATTGTGGTTGAAGCTTTTTTTTCTTTGTAGTGCAGTAAAAAACCAAAATGGAGCTATTTCCTTTGTTGTGAGTGAAACTCCTTTTGGTAAACTATAAATATAAAAAAAATAAAAAATGAAAAGGCTTGTATTGTGGAAATTTTGTGCAAACAAATTGGTTTAAACTCCGGTGGCTATTAGAAAAGATAAGGCACATGCCTTCTCATACACTGTAAGAATTTGACTTGCAGCACCTCCGCCAAGGAGGAATCGCCAATTTGATTTCTAGGAAACCAGAGCAAAGTGAGTGCTGTGATCTCTGTAAAGGGTGTTTTCCTGGTGATCTTGACATGTTTCTTGCAAAAAACTCATCTGTCAGGGTCCACCTTTAAACTCTAGCTGAACATGAGAAGATTGAAATGAACAATGTTTCTTTTCACATTAAACACCAGCTGAACAAGAGAAGATTGAAATGAACAATGTTTCTTTTCATAATAAACACTAGCTGAACAAGAGAAGATTGAAATGAAGAATGTTTCTTTTCACATTAAACACTAGCTGAACAAGAGAAGATTGAAATGAACAATGTTTCTTTTCACATTAAACACTAGCTGAACATCAGTAGATTGAAATGAAGAATGTTTCTTTTCACATTAAAAACCAGCTGGACATCAGTAATCAGTAGATTGAAATGAAGAATGTTTATTTTCGTATTAAACACTAGCTGCACATCAGAAGAAGATTGAAATGAACAATGTTTCTTTTTGTATAAAACACTAGCTGAACATGAGAAGATTGAAATCAACAATGTTTTTTTGTATTAAACACCAGCTGCACAGGTCAGCTGTTTTCTGGTATCAAAATACTGTAACACTTCTATAATCACTAATATATGAAGCATGTCAATACAACAACAAACACTAACTGACGAGCTTTCAATTTGTCACAGAAAACAGAAGGTACTGTCCTTTTCAATCAATCCATGCACATCACAATACAATAAGAAGAAATGTTTATGTAAAATTTATTGCCACCGAAAAAACACACCAAAAAGTTACGACATGAGATCAAAACATATACAATGTTGCATACAGTTACGACATGAGATCAAAACATATACAATGTTGCATACAGTTACGACATGAGATCAAAACATATACAATGTTGCATACAGTTACGACATGAGATCAAAACATATACAATGTTGCATACAGTTACGACATGAGATCAAAACATATACAATGTTGCATACAGTTACGACATGAGATCAAAACATATACAATGTTGCATACAGTTACGACATGAGATCAAAACATATACAATGTTGCATACAGTTACGACATGAGATCAAAACATATACAATGTTGCATAAAATATATTGGCACAATATAAAAAAACAATTCCATGAAAAAAATGTCCTAACACATTTCAAACCATAAAAAAACCCAAGCCAAAATAACGTTTGAGCCAATTTGAGCCAATGCCAGTTTGAGCCATACTTTGAGCAGCATATCACAGACACAGCTATAGATAATAACAATTTATTAAATTAATTAATAAATAATTAATTTAGTCCCTCTTCGCTTCACTTTTTATGAAGCTTTGCACAAATTCAGTGTGTCTTCAGAGCCAGGCTGAAATGATTTCAATGACTTTTTAGTTTCCAAATGCTAGTCTCAATGATGAGTATCATCTCTTACATTGCACACAATTGTTTTTGACAAACATAATTTCCTAACAATACTCTCCTATGATAAGTAACAGCAAATAATATCAAATACATCTGCAAAAATGACAGATTTTAACATTTTAAGCTTATGAGATTTAAGAACATTTGAGACAAGATAAAACATTGAAAGAAAAAAACTAACTCCAAATATACTTGAGCAAAACTTTTAGGATTAAATGTGCAATGCACAAATAATAATAAAAAAACTAACATCTCCAAATATACTTGAGCAACACTTTTAGGATTAAATGTGCAATGCACAAATAATAATAATAAAAAAACTAACATCTCCAAAAATACTTGAGCAACACTTTTAGGATTGTGCAATGCACAAATAATAATAATAAAAAATAACATTGTATAAAATGTTATAAAAACAATCATTGACCACTTTAGAAAAAGCAATTTAAAAGTGGAAAAATCTCTTCTTTTTGTTTGGTCAGTAAATATGGTTGTGAAGGAGCAAACGTCTGGATAATTACCCTATTTATTTTGGTCAGTAAATATGGTTGTGAAGGGGCAAACCTCTGGATAATTACCCTATTTATTTTGGTCAGTAAATATGGTTGTGAAGGAGCAAACGTCTGGATAATTACCCTATTTATTTTGGTCAGTAAATATGGTTGTGAAGGAGCAAACCTCTGGATAATTACCCTATTTATTTTGGTCAGTAAATATGGTTGTGAAGGAGCAAACCTCTGGATAATTACCCTATTTATTTTGGTCAGTAAATATGGTTGTGAAGGGGCAAACCTCTGGATAATTACCCTATTTATTTTGGTCAGTAAATATGGTTGTGAAGGAGCAAACCTCTGGATAATTACCCTATTTATTTTGGTCAGTAAATATGGTTGTGAAGGAGCAAACCTCTGGATAATTACCCTATTTATTTTGGTCAGTAAATATGGTTGTGAAGGAGCAAACCTCTGGATAATTACCCTATTTATTTTGGTCAGTAAATATGGTTGTGAAGGAGCAAACGTCTGGATAATTACCCTATTTATTTTGGTCAGTAAATATGGTTGTGAAGGAGCAAACCTCTGGATAATTACCCTATTTATTTTGGTCAGTAAATATGGTTGTGAAGGAGCAAACCTCTGGATAATTACCCTATTTATTTTGGTCAGTAAATATGGTTGTGAAGGAGCAAACCTCTGGATAATTACCCTATTTATTTTGGTCAGTAAATATGGTTGTGAAGGAGCAAACCTCTGGATAATTACCCTATTTATTTTGGTCAGTAAATATGGTTGTGAAGGAGCAAACGTCTGGATAATTACCCTATTTATTTTGGTCAGTAAATATGGTTGTGAAGGAGCAAACCTCTGGATAATTACCCTATTTATTTTGGTCAGTAAATATGGTTGTGAAGGGGCAAACCTCTGGATAATTACCCTATTTATTTTGGTCAGTAAATATGGTTGTGAAGGAGCAAACCTCTGGATAATTACCCTATTTATTTTGGTCAGTAAATATGGTTGTGAAGGAGCAAACCTCTGGATAATTACCCTATTTATTTTGGTCAGTAAATATGGTTGTGAAGGAGCAAACCTCTGGATAATTACCCTATTTATTTGTTACTATAAGGCGCATCTTATTACAAAGCGCACCCTCCAAATTGTACACAAAATTCAGGTTTAGTTACTCTATTCTCCTACAATATCATCAGTCACATTATAAGGCACACCCTCCAAATTGTACACAAAATTCAGGTTTAGTTACTCTATTCTCCTACAATATCACCAGTCACATTATAAGGCGCAGGGGTCTCAGTCATGGAAAAAAGTACTGCCTTGTAGTCAGACAAATACGGTGCTATTCTGTTGTCATTCATAGAATAAAACAACAACAACACATAAGCACACAAAAGCTTCTGGTTTGATGTAGCTTTTTTGTGTACAAAAACCCTGATATTTTCACTACAATTAACATCCAAAAAGCAATAACGATTGCACACACGGAGATAAACATGTTTTATAAAGCTGATTATACTTTGACAAAATGGAGCAATGTACAGAAAGTGTTCAAGGCAATGACACCACCGCATTAAACACAAAACAAAAAACAATAATAGTTATTTTGTAATCATAAACTTTTGTCAAAAGACACCCAAGCCAAAGGCACTCATGGAAATGACTACCTACAAAAGAAACACATATATAAAAAACAACTAATTAATTGCAATGCACACAAATGCATACATATATAGAAAACAACTAATTAATTGCAATGCACACAAATGCATACATATATAGAAAACAACTAATTAATTGTAATGCACACAAATGCATACCAAAGTATGTGTGTGTACCTAATAAATGCAGGTCAGTGAAATAATGATGTGTTATTGTACATCTAATTTAAATGATGATGTGTTATTGTACATCTAATTTAAATTATTTTATTGTACATCTAATTTAAATGATGTGTTATTGTACATCTAATTTAAATGATGTGTTATTGTACATCTAATTTAAATGATGATGTGCTATTGTACATCTAATTTAAATGATGATGTGCTATTGTACATCTGATTTAAATGATGATGTGTTATTGTACATCTAATTTAAATAATGATGTGCTATTGTACATCTAATTTAAATAATGATGTGTTATTGTACATCTCAACTCTATAAACTGAACAGAGGGACGTCTACCCAAAATAACTGATTCCCTGAGTCATTCGATTGGATACACACA
>CM065686.1:1007396-1012396 GCA_017654935.2 Phymorhynchus buccinoides
ATCACAGAGAATACTGTATTAAGATACAGGTGTGTTTATCACAGAGAATACTGCATTAAGATACAGAAGGTGTGTTTATCACAGAGAATACTGTATTAAGATACAGGTGTGTTTATTACAGAGAATAATGTATTAAGATACAGGTGTGTTTATCACAGAGAATACTGTACTAAGATACAGGGTGTGTTTATCACAGAGAATACTGTATTAAGATACAGGTGTGTTTATCACAGAGAATACTGTATTAAGATACAGGTGTGTTTATCACAGAGAATACTGTATTAAGATACAGGTGTGTTTATTACAGAGAATAATGTATTAAGATACAGGTGTGTTTATCACAGAGAATACTGTACTAAGATACAGGTGTGTTTATCACAGAGAATACTGTACTAAGATACAGAAGGTGTGTTTATCACAGAGAATACTGTATTAAGATACAGGTGTGTTTATCACAGAGAATACTGTATTAAGATACAGGTGTGTTTATCACAGAGAATACTGTATTAAGATACAGGTGTGTTTATCACAGAGAATACTGTACTGAGATACAGAAGGTGTGTTTATCACAGAGAATACTGTACTAAGATACAGGTGTGTTTATCACAGAGAATACTGCATTAAGATACAGAAGGTGTGTTTATCACAGAGAATACTGTACTAAGATACAGGTGTGTTTACCACAGAGAATACTGTATTAAGATACAGGTGTGTTTATCACAGAGAATACTGTACTGAGATACAGGTGTGTTTATCACAGAGAATACTGTACTAAGATACAGAAGGTGTGTTTATCACAGAGAATACTGTACTAAGATACAGGTGTGTTTATCACAGAGAATACTGTATTAAGATACAGGTGTGTTTATCACAGAGAATACTGTACTAAGATACAGGTGTGTTTATCACAGAGAATACTGTACTAAGATACAGGTGTGTTTACCACAGAGAATACTGTACTAAGATACAGAAGGTGTGTTTACCACAGAGAATACTGTACTAAGATACAGGTGTGTTTATCACAGAGAATACTGTACTGAGATACAGGTGTGTTTATCACAGAGAATACTGTACTGAGATACAGGTGTGTTTATCACAGAGAATACTGTACTAAGATACAGGTGTGTTTATCACAGAGAATACTGTACTAAGATACAGGTGTGTTTATCACAGAGAATACTGTACTAAGATACAGGTGTGTTTATCACAGAGAATACTGTACTAAGATACAGGTGTGTTTATCGCAGAGAATACTGTACTAAGATACAGAAGGTGTGTTTATCACAGATAATACTGTACTGAGATACAGAAGGTGTGTTTATCACAGAGAATACTGTATTAAGATACAGAAGGTGTGTTTACCACAGAGAATACTGTACTAAGATACAGAAGGTGTGTTTATCACAGATAATACTGTACTGAGATACAGAAGGTGTGTTTATCACAGAGAATACTGTATTAAGATGCACACTGTTCAGCTGACACTGTGTCTGCAACACGGCAACAATGGCCTTCTATTAACATGACCATTATCATTATCATTACCATAACCATCATCACCTTGGACAAATCGGGCAGCAGATGTACGCTGTTCAGCTGACACTGTGTCTGCAACACGGCAACAATGGCCTTCTATTAACATGACCATTATCATTATCATTATCATAACCATCATCACCTTGGACAAATCGGGCAGCAGATGTACACTGTTCAGCTGACACTGTGTCTGCAACACGGCGATCGTGGCCTTGGCCTTGAAGTCCCAGATGGCAATGGTGCGATCCAGGGAGCACGACACCAGGAAGCGATCGTCGCGAGCGAACTTGAGGTTTGTGACAAAGTCCTGGTGGCGAGTCAGCTTGAAGTCCAGTTGTCCAGTGCCCATTCGCCACACGTAGATGGAGCGATAGCCGCTGGTCACCAGTTGTTGGCTGTCTGAGGTGAATAGGGCGTGTGTGGGGCTGGACCTTTGCTGCACACAGAGAGAGAGAGAGAGAGAGAGAGAGAGAGAGAGAGAGAGAGAGAGAGGGGTTGAGAAACATAATAGGGGTGTGTGTGTGTGTGTGTGTGTGTGTGAGAGAGAGCCACCATGCACACTGTCATCAGATGGCATGCAGATGAAGCTATTAACATCGCCATTATCAACAGTGTGATTTCCATCATCAGCCACAACCGCAATCTATGCAGATGCTGATTCTCAGCGCTAATAGCTGTTGTCAAACCATTAGAGGCACAGTCAACAACCATCGTGTCATCAGATGATATGCAAATGAAGCTGTCATCATCATCATCATCATCATCATCATCACCATAACATTATTTGCAGTCGATGCAGTACTGATTCTGGACGTTAACGACTTTTGTTGATCAGTTATTAGCACAGGCCACCATGGTGTAATTAGATGATATGCAAATGAATCCAACATCGTCATTACCATTATTAAATTAATACATCACCACCACACTACCTGCAGTCGATGCAGATACTGGTTTTCAGTGCTGACGACACGTGTCGACCCGTTATTGGCACAGGCAGCCACCATGGAGTCATCGGGCGATGTGCAAATGAGCCCATCATCATCATCATCATCATCACCATCATCATCATCATCATCATCATCATCACATCATCATCATCATCAGCAGCAGCAGCAGCAGCAGCAGCACACTACCTGCAGTCGATGCAGATACTGGTTTTCAGTGCTGACGACGCGTGTCGACCCGTTATTGGCACAGGCAGCCACCATGGTGTCGTCAGGTGATATGCAAATGAACCCATCACCATCATCATCATCATCATCATCATCATCAGCACACTACCTGCAGTCGATGTAGATACTGGTTTTCAGTGCTGACGACGCGTGTCGACCCGTTATTGGCACAGGCAGCCACCATGGAGTCATCGGGCGATATGCAAATGAATGTGAGGCCGGTCATGAGGGTGTCCAGTTTGTCCATTCGTAGATTCTTCCCTCCAGCCACCGAGTCCTCCTCCCCACAATAGACGTTCATCACGATGGGGTATTCAAACATGGAGGCAACAACCTGGTATCAAGAAAGGAAACAGATCATATCAATATCATTTCAGATTTTGTCACTCTGACAAAATGATCCTATACCTGGTAAAATATCATCCTAAAAGGATAATGCAGGTCAAACAAAAAGTCAGCAAACCTATACACTGCAACAGCTTTATTTATAAGAAGAAAAATCCAAACACACATCCCATGGAGAATTTCTAGCTTACTTTTAAAGACTTTCTTTATTTCTTATCAAGTGACAAAAAGAATAAACAAAATGAGAAAAATAAGAGCTCAATTCTTCTGGCCTTTCTGAAGAGCTTAGGAAGCACTGCAAAACTTTGTGCTGCAGACTTGGGGCTAACACCTTTTCTCTAACAACAGACAAAGAAAAGAAACTGAACCATAAATTCAGGAACCATTGACATGTTTTCCCACATGGAAATTGATTCAAATTGTGAAGTTGTTGTTAAGATGTACAGATCTTTGACCTTTCCAAATGAATGACCATAGTGTTCAGACTATAATGTGCACCTCATTATAAGGCGCACCTCACTATAAGGCGCACCTCACTATAAGGCGCACCTCACGATAAGGCGCACCTCACTATAATGTGCACCTCACTATAAGGCGCACCTCACTATAATGTGCACCTCACTATAAGGCGCACCTCACTATAAGGCGCACCTCACTATAATGTGCACCTCACTATAATGTGCACCTCATTATAAGGCGCACCTCACTATAATGTGCACCTCACTATAATGTGCACCTCACTATAATGTGCACCTCACTATAAGGCGCACCTCACTATAATGTGCACCTCACTATAAGGCGCACCTCACTATAATGTGCACCTCACTATAAGGCGCACCTCACTATAATGTGCACCTCACTATAAGGCGCACCTCACTATAATGAGCACCTCACTATAAGGCGCACCTCACTATAATGAGCACCTCACTATAAGGCGCACCTCACTATAATGTGCACCTCACTATAATGTGCACCTCACTATAATGTGCACCTCACTATATTGTGCACCTCACTATAATGTGCACCTCACTATAATGCGCACCTCACTATAATGCGCACCTCACTATAAGGCGCACCTCACTATAATGTGCACCTCACTATAAGGCGCACCTCACTATAATGTGCACCTCACTATAATGTGCACCTCACTATAATGTGCACCTCACTATAAGGCGCACCTCACTATAATGTGCACCTCACTATAAGGCGCACCTCACTATAATGTGCACCTCACTATAATGCGCACCTCACTATAATGTGCACCTCACTATAATGTGCACCTCATTATAAGGCGCACCTCACTATAAGGCGCACCTCACTATAATGTGCACCTCACTATAATGTGCACCTCACTATAATGTGCACCTCACTATAATGTGCACCTCACTTATAAGGCGCACCTCACTATAAGGCGCACCTCACTATAATGTGCACCTCACTATATTGTGCACCTCACTATAATGTGCACCTCACTATAATGGCGCACCTCACTATAATGCGCACCTCACTATAATGTGCACCTCACTATAATGTGCACCTCACTATAATGTGCACCTCACTATAAGGCGCACCTCACTATAATGTGCACCTCACTATAAGGCGCACCTCACTATAAGGCGCACCTCACTATAAGGCGCACCTCACTATAATGTGCACCTCACTATAATGTGCACCTCACTATAATGTGCACCTCACTATAATGTGCACCTCATTATAAGGCGCACCTCACTATAAGGCGCACCTCATTATAAGGCGCACCTCACTATAATGTGCACCTCACTATAAGGCGCACCTCATTATAAGGCGCACCTCACTATAAGGCGCACCTCACTATAATGTGCACCTCACTATAAGGCGCACCTCACTATAATGTGCACCTCATTATAAGGCGCACCTCATTATAAGGCGCACCTCACTATAAGGCGCACCTCACTATAATGTGCA
>CM065686.1:1017396-1019896 GCA_017654935.2 Phymorhynchus buccinoides
AAAGTGAAACCTTTTAGTTAATCCTTTTTGATGAAATATTACCCCTAGACTGAGTCGTGTGAAAAGGATTGTAAAGAAAGTGTTTTTCAGCGTTTTGGGGTTCTTGGAGAGAACCAAGTTTAAAGAGGGTGGGTTTTTACATCCCTGAAGAGGACTGTTGGGGAATTAGTTTTTGGGTAAACACAAAACTGTTGTTACTCTGGGAGTTCAAAACTAGGTTTTTGTTTTGGTTTTTCATACAGTCCTGATCCTGATCCTGATCCTGATCCTGATCCTGATCCTGATCCTGAGCCTGAGCCTGAGCCTGAGCCTGAGCCTGAACCTGACCTGACCTGTTGCTGCCTGGTTGACCGCCCGGTCAACCGCTTTGTTCTCCGTTTCCGGCTGTGGGAGGCCGCCCGCCTTTCTGTCTGGCCCCGTGTTAGGCCCGATCTGTGGGCCTGTCTGTGCGTTCGGGCCAGGCTTCGACGTTCCTGTTGAGGAGTCTGGGGGCGACCTCTGCCGTCTCTCTTCTTTTGTTTCTGCTGCTGTAGCCTGCCCCAGGAGGGGGAGCAGTTTTTCTACTGACTTTTGTTTTCCCCTTTAGTCTTCTTCTTCGGACGCTCTGCTGTTTTTGTTGGACTTCTTTTCTTCGTCTGCCCTTTCGTCGTTTTTCCCTTCAATTTTGTGTTTCTGCTTACAAACTCTCTTTTAGTTATTCAGTTAAGTTGCCGGCTTTAGTTTATTCTTTGGACAAACTTTTGAATGCCATGTAAATTGTGTAGATAATTTGTTGAACATTGAGTGTATTGAATTGTGTAAGTGTGTGTGTGTGCTTGCTTATAATAAATAGTCTTGTTTTGTATTGTATTTCTGGTGTGCGCGTGTGCCTTCTCCTGTGAGTTTGTCTGTCTGGGCGTGCGAGACTCTCCTCGGGGTTCGCGATTTCCCTCTCCCGATCTCTGATCAGGATCGAGCGGGGGATTTCGTGACAGGGACCGAAAATAAGTGAGTATCTAGGAACAAAACAAAACATGAAGTAAGAAAAATAAGAAGAATAGGAGGGGGAGGGGGAGTAAAGAAGAAAGGAATGAGAGGGGGGGGGGGGGTAGAGAAAGAAATGATAGAGCGAGACAGCAAAGACATAAACGGAAAGCTGAGGGAGAAGGAGTAAAGGAAGGAGAGAGAGATGGAAGGAGGACAAACACACAGAGAGAGAGAGAGAGAGAGAGAGAGAGAGAGAGAGAGAGAGAGAGAGAGAGAGAGAGAGAAGATAGGAGAGACAGACAGGTAGGCAGACAGATGAACAGACAAAAGAGTATTGATAAAGAGAATGAGAGAGAAAAAGAGGAAGGGTACATGTAAGATAAAAAAAACAATATATACATACTGAATTGTTTTAATAACACAATAATGGTATCGAAGTTATTATATTCACAATGAACAACGTAGCCCCTCTCTCTCCCCCCCCTCCCTCTCTCTCTCTCTCTAACCCCCACCCCCACCCCCTCTCTCTCGTTGCACACAAACATGCATACAACACAGCACAAACACACACACACACAGAGATGCGCGCACACGCACGCAAACACACACACACACACACACGCACACGTGCATTCATACAATTCATAAACATCAATATTAAGGTTATTCAAAAGTGTCTCAAGGACATCCTTTGTACATGTGAAATATATTAAGCCACATTTTGTAAACAGGGACTCCTCTGCTTATTAATAGAGAGAGAGAGAGAGAGAGAGAGGAGAGAGAGAGAGAGGAGAGAGAGAGAGAGAGAGAGAGAGGAGAGAGAGAGAGAGAGAGAGAGAGAGAGAGAGGGAGAAGAAAAGAAACAAGACAGAAGGAGTGAGGGGGCCATGGCCTTACAAAAATGCTTACATATGTTAACATAGACCCAGTATCATGTCATAAACATCATTTTCTTACTATATCATTAGTCATATTATAAGGCCTGGCCCGTCGCTCTGTTGCCGTGGTGGGGGTGGGGGTGGGGGTGGGGGGTGTGTTCATATGTTAACATAGACCCAGTATCATGTCATAAACATCATTTTCTTACTATATCATTAGTCATATTATAAGGCCTGGCCCGTCGCTCTGTTGCCGTGGTGGGGGTGGGGGTGTGGGGGTGGGGGGTGTTCATATGTTAACATAGACCCAGTATCATGTCATAAACATCATTTTCTTACTATATCATTAGTCATATTATAAGGCCTGGCCTGTCGCTCTGTTGCCGTGGTGGGGGTGGGGGGTGTTCATATGTTAACATAGACCCAGTATCATGTCATAAACATCATTTTCTTACTATATCATTAGTCATATTATAAGGCCTGGCCTGTCGCTCTGTTGCCGTGGTGGGGGTGGGGGGGGGGGGTGTTCATATGTTAACATAGACCCAGTATCATGTCATAAACATCATTTTCTTACTATATCATTAGTCATATTATAAGGCCTGGCCCGTCGCTCTGTTGCTGTGGTGGGGGTGGGGTGGGGGGTGTTCACGTGT
>CM065686.1:1027396-1034896 GCA_017654935.2 Phymorhynchus buccinoides
CATCATCATCATCATCATTAGCACCATCATCACCATCATCATCATCATCCCCATCATCATCATCATCATCATCATCATCATCATCATCGCCATTGTCATCATCATCATCATCATCACCACCACCATCGCTATCACCATTATCAACACCATCATCATTGCCATCATCATCATCATCATCATCATCATCATCACCAACATCATCGTCATCATCATCATCGTTGTCATCACACAATCATCATCACCATCATCATCAGCAGCATCACCACCACCACCATCATCATCATCGCCATCATCACCATCATGATCATCATCATCACCATCATCGTCAACCATCATCATCATCACCAGCATCATCATCACCACCATCACCATCATCATCATCACTATTATCATCATCATCTCCACCATCACCATCATCATCATCACCATCATCATCATCGTGATGATCATCACTGTCACCATCATCACCGTCATCATCATCACCATCATCATCACCATTATCATCATCATCATCATTGCCATCATTATCATCATCATCTCATCACCAACATCATCACACACCATCATCATCGCCATCATTATCATCATCATCGCCATCATTATCATCATCATCTCCACCAACATCATCACATCATCATCATCATCGCCATCATTATCATCATCATCACCATCATTATCATCATCATCATCACCATCATCATCAACCGTCATCATCATCGCCATCATTATCATCATCATCTCCACCAACATCATCACCATCATCATCATCACCATCATTATCATCATCATCTCCACCAACATCATCACCATCATTATCATCATCATCGCCATCATTATCATCATCATCTCCACCAACATCATCACCATCATCATCATCACCATTTATCATCATCATCTCCACCAACATCATCACCATCATCATCATCACCAACATCATCACCATCATCATCATCACCATCATTATCGTCATCATCATCATCATCAACATCATCACCATCATCGCCATCATTATCATCATCATCACCATCATTATCATCATCATCTCCACACATCATCATCACCGGTCATCATCATCACCATCATTATCATCATCATCTCCACCAACATCATCACCATCATCATCATCGCCATCATTATCATCATCATCATCATCATCATCATCATCATCATCATCATCATCATCATCATCATCATCGCCATCATCATCATCATCATCTCCACCATCATCATCACCATCATCATCATCGCCATCATTATCATCATCATCACCATCATTATCATCATCATCATCACCATCATCATCACCGTCATCATCATCACCATCATTATCATCATCATCTCATCAACATCATCACCATCATCATCATCGCCATCATTATCATCATCATCTCCACCAACATCATCACCATCATCGCCATCATTATCATCATCATCACCATCATTTCATCATCATCTCCACCAACATCATCACCATCATTATCACCATCATCTCCACCAACATCATCACCATCATCATCTCCACCAACATTCATCATCACCATCATTATCGTCATCGTCTCCACCAACATCATCACCATCATCACCAACATCCATATCATCACCATAATCATCATCACCATCATTATCATCATCATCTCCACCAACATCATCACCATCATCATCATCACCATCATTATCATCATCATCTCCACCAACATCATCACCATCATCATCATCACCATCATCATCATCACCATCATTATTATCATCATCACCATCATCATCATCTCCACCAACATCATCGCCATCATTATCATCATCATCTCCACCATCATCATCACCGTCATCATCATCGCCATCATTATCATCATCATCAACATCAACATCATCACCATCATCATCATCATCGCCATCATTATCATCATCATCACCATCATTATCATCATCATCTCCACCAACATCATCACCATCATCATCATCACCATCATTATCATCATCGTCTCCACCAACATCATCACCATCATCGCCATCATTATCATCATCATCACCATCATTATCATCATCATCTCACCAACATCATCACCATCATCATCATCACCATCATTATCATCATCATCTCCACCAACATCATCACCATCATCATCATCACCATCATTATCATCATCGTCTCCACCAACATCATCACCATCATCATCTCCACCAACATCATCACCATCATCATCATCACCATCATCACCATCATTATCATCATCATCACCATCATTATCATCATCATCTCCACCAACATCATCACCATCATCATCATCACCACATGGGTGCTACTCCCAAAAATGAAAAATATTGAAAGGCAGGGGTCCAGGGGCATCCCCTGGGGGGTTCAGGGGGGTTCAGGGGGGTCCAGGGGCAGCGCCCCTTTGGGGGGTTCAGGTGGGCCACGCCCCCTTGACGCTGAAGCAAAAATGCAATTGCAGAGATCGTTTCCATAGCTCTCCTGCAATCTGAAGAGGGAATTTTAGGTAACTTTCATGGCATCCTGAAGATTGATTCAGGGCTATAACTTGGCTTTTGTACACATACACACACACACACACAGACATATTTGCACTATACACATGGGCACACAGATATAATTCAAGCACTCACACACCCCGGTACACCCCAGTACACACAGAGTGACAGACGGTTCAACACAAATTTACAAAGAATGCATACAAAAACAACTTTTAAAAGTTGGCATTCAGAAATATAACAATTCCATCATTTGTTTCTTTGTTGTCACAAATGAAACTTTGCTATTTTTTTTAAGAACAATGAAACTGATTCTGATATACACACAGACACACACACACACACAGACACACACACACACACACACACACAAACATGCATAGGCTATCTGCTGTTACTCTCGTACAAAGACAGAGTGAAGTTCCAAGTTTACGTCCTCTTGGTCCATAGACACATATGGGACCTTTTTCTGATGAAGATGGGGGTAAAGACAGAGACAGAGAGAGGGCTTTAAATATATGGTGGGTGAGGTGGGTGGGTGTGTTTATATATGTTTCAGAATCTGGATAAACAGAATGGGTGAGGAACAGATTACGATTTGACATCATAGTTCTGTTGGCAGACGACAGTTGACACTTTGTAAAGTGACTGTCTAAGTTGAACATAGCTGAGACATGACAAGTCACACTACCTTTTGACATCATAGTTGATAGTTCTGTTGGCAGGTCTACGACAGTTGACACTTTGTAAAGTGACTGTCTAAGTTGAACATAGCTGAGACATGACAAGTCACATTACCTTTTGACATCATAGTTGATAGTTCTGTTGGCAGGTCTACGACAGTTGACACTTTGTAAAGTGACTGTCTAAGTTGAACATAGCTGAGACATGACAAGTCACATTACCTTTTGACATCATAGTTGATAGTTCTGTTGGCAGGTCTACGACAGTTGACACTTTGTAAAGTGACTGTCTAAGTTGAACATAGCTGAGACATGACAAGTCACACTACCTTTTGACATCATAGTTGATAGTTCTGTTGGCAGGTACTACGACAGTTGACACTTTGTAAAGTGACTGTCTAAGTTGAACATAGCTGAGACGTGACAAGTCACATTACCTTTTGACATCATAGTTGATAGTTCTGTTGGCAGGTCTACGACAGTTGACACTTTGTAAAGTGACTGTCTAAGTTGAACATAGCTGAGACGTGACAAGTCACACTACCTTTTGACATCATAGTTGATAGTTCTGTTGGCAGGTCTACGACAGTTGACACTTTGTAAAGTGACTGTCTAAGTTGAACATAGCTGAGACATGACAAGTCACATTACCTTTTGACATCATAGTTGATAGTTCTGTTGGCAGGTCTACGACAGTTGACACTTTGTAAAGTGACTGTCTAAGTTGAACATAGCTGAGACATGACAAGTCACACTACCTTTTGACATCATAGTTGATAGTTCTGTTGGCAGGTCTACGACAGTTGACACTTTGTAAAGTGACTGTCTAAGTTGAACATAGCTGAGACGTGACAAGTCACATTACCTTTTGACATCATAGTTGATAGTTCTGTTGGCAGGTCTACGACAGTTGACACTTTGTAAAGTGACTGTCTAAGTTGAACATAGCTGAGACGTGACAAGTCACACTACCTTTTGACATCATAGTTGATAGTTCTGTTGGCAGGTCTACGACAGTTGACACTTTGTAAAGTGACTGTCTAAGTTGAACATAGCTGAGACATGACAAGTCACACTACCTTTTGACATCATAGTTGATAGTTCTGTTGGCAGGTCTACGACAGTTGACACTTTGTAAAGTGACTGTCTAAGTTGAACATAGCTGAGACATGACAAGTCACATTACCTTTTGACATCATAGTTGATAGTTCTGTTGGCAGGTCTACGACAGTTGACACTTTGTAAAGTGACTGTCTAAGTTGAACATAGCTGAGACGTGACAAGTCACATTACCTTTTGACATCATAGTTGATAGTTCTGTTGGCAGGTCTACGACAGTTGACACTTTGTAAAGTGACTGTCTAAGTTGAACATAGCTGAGACATGACAAGTCACACACCTTTTGACATCATAGTTGATAGTTCTGTTGGCAGGTCTACGACAGTTGACACTTTGTAAAGTGACTGTCTAAGTTGAACATAGCTGAGACGTGACAAGTCACACTACCTTTTGACATCATAGTTGATAGTTCTGTTGGCAGACGACAGTTGACATTTTGTAAAGTGACTGTCTAAGTTGCATAGCTGAGACGTGACAAGTCACATTACCTTTTGACATCATAGTTGATAGTTCTGTTGGCAGGTCTACGACAGTTGACACTTTGTAAAGTGACTGTCTAAGTTGCTGAGACATGACAAGTCACATTACCTTTTTACAAGAAATACAAAAGATCTATGGTTAAAATCATATTTTCATGACTAAGATTTTTTATACTGACATTTCAGAAACACAACTATAAAGTTATAAAGCCGTTCAAATAGAAGATAATAATTAGATCATAAGTTAAATAAATGCGATTCATACGTTTACCATAAATATTTTGCACCCTAAATATTTGATCAGTTGTCTATCGTTGTGTACACATGAGGGAAGATTGAATAAGAGGTTTGTGCTGTGTTTTGTGGTGCGTGTACACATTATTATTATTATTATTATAAATATAATTTGGTGAATTGAAATATAGTTGTAACTTACCTTTCTGTAAAGTTTGTAGCTTCCATGACACAAAATTCATGCTGATAATTTTGAATTTAATTCAAGTAAGTATGAGTGAATATGACTCGGACGCCATTTCTGTTATTGTATTTTCACTTCCGGTCGTTGGAAGACCCAGATTCAAAATGCCCCCAACTGCAGCTAACAGATCAACTTTTTTTGTTTGTTGACAAAACTTTAAAAATATGGAATTTCTGTCTCAGCAGAAAATTTAATTTACGGATTTCCGTTTATAAGGAAGGTAGCAGCAGCCCTGTCATCACCATCATCATCATCATCATCACCATCATCATCATCACTATCATCATCATCACCACCATCACCATCATCACCACCATCATCATCATCATCATCATCATCATCATCATCATCATCATCACCACCACCATCATCATCATCATCATCATCATCATCACTATCATCATCATCACCACCATCACCATCATCACCACCATCATCATCATCATCACCATCATCATCATCATCATCATCATCACCATCATCATCATCATCATCATCACCACCACCATCATCATCATCATCATCATCATCATCACCACCATCATCATCATCATCATCATCATCATCACCATCTTCATCATCATCATCATCATCATCATCATCATCATCATCATCACCATCATCATCATCATCATCACCATCATCATCTTCATCATCACCATCGTCATCATCATCATCATCATCATCACCATCGTCATCATCATCATCATCATCATCTTCATCATCACCATCGTCATCATCATCATCATCACCATCATCATCATCACCCACAGCATCTTTCTCCAGTACTGAAATCGCCTCTTTAGTTGAGCTTAAGTCCCGCCTACAAACCTGATATCATCCTAACTGACCCACCCATTTGGCGTGACTGACAACTAGCATGTGACTCAGACAGGGCCATACATGGGTTGTGATTAGCATATGGCCACCAGGCTGACCACCAACTGCTGATCTTGTGACATAGTGGAGGTTTGTTTGCAGGAACAGTTTAGTTGGACAGATTGCTTTAATCCATTCTCACTGTGTGCTGGGTGTTTTTTCTTTAGTGACATCACTGTTTGAGGTTTCACTGTTTGAGGTTTTATGAGTTTATTTGGACAGTGACATTTTTTTTCAAAGTGTTAATACTTAAAGTGTTATTGTCAGTCTAAAGTCACTTGTTTATGTGTTTATTGTTTGGGGAAGCGGGTTGTTTCGTGTGCATGTGTGATTTTGTTGTGTTGTTTTCTGCTTCTTTGTTTTCTTTCTTTTTTTGTGGTGGGGAGAGGTGCGGGGGTGGTGTCAGCAGCAACTAGAGTTGACAAAGTACCGTTTGGGAGCCTGTTTTCTGAACTGAAAAGGGTGATTCATCATATCAACAAATAACATATTCCAATATTAAGCTCATATACATAATTATATATTTGTGTGTGTGCACGCGCGCGTGTGTAATTTCATTTATTTAAGATTACATATACACATGCACACGCACACAGCATACACACACACACACACACACAAGCAGGCAGGCACGCACACATACATACACGTACACACGTGCGCGTGCACACACACTCAAATTTTTTTTAACAGGTGCGTAATTTACACATAGCACGTAACAATTATTTCAGCCTTAACGTAACAGAACATTTGATAAGCTGTAGCTCAGATATAATTATCCTGGAAAAGTAGGGGTAGGTGTAGAGGCTGAAAGCACAGTAAAACGACGTTTACACTTATTTAATCATTTTTATGAATCGTTGTGTGAATATTGATAGAAAGGTCAACGCACGACTATTGCATGGAAATAAATGGTAAACAGCTTTACCCATTTCAGGAATTCGGCAAGTTTGTGGACTGTGAATAGCTGTAGCACAATATTATGGTATTGCAGAGTATATGTGCGAAGGTTGATCTTTTGAGGTAACCTTTAGGCCTACATTTGCAATGCAAAACTACACCAATGGGCACGAACACGGAGGACAAACAACTTTAGATTGAATACAGACAAACACGCTAATGAATGCAAATCATGGCGGTCTGTAGGGGGAAACGGGGTAAAAAGCCCATGGACAGGTAAGAAGCCCATGCCAATTATCTCATGAAATAAAGCAAATTTCAGTCAAATTTGCCCATGAGACGAATGCTAAACATTAACACTCGTCTCATGGGCAAAATGTGACTGAAATTTGCTTTATTTCATGAGATAATTTGCACGGGCTTCTTACCCGCCCATGGGCTTTTTACCCCATCTTACCCTACTGATAAGTCTTCA
>CM065686.1:1047396-1057396 GCA_017654935.2 Phymorhynchus buccinoides
GTACAACACAGTACAGTACATTATAACACAGTACAGTACAGTACAACACAGTACAGTACATTACAACACAGTACAGTACAACACAGTACAGTACATTATAACACAGTACAGTACAGTACAACACAGTACAGTACATTACAACACAGTACAGTACAGTACAACACAGTACAGTACATTATAACACAGTACAGTACATTACAACACAGTACAGTACATTACAACACAGTACAGTACAGTACAACACAGTACAGTACATTATAACACAGTACAGTACAGTACAACACAGTACAGTACATTACAACACAGTACAGTACAGTACAACACAGTACAGTACAGTACATTATAACACAGTACAGTACATTACAACACAGTACAGTACATTACAACACAGTACAGTACAGTACAACACAGTACAGTACATTACAACACAGTACATTACAACACAGTACAGTACATTATAACACAGTACAGTACATTACAACACAGTACAGTACAGTACAACACAGTACAGTACATTGCAACACAGTACAGTACAGTACAACACAACACAGTACAGTACAGTACAACACAGTACATTACAACACAGTACAGTACAGTACAGTACAGTACAGTACAACACAGTACAACACAATACAGTACAGTACAACACAGTACAGTACAACACAGTACAGTACATTACAACACAGTACAGTACACAACACAGTACAGTACAACAACAGTACAGTACAACACAGTACAGTACAGTACAACACAGTACAGTACAGTACAACACAGTACAGTGCAGTACAACACAGTACAGTACATTACAACACAGTACAGTACATTACAACACAGTACAGTACAACACAGTACAGTACAGTACAACACAGTACAGTACAGTACAACACAGTACAGTACAGTACAACACAGTACAGTACAGTACAACACAGTACAGTACAACACAGTACAGTACAGTACAACACAGTACAGTACAATACAACACAGTACAGTACATTATAACACAGTACAGTACAGTACAACACAGTACAGTACAGTACAACACAGTACAGTACATTACAACACAGTACAGTACATTACAACACAGTACAGTACAGTACAACACAGTACAGTACATTATAATACAGTACAGTACATTACAACACAGTACAGTACAACACAGTACAGTACAGTACAACACAGTACATTATAACACAGTACAGTACATTACAACACAGTACAGTACAATACAGTACAGTACAGTACAACACAGTACAGTACAGTACAGTACACACAACACAGTACAATACATTACAACATAGTACAGTACATTACAACACAGTACAGTACATTATAACACAGTACAGTACAACACAATACAGTACAGTACATTATAACACAGTACAGTACAACACAGTACAGTACATTACAACACAGTACAGTACATTACAACACAGTACAGTACAGTACAACACAGTACAGTACAGTACAACACAGTATAGTACATTACAACACAGTACAGTACATTATAGCACAGTAAAGTACAGTACAACACAGTACAGTACATTACAACACAGTACAGTACAACACAGTACAGTACATTATAACACAGTACAGTACAGTACAACACAGTACAGTACAACATAGTACAGTACATTACAACACAGTACAGTACAGTACAACACAGTACAGTACATTATAACACAGTACAGTACAGTACAACAGTACAGTACAGTACATTACAACACAGTACAGTACAACACAGTACAGTACAACACAGTACAGTACATTATAACACAGTACAGTACAGTACAACACAGTACAGTACATTACAACACAGTACAGTACAGTGCAACACAGTACATTACAACACAGTACAGTACAACACAGTACAGTACAGTACAACACAATACAGTACATTACAACACAGTACAACACAGTACAGTACATTACAACACAGTACAGTACATTACAACACAGTACAGTACATTACAACACAGTACAGTACAGTACAAACACAGTACAGTACAGTACAACACAGTACAGTACATTACAACACAGTACAGTACAGTACAACACAGTACAGTACATTATAATACAGTACAGTACATTACAACACAGTACAGTACAATACAACACAGTACAGTACAGTACAACACAGTACATTATAACACAGTACAGTACATTACAACACAGTACAGTACAATACAACACAGTACAGTACAGTACAACACAGTACAGTACATTACAACACAGTACAGTACAGTACATTGCAACACAGTACAATACATTACAACATAGTACAGTAGATTACAACAAAGTACAGTACATTATAACACAGTACAGTACAACACAATACAGTACAGTACATTATAACACAGTACAGTACAACACAGTACAGTACATTACAACACAGTACATTACATTACAACACAGTACAGTACAGTACAACACAGTACAGTACAGTACAACACAGTACAGTACAACACAGTATAGTACATTACAACACAGTACAGTACATTATAACACAGTACAGTACAGTACAACACAGTACAGTACATTATAACACAATACAGTACATTATAACACAGCACAGTGCAGTACAACACAGTACAGTACAACACAGTACAGTATAGTACATTACAACACAGTACAGTACATTATAACACAGTACAGTACAGTACAACACAGTACAGTACATTACAACACAGTACAGTACATTATAACACAATACAGTACATTATAACACAGCACAGTGCAGTACAACACAGTACAGTACATTACAACACAGTACAGTACATTACAACACAGTACAGTACAGTACAACACAGTACAGTACAGTACAACACAGTACAGTACAGTACAACACAGTACAGTACAACACAGTATAGTACATTACAACACAGTACAGTACATTATAACACAGTACAGTACAGTACAACACAGTACAGTACATTACAACACAGTACAGTACATTACAACACAGTACAGTACAATACAACACAGTACAGTACAATACAACACAGTACAGTACAGTACAACACAGTACAGTACATTACAACACAGTACAATACAGTACAACACAGTACAGTACAGTATATTTCAACACAGTACAGTACAGTACAACACAGTACATTGCAACACAGTACAGTACATTATAACACAGTACAGTACAGTACAACACAGTACAGTACAGTACAACACAGTACAGTACAACACAGTATAGTACAGTACAACACAGTACAGTACAGTACAACACAGTACAGTACAATACAACACAGTACAGTACATTACAACACAGTACAGTACAGTACAACACAGTACAGTACAGTACAACACAGTACAGTACAATACAACACAGTACAATACATTACAACATAGTACAGTACATTACAACACAGTACAGTACATTATAACACAGTACAGTACAGTACAGTACAACACAGTACAGTACATTACAACACAGTACAGTACATTACAACACAGTACAGTACATTACAACACAGTACAGTACATTACAACACAGTACAGTACATTACAACACAATACAGTACATTACAACACAGTACAGTACAACACAGTACAGTACATTACAACACAGTACAGTACATTATAGCACAGTACAGTACAGTACAACACAGTACAGTACATTACAACACAGTACAGTACATTACAACACAGTACAGTACAGTGCAAAACAGTACAGTACAACACAGTACAGTACAGTACAACACAGTATAGTACATTACAACACAGTACAGTACATTATAACACAGTACAGTACAGTACAACACAGAACAGTACATTACAACACAGTACAGTACAACACAGTACAGTACATTATAACATAGTACAGTACACAGTACAACACAGTACAGTACATTACAACACAGTACAGTACAACACAGTACAGTACAGTACATTACAACACAGTACAGTACAATACAACACAGTACAGTACAGTACAACACAGTACAGTACAGTACAGTACAACACAATACAGTACATTACAACACAGTACAGTACATTACAACACAGTACAGTACAGTACAACACAATACAGTACAGTACAACACAGTACAGTACAGTACATTATAACACAGTACAGTACAGTACAACACAGTACAGTACAGTACAACACAGTACAGTACAACACAGTACAGTACAGTACAACACAGTACAGTACAACACAGTACAGTACAACAACACAGTACAGTACAGTACAAACACAGTACAGTACAGTACAACACAGTACAGTACAGTACAACACAGTACAACACAGTAGTGTACAACACAGTACAGTACAACACAATACAGTACAGTACAACACAGTACAGTACATTACAACACAGTACAGTACAACACAGTACAGTACAGTACAACACAGTACAGTACAGTACAACACAGTACAGTACAGTACAACACAGTACAGTACATTACAACACAGTACAGTACAGTACAACACAGTACAGTACAGTACAACACAGTACAGTACAGTACAACACAGTACAGTACAGTACAACACAGTACAGTACAGTACAACACAGTACAGTACAACACAATACAGTACATTACAACACAGTACAGTACAGTACAACACAGTACAGTACAACACAGTACAGTACAACACAGTACAGTACAACACAGTACATTATAACACAGTACAGTACAGTACAACACAGTACAGTACAGTACAACACAGTACAGTACAGTACAGTACAACACAGTACAGTACAGTACAACACAGTACATTATAACACAGTACAGTACAGTACAGTACAGTACAGTGATGTACAATGCATGAGTCTGCACCTTGCTGCCTGGGGTGCCTATGTGCACTGTATCTGTGACATTACAACACAATACAGTACATTATAACACAGTACAGTACAGTACAACACAGTACACAGTACAGTACAGTACAGTACAGTACAGTACAGTGATGCACAATGCATGAGTCTGCACCTTGCTGCCTGGGGTGCCTATGTGCACTGTGTCTGTGACATTACAACACAATACAGTACATTATAACACAGTACAGTACATTAGATCACAGTACAGTATAACACAGTACAGTACAGTACAGTGATGCACAATGCATGAGTCTGCACCTTGCTGCCTGGGGTGCCTATGTGCACTGTGTCTGTAATTAGAAGGAAGGAGACTTTCCCCTGCCAATTTCAATGCATGAGTCAGAGTGACCCAGGTTAAATTCCGGCCTCAGCCTTTTTTTCTGGTTAGACAGGAAAATCAAACAGAACGTTGAGTCCTGCGGATGAGAACTTAAAGCTAGTCTGACCCATGCACTTTATGCACATACAAATCCCACATCATTTATACAATGAGTAACTTACAGTCATCGTTATAGGCGTAGTCCACATTAACTTACAGTCATCGTTATAGGCGTAGTCCACAGTAACTTACAGTCATCGTTATAGGCGTAGTCCACAATAACTTACAGTCATCGTTATAGGCGTAGTCCACAGTAACTTACAGTCATCGTTATAGGCGTAGTCCACAGTAACTTACAGTCATCGTGATAGGCGTAGTCCACAGTAACTTACAGTCATCGTGATAGGCGTAGTCCACAGTAACTTACAGTCATCGTTATAGGCGTAGTCCACAATAACTTACAGTCATCGTGATAGGCGTAGTCCACAGTAACTTACAGTCATCGTGATAGACGTAGTCCACAGTAACTTACAGTCATCGTTATAGGCGTAGTCCACAGTAACTTACAGTCATCGTTATAGGCGTAGTCCACAGTAACTTACAGTCATCGTGATAGGCGTAGTCCACAATAACTTACAGTCATCGTGATAGACGTAGTCCACAGTAACTTACAGTCATCATGATAGGCGTAGTCCACAATAACTTACAGTCATCGTTATAGGCGTAGTCCACAGTAACTTACAGTCATCGTTATAGGCGTAGTCCACAGTAACTTACAGTCATCGTGATAGGCGTAGTCCACAATAACTTACAGTCATCGTGATAGACGTAGTCCACAGTAACTTACAGTCATCATGATAGGCGTAGTCCACAATAACTTACAGTCATCGTTATAGGCGTAGTCCACAGTAACTTACAGTCATCGTTATAGGCGTAGTCCACAGTAACTTACAGTCATCATGATAGGCATAGTCCACAATAACTTACAGTCATCGTTATAGGCGTAGTCCACAGTAACTTACAGTCATCATGATAGGCATAGTCCACAATAACTTACAGTCATCGTGATAGGCGTAGTCCACAGTAACTTACAGTCATCGTTATAGGCGTAGTCCACAGTAACTTACAGTCATCGTGATAGGCGTAGTCCACAATAACTTACAGTCATCGTTATAGGCGTAGTCCACAGTAACTTACAGTCATCGTGATAGGCGTAGTCCACAGTAACTTACAGTCATCGTGATAGGCGTAGTCCACAGTAACTTACAGTCATCATGATAGGCGTAGTCCACAATAACTTACAGTCATCGTTATAGGCGTAGTCCACAGTAACTTACAGTCATCGTTATAGGCGTAGTCCACAGTAACTTACAGTCATCGTGATAGGCGTAGTCCACAGTAACTTACAGTCATCGTTATAGGCGTAGTCCACAGTAACTTACAGTCATCGTGATAGGCGTAGTCCACAGTAACTTACGGTCATCGTGATAGTCCACAGTAACTTACAGTCATCATGATAGGCGTAGTCCATAGAAACTTACGGTCATCCTGATAGTCCATAGTAACCTACAGTCATCTGATAGGAGTAGTCCACAGTAACTTACGGAGATGGTGATAGGCGTAGTCCATAGTAACTTACGGTCATCGTGATAGGCGTAGTCCATAGTAACTTACGGTCATCGTGATAGGCGTAGGCAATGAGTTGTCCATAGTAACTTACGCTCATCGTGATAGGCGTAGGCCATACTAACTTACGGTCATCGTGATAGGCGTAGGCAATGAGTTGTCCATACTAACTTATGGTCATCGTGATAGGCGTAGTCCACATTAACTTACGGTCATCGTGATAGGCGTAGTCCATAGTAACTTACGGTCATCGTGATAGTCCACAGTAACTTACGTTCATCATGATAGGCGTAGTGCATAGTAACTTACGGTCATCCTGATAGTCCATAGTAACTTACGGTCATCATGATAGGCGTAGTCCACAGTAACTTACGGTCATCCTGATAGTCCATAGTAACATACGGTCATCTTGATAGGCGTAGTCCATAGCAACATACGGTCATCATGATAGTCCATAGTAACTTACGGTCATCCTGATAGGCGTATTCCACAGTAACTTACGGTCATCATGATACGCATAGTCCATAGTAACTTATGGTCATCATGATAGGTGTAGTCCATAGTAACTTACGGTCATCTGATAGGCGTAGTCCATAGTAACTTACGGTCATCATGATAGGCGTAGCCCACAGTAACTTACGGTCATCATGATAGGCGTAGTCCACAGTAACGTACGGTCATCTGATAGGCGTAGTCCATAGTAACTTACGGTCATCTGATAGGCGTAGTCCATAGTAACTTACGGTCATCATGATAGGCGTAGCCCACAGTAACTTACGGTCATCATGATAGGCGTAGTCCATAGTAACGTACGGTCATCGTGATAGTCCATAGTAACTTACGGTCATCGTGATAGTCCATAGTAACTTACAGTCATCTGATAGGCGTAGTCCATATTAACTTACGGCCATCTGATAGGCGTAGTCCATAGTAACTTACGGTCATCTGATAGGCGTAGTCCACAGTAACTTACAGTCATCGTGATAGGCATAGTCCATAGTAACTTACAGTCATCGTGATAGGCGTAGTCCACAGTAACTTACAGTCATCGTGATAGTCCATAGTAACTTACGGTCATCGTGATAGTCCATAGTAACTTACAGTCATCCTGATAAGCGAAGTCCATAGTAACTTACAGTCATCTGATAGGCGTAGTCAATAGTAACTTACGGTCATCCTGATAGTCCACAGTAACTTACGGTCATCGTGATAGGCGTAGTCCACAGTAACTTACGGTCATCATGATACGCATAGTCCATAGTAACTTACGGTCATCATGATAGGCGTAGTCCATAGTAACTTACGGTCATCTGATAGGCGTAGTCCATAGTAACTTACGGTCATCATGATAGGCGTAGTCCACAGTAACTTACGGTCATCATGATAGGCGTAGTCCACAGTAACGTACGGTCATCTGATAGGCGTAGTCCATAGTAACTTATGGTCATCTGATAGGCGTAGTCCATAGTAACTTACGGTCATCATGATAGGCGTAGTCCATAGTAACTTACGGTCATCTGATAGGCGTAGTCCATAGTAACTTACGGTCATCATGATAGGCGTAGCCCACAGTAACTTACGGTCATCATGATAGGTGTAGTCCATAGTAACGTACGGTCATCGTGATAGTCCATAGTAACTTACGGTCATCGTGATAGTCCGTAGTAACTTACAGTCATCTGATAGGCGTAGTCCATATTAACTTACGGCCATCTGATAGGCGTAGTCCATAGTAACTTACAGTCATCTGATAGGCGTAGTCCACAGTAACTTACAGTCATCGTGATAGGCATAGTCCATAGTAACTTACAGTCATCGTGATAGGCGTAGTCCACAGTAACTTACAGTCATCGTGATAGTCCATAGTAACTTACGGTCATCGTGATAGTCCATAGTAACTTACAGTCATCCTGATAAGCGAAGTCCATAGTAACTTACAGTCATCTGATAGGCGTAGTCCATAGTAACTTACGGTCATCCTGATAGTCCACAGTAACTTACGGTCATCGTGATAGGCGTAGTCCACAGTAACTTACGGTCATCGTGATAGGCATAGTCCACAGTAACTTACGGTCATCGTCATAGGCGTAATCCATAGTAACTTACGGTCATCGTGATAGGCATAGTCCACAGTAACTTACGGTCATCGTCATAGGCGTAATCCATAGTAACTTACGGTCATCCTGATAGTCCACAGTAACTTACGGTCATCGTGATAGGCGTAGTCCATAGTAACTTACGGTCATCCTGATAGTCCATAGTAACTTACGGTCATCATGATAGGCATAGTCCATAGTAACTTACGGTCATCGTGATAGGCGTAGTCCATAGTAACTTACGGTCATCATGATAGTCCATAGAAACTTATGGTCATCGTGATAGTCCATAGTAACTTACGGTCATCGTGATAAGCGTAGGCCATAGTAACTTACGGTCATTGTGATAGGTGTAGTCCATAGTAACTTACGGTCATCGTGATAGGCGTAGTCCATAGTAACTTACAGTCATCGTGATAGGCATAGTCCATAGTAACTTACGGTCATCATGATAGGCGTAGTCCATAGTAACTTATGGTCATCGTGATAGTCCACAGTAACTTACGGTCATCATGATAGGCGTAGTCCATAGTAACTTACGGTCATCATGATAGTCCATAGTAACTTACGGTCATCGTGATAGGCGTAGTCCATAGTAACTTACGGTCATCGTGATAGGCGTAGTCCATAGTAACTTACGGTCATCATGATAGTCCATAGTAACTTACGGTCATCGTGATAGGCGTAGTCCATAGTAACTTACAGTCATCGTGATAGGCATAGTCCATAGTAACTTACGGTCATCATGATAGGCGTAGTCCATAGTAACTTACGGTCATCGTGATAGTCCACAGTAACTTACGGTCATATGATATGCATAGTCCATAGTAACGTACGCTCATCATGATAGTCCATAGTAACTTACGGTCATCGTGATAGGCGTAGTCCATAGTAACTTACAGTCATCTTGATAGTCCACAGTAACTTACGGTCATCATGATAGGCGTAGTCCATAGTAACTTACGGTCATCCTGATAGTCCATAGTAACTTATGGTCATCATGATAGGTGTAGTCCATAGTAACTTACATTCATCGTGATAGGCGTAGTCCATAATAACTTACAGTCATTGTGATAGGCGTAGTCCATAGTAACTTACGGTCATCGTGATAGGCATAGTCCATAGTAACT
>CM065686.1:1062396-1084896 GCA_017654935.2 Phymorhynchus buccinoides
AGAGACAGAGACAGATACATTGACTGACCTATTCTTGGAGATGAGGTGGAAGGTGTGGACGTAGAAGGGCAGTTTTTCCCTGGCAATGACCACCCCCGCATTGTCGTAATCCATCACCACCAGATTGTCTGGCTTACTGTTGGCGTTCCATTCCAACACCAGCAGACATCGCTTCACATTGTCCACTAATATGCCTGGGGTGGGTTGTCTGTCAGCACCTGTCAACATAGTGGTGGAGATGATGATGATGATGATGATAATGATGATGATAATGATGATGATAATGATGATGATGATGACAATGAGGATGATGAAGATGATGAAGATGATGGTGACGATGATGATGATGAAGATAATGATGATGATGATGATGATGACAATGACAAAGATGATGATGATGACAATGATGATGATGATGATGATGATGATGATGATGATGGTGATGATGATGATGATGACGGTGATGATGATGATGACGATGATGATGATGATGATGATGACGATGATGGTGATGATGATGGTGATGATGATGACGATGATGATGGTGATGATGATGAGGATGAGGATGATGATGGTGACGATGATGATGATGATACTTACCGTTGATAAACAGCCTGGTGTTGACAGATGTCAGCAGCAGTCCCCCCGGGGCAGGCATGAAGTTGTTGAGGGGAACAAACATGGGCTGAGCTATGCTGGAGAGGTGGGCCTGGCATTGCCGAACCAAGTCTTCCATGCCCTCTGACCCCTTGTAGTGAGGGCCTAACTGACCCAGGATCTAAAATAACACAACAATAACTGTCACAATTCAACACAATAACAACATTCACAATTACCAAGTCCTCCATGTCCTTTGACCCCTTGTAGTGAGGGCCTAACTGACCCAGGATCTAAAATAACACAACAATAACTGACACAATTCAACACAATAACTGCCATAATTCAACACAATAACAACATTCACAATTCAACACAATAACAACACTCACAATTCAACACAATAACAACACTCACAATTCAACACAATAACAACATTCACAATTCAACACAATCACATTCATAATTCAACATAATAATAGTATTCCTTCAGACCCCTTGTAGTGATGGCCTAACTGACTTTGGGCATGGGGCAGGATAAACATCCCCAACCGGAAGAAGAAGTAGCAGAAGAAGAAGATAGTAAACCATTCCAATGACAGAAAGCCAGACAGACAGAGACAGCCAGACAGACAGAGACAGCCAGACAGACAGAGACAGCCAGCCAGACAGACAGACAGAAAGCCAGACAGACACAGACTGTCTGTCTAGCAGAAGAAGAACATAGTAAACCATTCCAATGACAAAGCCAGACAGACAGACAGAGACAGCCAGACAGACAGACAAGAAGGCAGAAAGCGGTCCACCTGTAGGGGCAAGGATGAAGGGTCCCTCCTGATGTCGTCAATGGCCAGTTTCAAGATGGCCTCCACCAGCATCACGTCCTTGACCTTGACCTTGACCTCCTCGTCCTCCATGTCGTCATAGTTACGACCCAGCATACCCTTCAGCTGCTGCAGCAGAGCCACAACCCCCAGGGTCTGGCAGGAGGCGGCCAGCCACTCGGCGTTACAGACCACCGTGGAGTGGAAGTCGTCCCAGCGATCGCTGAGCGCCAGGTGGTAAGGCAGCTCAATCAGTTTGCGCACGTTAAACATTCTGCGGGCAACGCCGCTCCCTGAACAGAGAAGACAGAGATGAACAGAGATGAACAGAGAGCACAGTGAGAAGACAGATATGAACAGAGATGAACAGAGATCGCAGAAGACAGAGATGAACAGAGATGAACAGAGAAGACAGAGATGAACAGAGAAGACAGAGATGAACAGAGAAGACAGAGATGAACAGAGATGAACAGAGAAGACAGAGACGAACAGAGATGAACAGAGAAGACAGAGATGAACAGAGATGAACAGAGAAGACAGAGATGAACAGAGATGAACAGAGAAGACAGAGACGAACAGAGATGAACAGAGAAGACAGATATGAACAGAGACAGAGATGAACAGAGATGAACAGAGAAGACAGAGATGAACAGAGAAGACAGATATGAACAAAGACAGAGATGAACAGAGAAGACAGAGATGAACAGAGATGAACAGAGAAGAACAGAGAAGACAGAGATGAATAGAGAATACAGAGATGAACAGAGATGAACAGAGAAGACAGAGATGAACAGAGAGTGCACTGAATGCAGGTATATAAGGCTATTGTTTTTGTCTGGTCCATCCGTCCGGTGTCCATCCGTCCGTCCGTCCGTCCGGCATGCCTCCGTCTGTCCGGCTATTCGTCCGTTTTTCTCAAAAACTATTCAGTCTATCATCATCAACTTTGATATACTAGTTTGCCAAGATGCAAGCTATCCACTGATGTATTTAGTTTTACATTAAGGTCAAAGTCGCGCCAGTTATGGGGTTCAAACCCCGAAACACATAATCGCTAACATCTCGCGAACTTTTGCATGTATTTTAATGCAGTTTTTTTCACAACATTTTTTGATGAATGGTCTATAACACAGTTGTCATGAATTTTTCTGTGCGAGCGTGTGCGCATGATCGCACGCGCTCAAATCACGGGTCCGAACCCCAAGGCTATATATAAAAAAAAACTATTCAGCTACGTGCTGTTTTGATGCCTTTTTATGTAGTTACGTGCTGTTTTTATGCCTTTTTATGTATGTGTACAGCCGACACATTCTGATTTCGGAGTACCTCTGCGATGCTGCGAGTGGACTTTGCAGCCGCCCGGCGTTGCACTTGTTAAATATTGACTTGAGTTGATTATTGACCCAGCTGGTCCATACAGATTGGTGATGGTACGGCTCTTTGCAGGGATTTACAGAGATTCAAAATAGTGTGCATGTGCATGACAAAGTGAGAACATTTGGTGACCCCAAAGTTTCATCTGCCATTCTTCACACATCTCCACATGTGTGTACTGTATTGCACAGCATTATCATACAGTGGAACCTCCCTTAAAAGACCTTCACACATCTCCACATACTGTATTGCACAGCATTATCATACAGTGGAACCTCCCTTAAAAGACCTTCACACATCTCCACATACTGTATTGCACAGCATTATCATACCGTGGAACCTCCCATAGAAGACCTTCACACATCTCCACATACTGTATTGCACAGCATTATCATACAGTGGAACCTCCCATAGAAGACCTTCACACATCTCCACATACTGTATTGCACAGCATTATCATACAGTGGAACCTCCCATAGAAGACCTTCACACATCTCCACATACTGTATTGCACAGCATTATCATACAGTGGAACCTCCCTTAAAAGACCTTCACACATCTCCACATACTGTATTGCACAGCATTATCATACAGTGGAACCTCCCATAGAAGACCTTCACACGTCTCCACATACTGTATTGCACAGCATTATCATACAGTGGAACCTCCCATAGAAGACCTTCACACATCTCCACATACTGTATTGCACAGCATTATCATACAGTGGAACCTCCCATAGAAGACCTTCACACATCTCCACATACTGTATTGCACAGCATTATCATACAGTGGAACCTCCCATAGAAGACCTTCACACATCTCCACATACTGTATTGCACAGCATTATCATACAGTGGAACCTCCCTTAAAAGACCTTCACACATCTCCACATACTGTATTGCACAGCATTATCATACAGTGGAACCTCCCATAGAAGACCTTCACACGTCTCCACATACTGTATTGCACAGCATTATCATACAGTGGAACCTCCCATAGAAGACCTTCACACATCTCCACATACTGTATTGCACAGCATTATCATACAATGGAACCTCCCATAGAAGACCTTCACACATCTCCACATACTGTATTGCACAGCATTATCATACAGTGGAACCTCCCATAGAAGACCTTCACACATCTCCACATACTGTATTGCACAGCATTATCATACAGTGGAACCTCCCTTGTTATTGTGCTGATAATGACAGATACTTTGGAAGGTGAGTGGCATGGCACCCCCCTCACAGTCCTCATAACTGGCTATTGTGCTGATAATGACAGATACCTTGGAAGGTGAGTGGCATGGCACCCCCCTCACAGTCCTCATAACTGGCTATTGTGCTGATAATGACAGATACCTTGGAAGGTGAGTGGCATGGTGGGCACCCCCCTCACAGTTCTCATAACTGGCTATTGTGCTGATAATGACAGATACCTTGGAAGGTGAGTGGCATGGCGGGCACCCCCCTCACAGTTCTCATAACTGGCTATTGTGCTGATAATGACAGATACCTTGGAAGGTGAGTGGCATGGCACCCCCCTCACAGTTCTCATAACTGGCTATTGTGCTGATAATGACAGATACCTTGGAAGGTGAGTGGCATGGCGGGCACCCCCCTCACAGTTCTCATAACTGGCTATTGTGCTGATAATGACAGATACCTTGGAAGGTGAGTGGCATGGCACCCCCCTCACAGTTCTCATAACTGGCTATTGTGCTGATAATGACAGATACCTTGGAAGGTGAGTGGCATGGCGGGCACCCCCCTCACACAGTCCTCGTATGTTGCTGGTTTTCCCTTGTACAGCTCCAGAGGTTTGGGTCGTGTGCTCCAGGTGCCCAGGAAGTAGTCCGCCATGGCTTGGTGCAGCTGGGAGGCCGTCTCATCGCTGGCGTAACGCTTCTCTGCCGCCTCCTTGAACTGCCGGTGGAACCATGTGTTGATGTTGTGATCTCCTGGAGAGTGTCAACAAACCATGTGGTACTTTCACATTTATCATTTTTAATCAGATTGATATAAACCATGCATTGGCATTAAATGATATACTTAAAAAGAAAAAGAATTGTGTGCGCTCACACTATCGTGAACAATGCACGGGCGTAAAGTGACAGAGGGGAGGGAGGGGGGGGGTGGGGGGGGGGGAGGGGGTGTGTGTGTGAAAGAGACAGACAGAGAGACAGAGAGGGAGAGAGGAAAGGCATGGCAGAACACACAGACACACACACACTGACAGACACACTAACCCATGCTCATCTTGGCCAGGTATACACACACACACAGACACAGAGACACACTAACCCATGCTCATCTTGGCCAGGTACACACACACACACAGACACAGAGACACATTAACCCATGCTCATCTTGGCCAGGTACACACGCACACACAGACACACTGACAGACACACTAACCCATGCTCATCTTGGCCAGGTACACACGCACACACAGACACACTGACAGACACACTAACCCATGCTCATCTTGGCCAGGTACACACACACACACAGACACAGAGACACATTAACCCATGCTCATCTTGGCCAGGTACACACGCACACACAGACACACTGACAGACACACTAACCCATGCTCATCTTGGCCAGGTACACACACACAGACACAGAGACACATTAACCCATGCTCATCTTGGCCAGGTAGTTGGTGATGTCGTGTTTGAATCTGACCCACAGGGAGGGGGCCAGTCGGATGATGTGGGGGTCAGGGGGCAGGTGGTGGATGTAGGTGTCCTGCAGAACGTTGTCGTCCAATGAGAGCAGGTCCTCCATCTCACCATCACCCACCCCCTCCCGCGCCACCGTCAGGTAGCCTGCACAGAACAATGTCCGATTGAGCATGGAACAATGGGTCAGACTGAGCATGGAACAATGGGGTCAGAGCATGGAACAATGGGGTCAGACTGAGCATGGAACAATGGGGTCAGATCATGGAACAATGGGGTCAGACAGAGCATGGAACAATGGGGTCAGACAGAGCATGGAACAATGGGGTCAGACTGAGCATGGAACAATGGGGTCAGAGCATGGAACAATGGGGTCAGACAGAGCATGGAACAATGGGGTCAGACTGAGCATGGAACAATGGGGTCAGACAGAGCATGGAACAATGGGGTCAGACAGAGCATGGAACAATGGGGTCAGACAGAGCATGGAACAATGGGGTCAGAGCATGGAACAATGGGGTCAGACTGAGCATGGAACAATGGGGTCAGACTGAGCATGGAACAATGGGGTCAGACAGAGCATGGAACAATGGGGTCAGACTGAGCATGGAACAATGGGGTCAGACAGAGCATGGAACAATGGGGTCAGACTGAGCATGGAACAATGGGGTCAGACAGAGCATGGAACAATGGGGTCAGAGCATGGAACAATGGGGTCAGACTGAGCATGGAACAATGGGGTCAGAGCATGGAACAATGGGGTCAGACAGAGCATGGAACAATGGGGTCAGACAGAGCATGGAACAATGGGGTCAGACTGAGCATGGAACAATGGGGTCAGAGCATGGAACAATGGGGTCAGACAGAGCATGGAACAATGGGGTCAGACTGAGCATGGAACAATGGGGTCAGACAGAGCATGGAACAATGGGGTCAGACTGAGCATGGAACAATGGGGTCAGACAGAGCATGGAACAATGGGGTCAGACAGAGCATGGAACAATGGGGTCAGACAGAGCATGGAACAATGGGGTCAGACTGAGCATGGAACAATGGGGTCAGAGCATGGAACAATGGGGTCAGACAGAGCATGGAACAATGGGGTCAGACAGAGCATGGAACAATGGGGTCAGACAGAGCATGGAACAATGGGGTCAGACAGAGCATGGAACAATGGGGTCAGACAGAGCATGGAACAATGGGGTCAGACAGAGCATGGAACAATGGGGTCAGACAGAGCATGGAACAATGGGGTCAGACAGAGCATGGAACAATGGGGTCAGACTGAGCATGGAACAATGGGGTCAGACTGAGCATGGAACAATGGGGTCAGACAGAGCATGGAACAATGGGGTCAGACAGAGCATGGAACAATGGGGTCAGACTGAGCATGGAACAATGGGGTCAGACAGAGCATGGAACAATGGGGTCAGACTGAGCATGGAACAATGGGGTCAGAGCATGGAACAATGGGGTCAGACAGAGCATGGAACAATGGGGTCAGACAGAGCATGGAACAATGGGGTCAGACAGAGCATGGAACAATGGGGTCAGACAGAGCATGGAACAATGGGGTCAGACTGAGCATGGAACAATGGGGTCAGACAGAGCATGGAACAATGGGGTCAGACAGAGCATGGAACAATGGGGTCAGACAGAGCATGGAACAATGGGGTCAGACAGAGCATGGAACAATGGGGTCAGACTGAGCATGGAACAATGGGGTCAGACTGAGCATGGAACAATGGGGTCAGACTGAGCATGGAACAATGGGGTCAGAGCATGGAACAATGGGGTCAGACAGAGCATGGAACAATGGGGTCAGACAGAGCATGGAACAATGGGGTCAGACAGAGCATGGAACAATGGGGTCAGACTGAGCATGGAACAATGGGGTCAGACTGAGCATGGAACAATGGGGTCAGAGCATGGAACAATGGGGTCAGACAGAGCATGGAACAATGGGGTCAGACTGAGCATGGAACAATGGGGTCAGACAGAGCATGGAACAATGGGGTCAGAGCATGGAACAATGGGGTCAGACTGAGCATGGAACAATGGGGTCAGAGCATGGAACAATGGGGTCAGACTGAGCATGGAACAATGGGGTCAGACTGAGCATGGAACAATGGGGTCAGAGCATGGAACAATGGGGTCAGAGCATGGAACAATGGGGTCAGATTGAGCATGGAACAATGGGGTCAGAGCATGGAACAATGGGGTCAGAGCATGGAACAATGGGGTCAGACAGAGCATGGAACAATGGGGTCAGACAGAGCATGGAACAATGGGGTCAGACAGAGCATGGAACAATGGGGTCAGACTGAGCATGGAACAATGGGGTCAGACTGAGCATGGAACAATGGGGTCAGAGCATGGAACAATGGGGTCAGACAGAGCATGGAACAATGGGGTCAGACAGAGCATGGAACAATGGGCTCAGAGCATGGAACAATGGGGTCAGAGCATGGAACAATGGGGTCAGACTGAGCATGGAACAATGGGGTCAGAGCATGGAACAATGGGGTCAGACTGAGCATGGAACAATGGGGTCAGACTGAGCATGGAACAATGGGGTCAGAGCATGGAACAATGGGGTCAGAGCATGGAACAATGGGGTCAGACAGAGCATGGAACAATGGGGTCAGACAGAGCATGGAACAATGGGGTCAGACAGAGCATGGAACAATGGGGTCAGACTGAGCATGGAACAATGGGGTCAGACTGAGCATGGAACAATGGGGTCAGACTGAGCATGGAACAATGGGGTCAGACAGAGCATGGAACAATGGGGTCAGACAGAGCATGGAACAATGGGGTCAGACAGAGCATGGAACAATGGGGTCAGACTGAGCATGGAACAATGGGGTCAGAGCATGGAACAATGGGGTCAGACTGAGCATGGAACAATGGGGTCAGACTGAGCATGGAACAATGGGGTCAGACTGAGCATGGAACAATGGGGTCAGAGCATGGAACAATGGGGTCAGACTGAGCATGGAACAATGGGGTCAGAGCATGGAACAATGGGGTCAGACTGAGCATGGAACAATGGGGTCAGAGCATGGAACAATGGGGTCAGACTGAGCATGGAACAATGGGGTCAGACAGAGCATGGAACAATGGGGTCAGACTGAGCATGGAACAATGGGGTCAGAGCATGGAACAATGGGGTCAGACTGAGCATGGAACAATGGGGTCAGACAGAGCATGGAACAATGGGGTCAGACTGAGCATGGAACAATGGGGTCAGACTGAGCATGGAACAATGGGGTCAGACAGAGCATGGAACAATGGGGTCAGACAGAGCATGGAACAATGGGGTCAGACTGAGCATGGAACAATGGGGTCAGACAGAGCATGGAACAATGGGGTCAGACAGAGCATGGAACAATGGGGTCAGACTGAGCATGGAACAATGGGGTCAGACAGAGCATGGAACAATGGGGTCAGACTGAGCATGGAACAATAGGGTCAGAGCATGGAACAATGGGGTCAGACAGAGCATGGAACAATGGGGTCAGAGCATGGAACAATGGGGTCAGACTGAGCATGGAACAATGGGGTCAGACAGAGCATGGAACAATGGGGTCAGACAGAGCATGGAACAATGGGGTCAGACAGAGCATGGAGCAATGGGGTCAGACAGAGCATGGAACAATGGGGTCAGACTGAGCATGGAACAATGGGGTCAGACAGAGCATGGAACAATGGGGTCAGACAGAGCATGGAACAATGGGGTCAGACAGAGCATGGAACAATGGGGTCAGACAGAGCATGGAACAATGGGGTCAGACAGAGCATGGAACAATGGGGTCAGACAGAGCATGGAACAATGGGGTCAGACAGAGCATGGAACAATGGGGTCAGACAGAGCATGGAACAATGGGGTCAGAGCATGGAACAATGGGGTCAGACTGAGCATGGAACAATAGGGTCAGAGCATGGAACAATGGGGTCAGACTGAGCATGGAACAATGGGGTCAGAGCATGGAACAATGGGGTCAGACTGAGCATGGAACAATGGGGTCAGAGCATGGAACAATGGGGTCAGAGCATGGAACAATGGGGTCAGACTGAGCATGGAACAATGGGGTCAGACAGAGCATGGAACAATGGGGTCAGAGCATGGAACAATGGGGTCAGACTGAGCATGGAACAATGGGGTCAGACTGAGCATGGAACAATGGGGTCAGACTGAGCATGGAACAATGGGGTCAGAGCATGGAACAATGGGGTCAGACAGAGCATGGAACAATGGGGTCAGACAGAGCATGGAACAATGGGGTCAGACAGAGCATGGAACAATGGGGTCAGACAGAGCATGGAACAATGGGGTCAGACTGAGCATGGAACAATGGGGTCAGACTGAGCATGGAACAATGGGGTCAGACTGTGAGCACATAAATTATGAAAACGTCTGTACAGAAACCCATCCATAGTCCACAACAAAAATCTTGAAATAATAAATAGGAGTGAGTGTGCACACATTCATCAGTATATCCCATCCGAGTGTGCACACACTCATCAGTATTTCCCATCCGAGTGTGCACACACTTACCAGTATATCCCATCCACTTACTTCTTACTTTCTGTTACTATAGGAGTGAGTGTGCACACATTCATCAGTATATCCCATCCGAGTGTGCACACACTCATCGGTATATCCCATCCGAGTGTGCACACACTCATCAGTGCATCATATCCACTTACTTCTTACTTTCTGTTACTATAGGAGTGAGTGTGCACACACTCATCAGTGCATCATCAGTGCATCCCATCCACTTACTTTCTGTTACTATAGGAGTGAGTGTGCACACACTCATCAGTGCATCATCAGTGCATCCTATCCACTTACTTCTTACTTTCTGTTACTATAGGAGTGAGTGTGCACACACTCATCAGTGCATCCCATCCACTTCACACACTCATCAGTGCATCCCATCCACTTCACACACTCATCAGTGCATCCCATCCACTTCACACACTCATCAGTGCATCCCATCCACTTCACACACTCATCAGTGCATCCCATCCACTTCACACACTCATCAGTGCATCCCATCCACTTACTTCTTACTTTCTGTTACTATAGGAGTGAGTGTGCACACACTCATCAGTGCATCCCATCCACTTCACACACTCATCAGTGCATCCCATCCACTTCACACACTCATCAGTGCATCCCATCCACTTACTTCTTACTTTCTGTTACTATAGGAGTGAGTGTGCACACACTCATCAGTGCAACCCATCCACTTCACACACTCATCAGTGCATCCCATCCACTTCACACACTCATCAGTGCATCCCATCCACTTCACACACTCATCAGTGCATCCCATCCACTTACTTCTTACTTTCTGTTACTATAGGAGTGAGTGTGCACACACTCATCAGTGCAACCCATCCACTTCACACACTCATCAGTGCATCCCATCCACTTCACACACTCATCAGTGCATCCCATCCACTTCACACACTCATCAGTGCATCCAATCCACTTCACACACTCATCAGTGCATCCAATCCACTTCACACACTCATCAGTGCATCCCATCCACTTCACACACTCATCAGTGCATCCCATCCACTTCACACACTCATCAGTGCATCCCATCCACTTACTTCTTACTTTCTGTTACTATAGGAGTGAGTGTGCACACACTCATCAGTGCATCATCAGTGCATCCCATCCACTTACTTTCTGTTACTATAGGAGTGAGTGTGCACACACTCATCAGTACATCCCATCCACTTACTTTCTGTTACTATAGGAGTGTGCACACACTCATCAGTGCATCCCATCCACTTACTTTCTGTTACAATAGGAGTGTGCACACACTCATCTGTACATCCCATCCACTTACTTCTTACTTTCTGTTACTATAGGAGTGTGCACACACTCATCTGTACATCCCATCCACTTACTTCTTACTTTCTGTTACTATAGGAGTGTGCACACACTCATCTGTATATCCCATCCACTTACTTCTTACTTTCTGTTAGAATAGGAGTGTGCACACACTCATCTGTACATCCCATCCACTTACTTCTTACTTTCTGTTAGAATAGGAGTGTGCACACACTCATCTGTACATCCCATCCACTTACTTCTTACTTTCTGTTACAATAGGAGTGTGCACACACTCATCTGCACATCCCATCCACTTACTTCTTACTTTCTGTTACTATTTCCAGATTGCTGATGGATGTTGGTACGGAAGTTATCGTAAATGTGCACAGACCCTAAGTCAAAATTGAAAGGACTGAAATTATATTTTGAGGTAGCCGATATTTTGGGGGAAGCAAGGTGGCAGGATGGTTAAGGCGTTGGCCTGCCCATTCACTGCACGAGTGACCCGGGTTTGATTCCAGATCCAGGCCTCGTCCTTTCTTTCCAGTTTGACAGGAAAATCGAACTGAACGCCGAGTCCTTCGGATGGGGACTTAAAGCAAGTCTGACCCGTGCGCTTTACGCGCGTAAAACTCCCACGGCAGCCAAAAGTCACTACGACCAAGGAGAAATCCTGCTGCCTGGTATGTGCAGCAAATTGATCGCTAAGTTTAAGGGATTTTCTTTTCTCAAGTGTGTCAGAGAGCTACTTAACGTCCCTCCCTACATGTATACAGTACTGCATAGTGTTAAACTTTACATCCATCAAATAGTAGTCCCTTGTCAATGAAATGATCGTTACTGGTCATTACCTACAGTACTGCATAGCGTTAAACTTTACATCCATCAAATAGTAGTCCCTTGTCAATGAAATGATCGTTACTGTTCATTACCTACAGTACTGCATAGCGTTAAACTTTACATCCATCAAATAGTAGTCCCTTGTCAATGAAATGATCATTACTGTTCATTACCTACAGTACTTCATAGCGTTAAACTTTACATCCATCAAATAGTAGTCCCTTGTCAATGAAATGATCATTACTGTTCATTACCTACAGTACTGCATAGTGTTAAACTTTACATCCATCAAATAGTAGTTCCTTGTCAATGAAATGATCGTTACTGGTCATTACCTACAGTACTGCATAGCGTTAAACTTTACATCCATCAAATAGTAGTCCCTTGTCAATGAAATGATCGTTACTGTTCATTACCTACAGTACTGCATAGTGTTAAACTTTACATCCATCAAATAGTAGTTCCTTGTCAATGAAATGATCGTTACTTTTCATTACCTACAGTACTGCATAGCGTTAAACTTTACATCCATCAAATAGTAGTTCCTTGTCAATGAAATGATCGTTACTTTTCATTACCTACAGTACTGCATAGCGTTAAACTTTACATCCATCAAATAGTAGTTCCTTGTCAATGAAATGATCGTTACTGGTCATTACCTACAGTACTGCATAGCGTTAAACTTTACATCCATCAAATAGTAGTTCCTTGTCAATGAAATGATCGTTACTGTTCATTACCTACAGTACTGCATAGCGTTAAACTTTACATCCATCAAATAGTAGTTCCTTGTCAATGAAATGATCGTTACTGGTCATTACCTACAGTACTGCATAGCGTTAAACTTTACATCCATCAAATAGTAGTTCCTTGTCAATGAAATGATCGTTACTGGTCATTACCTACAGTACTGCATAGCGTTAAACTTTACATCCATCAAATAGTAGTTCCTTGTCAATGAAATGATCGTTACTTTTCATTACCTACAGTACTGCATAGCGTTAAACTTTACATCCATCAAATAGTAGTTCCTTGTCAATGAAATGATCGTTACTTTTCATTACCTACAGTACTGCATAGCGTTAAACTTTACATCCATCAAATAGTAGTTCCTTGTCAATGAAATGATCGTTACTGTTCATTACCTACAGTACTGCATAGCGTTAAACTTTACATCCATCAAATAGTAGTTCCTTGTCAATGAAATGATCGTTACTTTTCATTACCTACAGTACTGCATAGCGTTAAACTTTACATCCATCAAATAGTAGTTCCTTGTCAATGAAATGATCGTTACTTTTCATTACCTACAGTACTGCATAGCGTTAAACTTTACATCCATCAAATAGTAGTTCCTTGTCAATGAAATGATCGTTACTGTTCATTACCTACAGTACTGCATAGCGTTAAACTTTACATCCATCAAATAGTAGTTCCTTGTCAATGAAATGATCGTTACTGGTCATTACCTACAGTACTGCATAGCGTTAAACTTTACATCCATCAAATAGTAGTCCCTTGTCAATGAAATGATCGTTACTGTTCATTACCTACAGTACTGCATAGCGTTAAACTTTACATCCATCAAATAGTAGTTCCTTGTCAATGAAATGATCGTTACTGTTCATTACCTACAGTACTGCATAGTGTTAAACTTTACATCCATCAAATAGTAGTTCCTTGTCAATGAAATGATCGTTACTTTTCATTACCTACAGTACTGCATAGCGTTAAACTTTACATCCATCAAATAGTAGTTCCTTGTCAATGAAATGATCGTTACTTTTCATTACCTACAGTACTGCATAGCGTTAAACTTTACATCCATCAAATAGTAGTTCCTTGTCAATGAAATGATCGTTACTGGTCATTACCTACAGTACTGCATAGCGTTAAACTTTACATCCATCAAATAGTAGTTCCTTGTCAATGAAATGATCGTTACTGTTCATTACCTACAGTACTGCATAGCGTTAAACTTTACATCCATCAAATAGTAGTTCCTTGTCAATGAAATGATCGTTACTGGTCATTACCTACAGTACTGCATAGCGTTAAACTTTACATCCATCAAATAGTAGTTCCTTGTCAATGAAATGATCGTTACTGTTCATTACCTACAGTACTGCATAGCGTTAAACTTTACATCCATCAAATAGTAGTTCCTTGTCAATGAAATGATCGTTACTGTTCATTACCTACAGTACTGCATAGTGTTAAACTTTACATCCATCAAATAGTAGTTCCTTGTCAATGAAATGATCGTTACTGGTCATTACCTACAGTACTGCATAGCGTTAAACTTTACATCCATCAAATAGTAGTTCCTTGTCAATGAAATGATCGTTACTTTTCATTACCTACAGTACTGCATAGCGTTAAACTTTACATCCATCAAATAGTAGTTCCTTGTCAATGAAATGATCGTTACTTTTCATTACCTACAGTACTGCATAGCGTTAAACTTTACATCCATCAAATAGTAGTTCCTTGTCAATGAAATGATCGTTACTGTTCATTACCTACAGTACTGCATAGCGTTAAACTTTACATCCATCATAGTAGTCCCTTGTCAATGAAATGATCGTTACTGTTCATTACCGATAGTATTGCATAGCGCAAACTTTACATCCATCAAATAGTAGTTCCTTGACAATCAAATCAAATTCACTTCATTATCTCCCAAGGAGAAATGTTGTTCCGGTGCCAAACTAACAAGGACATCCACATTCAGCATGCATGAATAGGAGCAAAAGTTACACATAGTACATGCTTAAAGATACACATTATATGTGGATACATACACATCCACATTCAGCATGCATGAATAGGAGCAAAAGTTACACATAATACACGCTTAAAAATACACATTATATGTGGATACATACACGGGTGGGGGGTGGGGGGGTGGGGGGGGATGGTTGGGGTGGTGGTGTTGAAGGGACGTGGGTGTTGGTGTGTTGTGTTATGATTATATGCAATGCATTCTCTAATATGTATTCATTTTCATAGAGATGTATGGTGAGGATGCGTGGGCCAGTTTGTTAGAAATGTTTGTACAAATGGTGAGTGAAAAGCGCATTGAGTTGCTTTGCAAGATTAGGCGCTATATAAGCATTATTAATTATTATTATTATTATACACATCTAAGGATAAGCATGCATAGTTACCTTTAACACAATGAACACACATTTAAAACCTAAAAGGATCATGAGCTTAGGAGGTGGATGGATCTGGGGATGAAGGATTTCTGTGCCCTGGAGTTGACTTTAAAAGTTTTGTAGCGATGTCCAGAAGGTAATAGTTCGCAATGTTTGTTCAAAACATGGGAGGTGTCATCTACAATCTTCCTGGCTTTATGCTTGGTTTGTCTTTCGTACATCTCATTCAAACCCATCTCTCTCTTTCCAACAACTTTACTACACACATTCACCACATCACCCAACACACGCTTGTTCTTCAAACACAGACTTCCAAACCAACACATAAAGGAAACAGTAAGCACAGACTCAATGCAGCTACTATAGTACGTATGCAAAATGTTTGAATTAATACCAATATTTTTCAGTCTGTGCAAAATAAACAATCTTGATTGACATTTCTTATGTATGTTGTGTGTGTTCTTGTCGAAAGTCAGTTTGTCGTCCAAAATGGTACCTGTATTTGTATTCTGATACTCTTTCCACTGTTTCACCATCAATTTCTACCTTTGGCACTGGGGGTGAATCCTTCCTAAAGTCTATTAACATTTATTTTGTTTTGAGCACATTGAGGTCCAGATAGTTTTCTTTACACCACAGACAGAATTTCGCAACTTGACTAAAGAAGTGAGAATCATAATTTGAAAGGTCTTGTATGGCCGAATCGTCTGAATATTTTATGATAGGAACATTCTCAGTACCTCTATAGTTGTTGGTATACAAGGTAAAAAGAACAGGAGAGAGAACAGTACCCTGAGGCGCACCAGTTGAAGTAGAGAGTGGAGAGGAGAGCACTGACTGATAGCGGACTGACTGGCTTCTATTGAGAAGAAAGTTAACAAGCCAGAGGGTCAATTTAGGATCAACATGAAGGTCTAACAACTTCAATGAAATGACATTACAGTTCATTACCGATGGCCCTTGTCAATGCAATGATCATTACAGTTCATCATCGATGGCCCTCCTTGTCAATGCAATGATCATTACAGTTCATTACCGATGGTCCTTGTCAGTGCAATGATCATTACTGTTCATTATCGATGGCCCTTTGTCAGTGCAATGATCATTACTGTTCATTACCGATGGCCCTCCTTGTCAGTGCAATGATCATTACTGTTCATTATCGATGGCCCTTGTCAGTGCAATGATCATTACAGTTCATTACAGATGGCTCTCCTTGTCAATGCAATGATCATTACTGTTCATTACCGATGGCCCTTGTCAATGCAATGATCATTACAGTTCATCACCGATGGCCCTCCTTGTCAATGCAATGATCATTACAGTTCATTACCGATGGCCCTTGTCAATGCAATGATCATTACAGTTCATTATCGATGGCCCTCCTTGTCAATGCAATGATCATTACAGTTCATTACCGATGGCCCTCCTTGTCAATGCAATGATCATTACTGTTCATTACCGATGGCCCTCCTTGTCAATGCAATGATCATTACAGTTCATTACCGATGGCCCTTGTCAATGCAATGATCATTACAGTTCATTACCGATGGCCCTTGTCAGTGCAATGATCATTACAGTTCATTACCGATGGCCCTTGTCAATGCAATGATCATTACAGTTCATTATCGATGGCCCTCCTTGTCAGTGCAATGATCATTACAGTTCATTACCGATGGCCCTTGTCAATGCAATGATCGTTACTGTTCATTACCGATGGCCCTCCTTGTCAATGCAATGATCATTACTGTTCATTACCGATGGCCCTTGTCAATGCAATGATCATTACTGTTCATTACCGATGGCCCTCCTTGTCAATGCAATGATCATTACTGTTCATTACCGATGGCCCTTGTCAATGCAATGATCGTTACTGTTCATTACCGATGGCCCTTGTCAGTGCAATGATCATTACAGTTCATTACCTATGGCCCTTGTCAATGCAATGATCATTACTGTTCATTACCGATGGCCCTCCTTGTCAATGCAATGATCATTACTGTTCATTACCGATGGCCCTTGTCAATGCAATGATCATTACTGTTCATTACCGATGGCCCCCTTGTCAATGCAATGATCATTACTGTTCATTACCGATGGCCCTTGTCAATGCAATGATCGTTACTGTTCATTACCGATGGCCCTTGTCAGTGCAATGATCATTACAGTTCATTACCTATGGCCCTTGTCAATGCAATGATCATTACAGTTCATTACCGATGGCCCTTGTCAATGCAATGATCATTACTGTTCATTACGCCATGCCTAAATTGCCTACCATCCCTTTTCTTCAGTCTCCCTCTTCCTTCCCTCTGCCTGACCACTACACGCACGCAACACGCGTGCGTGCGCCACCACTCTGCCAGCCCCCCTCCCCCCCACTACAGTACAGCCGCAATGAGTTACTGGCTGTACAACCTTCGACCCCTGACTCTGCCCTTGTTGCCACGCTACGTCATCTGCATATAGGGATTAATCTTCCACGCACGCGAGGCTGCAGAGGAGGAAAAAGGAAGCAACGGAAGATTTCTGTCGTCTGCTCAATTCCTCGCCTTCCCCCTTCACCTACCAAACGGATGAGTATTTCTAACTTACTTACTGTTCCCGTTGCTTCGCCTACAAAAGATGCTAATTTTATTGTTGCCCAGTTTAACCCCCGTTCCGTTGGCGTCCCACAGAAACGTTCTTCTATTAATTATTTCATTGTAGAGAACGATGTTGATATTTTCTGCATCACTGAATCCTGGCTTCTGCCTTCGGGTGATGAAGCTAAATGCGCTGATCTCTCTCCCCCTGGCTACAAAACCATCTCCTATCCTCGCTCTTCACGTGGCGGAGGCATTGCCTTTGTCGTGCGTGAAAAACTGTGCCTCCATCTCACCTCTACCTCCCTCTTCCCCTTTCCACACTCCTCCTTTGAACTGGCCCAGCTCTCCGTTACTCTCCGTCAGCACTGCCTACAGCTTTTCTGCCTCTACCGCCCCCCTCCCAACAAGAAAAACAAACTTTCGGACTCCCTCTTCCTCGACGAGTTTCCCTCTTTGCTGGAGCACTGCAATACTATCAGCGGTGTTCCAATCATCATGGGAGACTTCAACATTCATGTTGATGTTCCCACTGACCCCCTCACCCTCCGCTTCACCGCACTGCTGGATGACTTCGACCTGCACCAGGCTGTGACCTTCCCCACCCACCAGAAAGGTCACACCCTTGACCTGGTTATCGTCAGACGTGACGACGAAGACGTCCTGCGGTCTACTGCTCCTGACTCCTTCCTGGACTTTTCTGACCATCTCTGTGTTCTTTCCTGCCTCCGTTTATCTCGCCCTTCATGCCCTCCTGTGTATGCTGAGACCAGGAAGATCTCCTCCATCGACATCACTGCCTTCATGTCTGACCTCAGGGCCAGACTTGACTCAACTCTACAGCCTTCTGCCGACCAGCTCCACCACCTCCTGACCAGTCTACTCGACCTCCACGCCCCTGTCATCCGTCGCAAGATCTCCAGTAGGCCTCCATCACCGTGGTATGCTTCTGTGGCACCTGAGGTGACTCAGGGTAAACAAGAACGCCGCCGTGCAGAGCGCCAGTGGGTCAAGACTGGACTTGAAATTCACAAACAGATTTTTCGAGCCATGAACAAAATTGTGTCTGACATTATAGATAAGGCCAAATGCTCTTGTTTGAATGCCCAAATTCTCGCTTGTACCACTTCACGTCAATTGTTTAGCTTAGCCAACTCCCTCCTTGGTAAACCAAAGTCCACACCTCTACCTTCTTCTATCCCTGTGTCTGAACTCCCTCAACGTTTCTCTGATTTCTTTCACAGCAAGATAGCCACCATCCGCCACAATCTTGATTCTCAATCTGCTCCACCATCAACTGACTCTGTCCCTGATCCCTCCTTTTCTGGCAGTATGTGGTCTGAGTTCCGTTCTGTTTCCACTGATGAGGTTAAGAAGATTTTGACCCGAACTCAGACTAAAACCTGTGAACTAGACCCTCTACCTTCATCTCTCTTCTCCCAGTGTCTTGATGATCTCCTTCCTTACTTTACATCCATCATCAATGAATCTCTATGTTCAGGCCGCTTTCCAACTCATTTCAAATCTGCAGTTGTCAAACCTCTCTTAAAGAAGCCTAGTCTTGATCCTGAAAATCTAAATTACTATCGGCCTGTCTCTAATCTTTCATTCCTTTCTAAGCTTACGGAAAAGGTGGTTCTTAAACAGCTGTCTGACCATCTTCAGGTAAATGATCTCTTCTATCCAAACCAGTCTGCTTATCGAGCAGGTCACAGTACTGAGACAGCCCTCTTAAAGATAACGAACGACCTGCTCACTGCCTTGGATGAAAACAAGGTTTCTCTTCTCTCTCTCCTTGATCTTTCTGCAGCGTTTGACACTATTGACCACTCCATCCTCATTTCTAGACTTCACACCTCCTTTGGTCTATCTGGGGCTGTTCTTTCCTGGTTTTCTTCCTACCTCTCTGATCGCACACAGAAAGTTGTTGTCAATGGTTCTCCATCTCTTCCAAAAGGTCTTCAGTTCGGTGTGCCCCAAGGTTCAGTCTTAGGTCCTATCCTTTTTGTTCTTTATACCCAACCTCTCTCCGCCATCATCAACCAGCATTCTATTCTACATCATAGCTTTTCTGATGACAATCAACTGTACATTTCTGCCCACCTGAGTCAATTAGATCAAATGATTTCTTCTTCTAAGTTGTGCATCTCTGCTGTTAAAACATGGATGTTTTACAACAAACTGCAACTGAATGCTGATAAGACAGAGATGATTCTTGTAGCCTCTAACCACACAATTAAAACTCAGGTTCTCCCAGGTTCTGTAGACATTGATGGCACTGAGATCAAGCTATCGGCATCCGTCCGCAATCTAGGTGTTACTTTGGACCAAACCCTTTCTTTCAAACAGCATGTTTCCAATGTTTGCAAGGCTTGCTATCTAGAACTTCGAAGAATTAGTTCCATCCGCCGTTTCCTCTCTCAGGATGCCCTGAAGACTCTAGTATGTGCTTTTGTCCTGTCTCGCCTTGACTACTGTAACTCACTTCTTGCTGGCTGTCCATCAATTCTCATCTCTAAGCTCCAACGGGTCCAGCATAATGCTGCTCGTCTCATTTCTCGCTCCCCTAGGTACGATCACATCACTCCGGTTCTTCGTTCCCTACATTGGCTCCCAGTTCAATCACGTATTGACTACAAAATTCTCCTCCTTGCCTTCAAGTCACTGAATGATCAAGCTCCCCAGTATCTCTCTGATCTTCTTCATCTCTATGTCCCAGCTCGCCAACTACGTTCGTCTTCTGATTCTCGTCTCCTTTCCATTCCCTCCATCCGTCTCAAATCTGCTGGCCAACGTTCTTTTTCTTGTCAAGCACCATCTCTGTGGAATTCTCTGCCTTCTCCTCTCCGACACTCCAACTCAGTCTCCTCATTCAAAACCTCTCTTAAAACCCATCTTTTTCCTGCTGCGCCCTAAATATTTGATCAGTTGTCTATCGTTGTGTGCACGTGAGGGAAGATTGATTTAAGAGGTTTGTGCTGTGTTTTGTGGTGCGTGTGTGTGCGTGTGTGTGTGTGTGTGTGTGTGTGTGTGTGTGAGTGTGTGTGTGTGTGTGTGTGTGTGTGAGAGCATGAATGTGTGCTTGTGTGTATTTTGGTTTTTGTGGGTTGTGTGTGCACGCATGTGTGTGTGTTTGTGTGCGTGTCTGTGTGTCTGTCTGCGTGCGTACGTTGTGTGCGAGGGTGTTTGTGTCTGCGTGTTGGTGTATGTGGTCAGTCCATGCGGCTCAGTTGCTGTGACTTACCGAATGGGGTATGAACGAGTTGGCGTCAATAATTGTGTGTTTATGTGTGTGTGTGTGTGTGTGTGTGTGTGTGTGTGTGTGTGTGTGTGTGTGTGTGCGTGCGTGTGTGTGTGTGTGTGTGTGTGCGCGTGTGCGTGTGTGTGTGCGTGTGTGTGTGTGTGCGTGTGTGTTAGAGAGAGAGAGAGAGTTGCTTTGCATATGCACTGTTGGTGGTTGGTGTCACTCTTGAATGTTTTTTGTTGTTGTTGTTATCTGTTGATGAATAATTGATTGTAAAGCGCTTTGGGCTCATCTGAGGTAAAGCGCTATATAAATGTACTGTTATTATTATTATTACCGATGGCCCTTGTCAGTGCAATGATCATTACAGTTCATTACCGATGGCCCTTGTCAGTGCAATGATCATTACAGTACATTACCTATGGTCCTTGTCAATGCAATGATCATTACTGTTCATTACCGATGGCCCTTGTCAATGGAATGATCATTACTGTTCATTACCGATGGTCCTTGTCAATGCAATGATCGTTACTGTTCATTACCGATGGCCCTTGTCAATGCAATGATCATTACAGTTCATTACCGATGGCCCTTGTCAATGCAATGATCATTACTGTTCATTACCGATGGCCCTCCTTGTCAATGCAATGATCATTACAGTTCATTACCGATGGCCCTTGTCAATGCAATGATCATTACAGTTCATTACCGATGGCCCTTGTCAATGCAATGATCATTACAGTTCATTACCGATGGCCCTCCTTGTCAATGCAATGATCATTACAGTTCATTACCGATGGCCCTTGTCAATGCAATGATCGTTACTGTTCATTACCGATGGCCCTCCTTGTCAGTGCAATGATCATTACTGTTCATTACCGATGGCCCTTGTCAATGCAATGATCATTACTGTTCATTACCGATGGCCCTCCTTGTCAATGCAATGATCATTACTGTTCATTACCGATGGCCCTTGTCAATGGAATGATCATTACTGTTCATTACCGATGGTCCTTGTCAATGCAATGATCGTTACTGTTCATTACCGATGGCCCTTGTCAGTGCAATGATCATTACAGTTCATTACCGATGGCCCTTGTCAATGCAATGATCATTACTGTTCATTACCGATGGCCCTCCTTGTCAATGCAATGATCGTTACTGTTCATTACCGATGGCCCTTGTCAGTGCAATGATCATTACAGTTCATTACCGATGGCCCTTGTCAATGCAATGATCATTACTGTTCATTACCGATGGCCCTTGTCAATGCAATGATCATTACAGTTCATTACCGATGGCCCTTGTCAGTGCAATGATCATTACAGT
>CM065686.1:1094896-1097396 GCA_017654935.2 Phymorhynchus buccinoides
GAAAAGCCTGAAAGAGAACCATTATACCCTTGATTGGCATCTCTTAACAAATACAATGAGCGGGTAAAGGTCAAGATGTGCCACCCCCCCTGCATTTCTCGGTTAATTGTATTTTTCCGTTTTTGCCTTTCTTACCATACATAAAGCTGTATTTTAGGAACCTTTTTAGCTAATAACCTTTTTGGAATACTAACCATATCCCTAACCCTATCCCTAAACCTAACCCTACCCCCCACCCTATAAGATGGAAAAACGCAACGAACCACAACTGTGACAAATCGCGGTGTACTGCAGTACATAGTGGGGGGTAAGGTTAGGTTTAGGGCTAGGGTTAGGGTTAGGGTTAGTATTCCAAAAAGAGAATTAGCTGAAAATGTTCCTAAAATACAGCTTTATGTATGGTAAGAAAGGCAAAAACAGAAAAATACAATTAACCGAGAAATGCTAGGGGGGTGGCACATCTTTACCTTTACCCAATGACCGGTACTCCGTGACTGGGATGGTGTTGGGTAAGAGTCTGCTGCTGAAACGATCACCTAGAAAAGCCTGAAAAACAACCATATGTTTTCTTGATCACCATCACCCAACAAGCACACTGAGCTGTGCATTGTGTGACTGGGACGGTGTTGGGTAAAAGTCTGCTGCCATAGTAGTCACCAAGGAAGGCCTGAGAGCTAACCATTTATATCCTCGATCAGCATTTCCATACAAGCAGATATATTCTATGACTGAGATGGTGCTTGGCACTAAACGTCAGCCATGGTGATCACCAGAAATGCCTAAAAGAGGACCATACACATTCTTGATCAGCATTATCCAAGAATTGAGTTGGGTAAGAACATGCTGCCAATAGCAACTACAAAAAAGAAAAAGTCTGAAAACAAATCAGACATAATTTTTTATATTCTTAATTATCATCGCCCAATAGGCAAGCAGAACGGGATTCTGCAAGCGCAAACCTCCGCCAAGGAACCATTCACTGACTTGAAAACTGTTACTAGTGTTAGCCCTAAACCCTAACTTCTCAAGAAACACATATATTTTAATCAGCATTACGCAAAGAGTACAAGGTGGCACACCTTCACATGATGAACCACCAGGGTGGAGGAGTGAACACAGCGATGAACAGCAGGGTGATGGAGTGAACACAGCGATAAACCACCAAGGTGGTGGAGTGAACACAGCGATAAACAGCAGGCAGAGGGGGAGAAAGTGGAGGAGTGAACACAGCGATAAACAGCAGGCAGAGGGGGAGAAAGTGGTGGAGTGAACACAGCGATAAACAGCAGGGTGGTGGAGTGAACACAGCGATAAACAGCAGGCAGAGGGGGAGAAGGTGGAGGAGTGAACACAGCGATAAACAGCAGGCAGAGGGGGAGAAAGTGGAGGAGTGAACACAGCGATAAACAGCAGGGTGGTGGAGTGAACACAGCGATAAACAGCAGGCATAGGGGGAGAAGGTGGAGGAGTGAACACAGCGATAAACAGCAGGCAGAGGGGGAGAAAGTGGAGGAGTGAACACAGCGATAAACAGCAGGCAGAGGGGGAGAAGGTGGAGGAGTGAACACAGCGATAAACAGCAGGGTGGTGGAGTGAACACAGCGATAAACAGCAGGCATAGGGGGAGAAGGTGGAGGAGTGAACACAGCGATAAACAGCAGGCAGAGGGGGAGAAAGGTGGAGGAGTGAACACAGCGATAAACAGCAGGCAGAGGGGGAGAAGGTGGAGGAGTGAACACAGCGATAAACAGCAGGCATAGGGGGAGAAGGTGGAGGAGTGAACACAGCGATAAACAGCAGGCAGAGGGGGAGAAGGTGGAGGAGTGAACACAGCGATAAACAGCAGGCAGTGGGGGAGAAGGTGGAGGAGTGAACACAGCGATAAACAGCAGGCAGAGGGGGAGAAGGTGGAGGAGTGAACACAGCGATAAACAGCAGGCAGAGGGGGAGAAGGTGGAGGAGTGAACACAGCGATAAACAGCAGGCAGAGGGGGAGAAAGTGGAGGAGTGAACACAGCGATAAACAGCAGGCAGAGGGGGAGAAGGTGGAGGAGTGAACACAGCGATAAACAGCAGGCAGAGGGGGAGAAGGTGGAGGAGTGAACACAGCGATAAACAGCAGGCAGAGGGGGAGAAAGTGGAGGAGTGAACACAGCGATAAACAGCAGGCAGAGGGGGAGAAGGTGGAGGAGTGAACACAGCGATAAACAGCAGGCAGAGGGGGAGAAGGTGGAGGAGTGAACACAGCGATAAACAGCAGGCAGAGGGGGAGAAGGTGGAGGAGTGAACACAGCGATAAACAGCAGGCAGAGGGGGAGAAGGTGGAGGAGTGAACACAGCGATAAACAGCAGGCAGAGGGGGAGAAGGTGGAGGAGTGAACACAGCGATAAACAGCAGGGTGATGCAGAGAGACACACAGACAGACTGATGCATATGGAGTGAACACAGCAATAAACAGCAGGCAGAGGGGGAGAAGGTGGAGGAGTGAACACAGCGATA
>CM065686.1:1102396-1104896 GCA_017654935.2 Phymorhynchus buccinoides
GTCACTTTTGATCACAACAAAATGTTTGCTAATTTCACAAAACTGTTCATTGTTGGCGTATGAGAACTGTGGTGCGTGTGCGTGCGTGCGCATGTGTGTGTGTGTGTGTGCATGTATGTGTGTGCATGTGTGTGTGCATATATGCGTGTGTGTGAACGTGCGTGCGTGCGGCGCGTATGTGTGGGCGTGTATGTTAGTATTCCTTATATTAGTATGTCAGTTTGTTGGCGTCTGTAATGAAGGCGTGATTAACGTTGAGTGAGAAATAGAGAAAAATTAAAAGAGAGTAATATAGAGACGGACAGAGAATGTGTGTGTATGTGTGTGTGCGCGTGTTTATGCATATGCGCGTACGGATGTGTCTATATGTGAACGTGAGAGTGCGTGTATGCACGTGTGCGTACGCGCACACGTGTGTTCGTGCGCGCGTGCATGTTAATATTTCTGTTGAAGTAGGCCTACGTTTTAATTTTATACAGTTTGTTGGCGTCTGTAATTACAGCGTGATTAATATTTTGAATGAGAAAGAGAAATGGGACATGCAGTTTTACCCTGGGAAATGTCAAACCTTGCCCGTCACGCGAAGCAGGAAGCCCTCACATTTGTCCTACCACCTTCATGGTCACACCCTGGACACAGTGCAGTCGGCAAAGTACCTGGGCGTCACCCTCCAGGCAAATGGCAGCTGGGACATCCATCTGAGTGCCGTCACAGCTAAAGCCAGTCAGACGCTCGGCTTTCTCCGTCGCAACCTCAAGATCGCCTCCACTGAGCTGAGAGCAAAAGCCTACATTGCCTTTGTAAGGCCGCTTCTTGAATACGCCTGCTCAGTGTGGGACCCCTCCACTCAGAAAAACATCGACAGAGTGGAGCTGATCCAATGGAGAGCAGCAAGATTCATCCTCAATCAATACCGTAGGACAGCCAGCATCACAGCAATGCTCCAGAGCTTGACTGGAGCTCCCTGCAGCAATGCCGCCAGGTGACAAGACTCACCATGCTGCATAAAATACAAAATGACATGTTGAGCGTCAATAAGAACAGACTTGTCCCCCAACCAGAGCGGCAGCGCAGAGGACACACACTGCAATTCCTTGTCCCCCAATGTCGAACACAATACCGACAGAGTTCCTTTTTCCCACGTACCATCAGGGAGTGGAACATCCTACCTTCAGCAGCAGTTGAGGCCAGAACTCCAGAGAGCTTCGCGACTAGAGTCTGGGAGCACCTGACTGGAAAACCTCCTGCTGCAACCGCCACGTCTGATGGCCCCACTCTGGGGACGTCAGACTAACAAGCACCAACAGCCCCCCCCTCTCCCAGCCCCCCCTTTGGTCCCCCATCTTCCCCCACCCCCTCCTCCCCTCTTCCAGCAACCCAACGGATGAACAGTTTCCTAGTTTTCGTATGATCTGTGCTCTCTCTGTTGTTTTATTTCTTCTCAGGCCTTGAGCCTTTCTTCCGGCAAAAGTGATCTCAAACCTCCCCGGTTCCGTGGCATAATAATCAAAGTGTTGATTGTGGCCACGTACAGTCAAGAAGAAGAAGAGAAGACAAATTTCAATTAAAAGAGAGTAAAAAAAAAAATACGGGAGAGAGAGAGAGAGAGAGAGAGAGAGAGAGAGAGAGAGAGAGAGAGAGAGAGAGAGAGGGGGGGGGGGTGAGGGGGGATGAAGTAGTGGCAGAGGATGGGCAACAAAGGAGGTCAGATCACTGGCAGCTAGGCCTACTCACACACGCAGCAACACACCAGCGAAGCTTGGCTGCTTGTAGCCTATAGGATGGTAGGGTTTGAGAGGGTATCGCTGTGGCGGACTGCAGGAAAATCTACACACTGACACTAGCTGTATTTCAGTTTAAATTACTCGGCTACAGTTCGACGGAACATCTAACTAAGTACATGTAGACACTTTAAACGCAAGGTGACTCTAGAACTTATATGTAAAAGCACACTTATCAACACTGGCTACTTTAGACAGAACACACCGAGGAAAATGCCACATAAATCTGTGGTACTGAGGAAAAAAACTAGACCTTGATAGTGCGCACTGTTCCTCTATACCAATCCTGACTGCTATAATGTACACAAAGCGTGCGTTATTAATCAACACTATTTACACCACAAATTATTTTCTATATGAATCACTGTTCACACAATGCTGTTCCCCACACACATATGTATCCGCACACCAAATGTTTTTGCATACCGACCAGATTTTTAGACGCAGTGGACGAAAACATACGGAGTAGAATTTCGCTTCTGTTTCTTTACTTGTTCTGGTGCTTCCAGAAGGAAATGAAAGGTTGAGTCATTCGCATTTCCCGCCTCTGGAAGCCTAGTAGGCGGCAACTAAAAGGTCTGGAAAAGCCGGTTTTGTAAAGCAGTGAATGGGAAAAGAAACATTGGAAGAAGAAGAAGAAGAAGAAGAAGAAGAAGAAGAAGAAGAAGAAGAAGAAGAAGAAGAAGAAGAAAAGAAGAAGAAGAAGAAGAAGAAGAAGA
>CM065686.1:1109896-1117396 GCA_017654935.2 Phymorhynchus buccinoides
TAATCAAAAGAATGTAAAAGACCGACAGAATTTATCTTTTGGAGATATTAAAGTACACTGAAACTTGTACATTCACTCTAATGTGCATGCTTACTGCATCTGCAAACACAAATATGCAACACAAACACACACACACACACACACACACACACACACACACACACACACACACACACACACACCTCCTCCCCCACCACACACACACACACACACACACCTCCTCCCCCACCACACACACACACACACACACCTCCTCCCCCACCACACACCCACCCACATACCAGTGAATAAAATATAATGCAATGTAACATCATATTTTTAACGCTAATAGAACACAACACAACACAAAATAACATCTTCACTCTCTTAGCCAGATGATCTTTATACCACAGCTGGCTTTGGGGAAGGTCCCCAAAGGCCAGTCAGTTCTGCAGCACACTCGCAGATATAAAACTTGTGCAAGTTATGTGCACAAACCAATATGATGCGCAATCCGAAAAAAAATCTGGAAGTAAGAAATGCGAAAGATGTGCCCATTATACACGGAAACCCATTGTCACGGTACGGCGTCCAAGTATATCAACCGTTGTTGGATCTTTAAATTATTTGATATTTGTTTTGTTGGAGGAATTAGGCATGTCTACCTTATTCATAACTTCGCGTCATAATAAAAGGCTAGGACGTCATTATGCATAGTTACGTATTTCTTAGTTGATTTGTTAATTAATAGTCTAAATATCGATTTGTATTAATCGATAAACAAGTTTTAATGTTAACGTTTGAATCTTATTGAACAGTTAGTTGACATAGTATCGCAACCTGCATTGTGATGAATTTCAGTAGGAACTATTTTCTTTCGTCACAGATCAATAATACTGTTACGTCATATAACGGGTTACAAATAGTTCTTTGTTGTACATGGCTGTTTGTAAACATCTTTGTTAGGTTCCCAAAAGTTAATTTCATTATTTAGTTCTGTGCGTCATATTGTTGGGTCTATTCGTTGGGGATCTTTTGCTGGTGAGTAGCAGTAGTCGGCACACGATCTCTCATGCAAATATCCAGAGTGGATTGTGTTGTTTTGTAAAGTAAACCTGTGTCGAGTCTTGTCGTTGGCCGTTACGATCATCTTCTTCTTCACTGTCTGTCCCTCTCTCATGTCGCATTGTTCCTTGATTACTTTGACATGGAAAGCCATACGACAACTTATTATTTTTGTTAATTATCTTTGGAGACGGAACTTATGACTACCCGACTTTGACAACTCACTCAGTACGTAGAAAAGAGAACTCAAAAACGGTGTTCTTGTATCGTATCCTTGCAGGGGGAGATTCTCGTCACCTCATCTTCGTCTTCATCCTCCTCTTCGTCTTCATCCTCGTCTTCGTCTTCATCTTGGTCACCTTCTACCCTTCTTCATCGACCTCTGCATCTTCATCTTCTACATGAAAAGGGATGTTTCGGAAAGTACAATAATTATCATTATTCGAGGACAATAAAGTGTAAAAGTAAAGATTATTGATTTCTGGCAAGAGACTCTAAAGGATACTTTCCCTAAATTTATAACCTCTCATTTCGGTTAGAAAGAGGCAGTAATGTGAAACCGAGACTACTACGTTCTCCGACAGCCACGTTCCTGAGGGCCAGCATTCCTGAACTACCTCATCATCATCTTCAACCAGAAACTGACTTCGTTGGAGCGGGTTCCTTTGGGCACCGACCGACCAACCTATATTCGTGGACATCACACCATCACACTCTTGTGTACACACATACCGAAGCATACACTCTCTCACACACATCAAACGAGATCATCGAATGTGAGTAGTGTTATTTCATATATTTTATTCCAGTGACTGGAGTGGAAGGCGAACCAGAGCATCAACATTCGGCTGCATTCTTTGACGTTACCTCCGTCATCCATTTTGGATACATATATACATATTCGCGATTGTTTGTATTAGGTGTGGCCCATCATCAAATCCCTCCTCTTATCTTATAGTTAGCTTCTGTCACCTTTATCTGACTGATCATACTGTCCTCCTACTCCTCTTCACTATATCTTTATCTTCACATGTGAACTATCCCTCCTGCTCTCTATAGTAAAATAAAAAATTGTTACATTTGACGAGCGACTCCTTTTTTGTGTGAAAAAAGGTTGTGGCAGTTCCTGAAATCCTTGGACTGAAGGAACTGAAATGTGACTCCCATCACCCACGTAAAACTGGTATACCCGAAACGTTACACCCATCCATAATCCATTCGCTTATTTCTTGTGTATGGGCCCTATGGGTATTTCATGCAGAACTTGCACACTGTGGATGTATGGGCCCTATGGGGATTTCAGGCAGAACTTGCACACTGTGGATGTATGGGCCCTATGGGGATTTCATGCAGAACTTGCACATTGTGGATGTATGGGCCCTATGGGGGTTTCATGCAGAACTTGCACATTGTGGATGCAATGCACACAAGCCTAAGACTGTGCAGCCTGCAGTATACTGACCAGTGAAGGCGGAGCTGAAAAACACTTTGACCACGTTGGACTCCTGAGGTGGTAGATCATTGAGCCACCCTTTCAAATGGTAAATGCAACACAGCACAAAGGCAACCAATGCCCCCAGGCTGCAGTATACTGACCAATGCCCCAGGCTGCAGTATACTGACCAATGCCCCAGGCTGCAGTATACTGACCAATGTCCCCAGGCTGCAGACTACTGACCAATGCCCCCAGGCTGCAGACTACTGACCAATGCCCCCAGGCTGCAGTATACTGACCAATGTCCCCAGGCTGCAGAATACTGACCAATGCCCCAGGCTGCAGTATACTGACCAATGCCCCAGGCTGCAGTATACTGACCAATGCCCCAGCCTGCAGCATACTGACCAATGCCCCAGCCTGCAGTATACTAACCAATGCCCCAGCCTGCAGCATACTGACCAATGCCCCAGCCTGCAGTATACTGCCAATGCCCCAGCATGCAGTATACTGACCAATGCCCCAGCCCGCAGTATACTGACCAATGGCCCAGCCTGCATTATACTGACCAATGGCCCAGCCTGCATTATACTGACCAATGGCCCAGCATGCAGTATACTGACCAATGGCCCAGCCTGCATTATACTGACCAGTGAAGGTGGAGCTAAAAAACACTTTGACCACGTTGGACTCCTGAGGCGGCAGGTCATTGAGCCAGCCCTCCAGCGCCCTCTGGTAACTGGCCCGCCCAGACGATGATGTCATGTCCATGGTGACTGTGGTGATGATGATGATGATGATGCCCCGCTAATGCTGAGTCAGTGCTACACAACAAAATAAAACAACAACAACACACACACACACACACACACACACACACACACACACACACACACACATATGGATTAACTCATGCATGTACACAAATACAGTGGAGATAGCTTTTTAAAAGTCAAAATTGGAGGGACTGAAACTTTATTTTGAGATTAAAAAAAAGAGGAGGTTATGAAGGGATGGAGAAACAGACAGAGAAACAGACAGAGACAGAGACAGAAAGAGTGGCAGACAATATAGTATAGTAAGTATTTCTAAACATTTTCTTGTTCAAAATATGAGATGCGACTTTACTTGGGCTTCAAATGTTGAAATCAATATATTCTAATGATTTTAAAATGAAGCCAACAAGCATTACAGTAAGAGAAAAATAATACTGACATTGAGCAGGGGTGGTGTGTGTGTACAGATTTAGCCTGACAGTCAACTGTACGCCTGCTATTCCTATTAGGCCTAACTAAATCAAACCAAATGTTGAGTTGTGTTTATTTATTTACAATGGTAGGTAGGTAGGTAGGTGATGTAGGGCTATGCATAGGCCTCTCGGCCCTTATTACGCCCCTTCTCGATGAATTTGACTTGTCAGAATTTATTTAGTGGTTTGCGTCTCTTAAATCAATAAACTAATAAAAAGATAAATCTTTAAGAGAATGGCTTTTTTATATATATATATATATATATATATACATCTGAAGAAAAAAAACACAACAAATCCTTTGTAAGTTCTAATTTTTTTATATCCAAGCTTTCGAGGGAGTAACCCCTCTTTTTCAAGGTACAGAACTGACAAAGGTAGAAACACCACGTAAAAAAGACTTATGACGTAGAACGATGACATTACATAGAAACTAAAATGACGTATCCTTAAACTTTATCATTGCCTTGTCAACACTCCCCCCCCCCCCCACCCCCCCCACCCCACCCCCAACACACACATATCACCCTCTCCCTACCCTCTCTCCTCTCTCTATAAAAAGTGAAAATGTAGGATAAGTCGATACAATTATGAAAAATGAAGTGACAATTAAACCCTATTTAATGAAGAAATGTTTCTTCTAAATTAAAACCAATAATTATGCTAAAACTAAAGACACGATTTGTTTATCAACAAAAGGTATTATTAGGACTGAGCAAAAAGTCTAAGATAGTCAAATGATCTTTTGATTAATCCCATTACTTGGTTAGCTTTACTGGTTACCTTCTGTATATGTGTATCAAATTTCAAAGCTGGATCAAAAGTTATTCCCAAGTCTTTCTCGTTTTCACATATATTAATTTTACTTGTTGTGAAGTTCGGCTTCATATAATAATCATGTTTAGGGTTTTTCCTTCCTATGTACATACTACATTACCTTGCATTTTTGGACATTAAAATATAAATTCCATTTATCTGACCATGCTTGTAGAGAGTGTAAATCTGACTGTAGTATTTCTTTATTACCAGATGTATTATATAGCTTTGTGTCATCAGCAAAGATCTTACATTCACTATTTACTTCATCGGGCAAGTCATTTATGAATATGGTGAATAGGACTGGGCCTAAAATACTGCCTTGGGGAATACCACTGATTACTTCTGTTTGTTCTGAGTATGATTTACTTACTCTTACTTTCTGTTTTCTATTTGTTAAAAAGCTTCTAATCCATTGTAAAAGTCTACCATCAATTCCATATGCTGACAATTTAAGTAATAATCTTTCGTGTGGCACGGAATCAAACGCCTTTTTAAAATCAAGATACACTATGTCTATCGTCTCTCCTATATCTATCAGTTTTGTAAAATTTTCCATGACTTGAAGTAATTGCGTAACACACGACCTTCTGCGCCTAAATCCATGCTGGCAATCTGAATATAGTTTGTTTTCTTTCAAATAAAGAACAACTTTATCCCTTATAATTGATTCAAGTATCTTACAAGTTATACATGTATGTCAAACTTACTGGTCTATAATTTCCAGGATCTGTTCTAGTGCCTTTCTTAAAAATAGCTATAACTTCTGCGTTTTTCCAATCATCTGGCAGTTCTCCCTGTTCCAAAGACAAATTAAATAGTTTAGTTAATGGTTCACTTATCTCATTAGCTATCTCTTTCAGAACTCTGGCTGGTAACTGGTCAGGTCCTTGAGCTTTAGAAGTATCCAGTTCTTTAAGTTTCTTTTTAACTGTCTCCACCTCAATGTATATATCTGTTAATGTGTTCCCTTTGGATTTGGATTCCCTATCTACATTAGGAATATTATAAATATCTTCTCTTGTGAAAACGCTCGAAAAAAAAGAGTTTAATGTGTTTGCTTTGTCTTTATCTGATGTGACTGTTTCCCCCTTTTCATTTTTCAATGTTCCTATCCCTGTTGATGTTTTTAGTTTTTCTTGCACATACTTCCAAAAGTATTTAGGTTTAGATTTGCATTCACTGGCTAATTTCCTCTCATAATCTTTCTTTGCCTTTCTAGTAAGTTTTTTACTTTTGTCTCTTTTCTTGATATATTTTAAATATTCCCTTTTGCATTTATTTTTACTTTTCTTCTCTTTTTCAACCTTTTTTCAAATAAACGTTTCCAGACTCACTCATTAAATATCTTCGAAAGGCATTATATTTTTTCTTTACTGCTTTAAAAGCTTTCCCATTTAACCATATAGGCTTATATCTTTTCGTTTTATTGACATTTATTTGGGGAATATGCATATCCATAGAATTTAGGATTTTACTTTTAATATTTTCCCAGTTTTCATTAACATTCTCAAATTTAATGTTTGACCAATTTACTTTTTCCATATCTTCTCTTATTTTTGTATAGTTGCCATTCTTTAGATCATATTTATAGTGAGGGTCGTTTACTGGTTCTTGTCTAGGAATATATAAATGGAAGTATAGTAAGTCATGATCGCTTTTACCCAATGGGGCTAAATGTTGAACATCTGAGGTCATGTTTATGTCACTGACTAAAATCCAATCCAATAAACTAGGTTTATCACCTTTCCTCCTTCTTGTTGCATTTTTTACTTTTTGTATTAAAAATGCATCATGTATTTGTGATTTGAATAAGTCAAGTTATAACTAAAAGACGTCATTCTCAGAACAAAAGAGTCAATAAAGCAATGACTATCACTTACCCCTAATCGAATCAATCATTGGTAAAACTCTGCAATGTCAACAGTGGCAAAGCGACAAGCAGCACTTCACGGGCAAAGTGCCAACACTTCACGCTTCGCCGGACAGCCATGTTTGGCGGTCGCTAACCACAGTGGTCTCGGTTAACTTTCACCTCCAGGCTGAAGACAGGAAAGTCGTTTTACCAAATCTGAGTAAAATAATGAAAATAAAACCACAAGCTACAGATGTTAATGCGGAAAACCGTGCGCAATCCATAAATTAATAAGTGAAGCAAAGAAAGGAAAAGATTTGCGTACGTGTCCGAATTTCCCCTATATACACAACAAACTTACGGTGAAAGATCCTTTTCTTTTCAGGCCCCAGCTACTTGGAACAAACTACCACCACCTCTCAGACATTCCAACTCTCTGTCAATCTTTAAGGCCAATCTGAAAACACACTTCTTCTCTCAGCAATAATGTTCGCAATCTCAGCATCACTAATAATTGAAATGCTATGGGTCTGCGTGAATTATGTGTGTGCGGATGGGGAGGAGAGGATTGGAGAGCGTGCGCACGCGCACGCGCGCGCGCGAATGTGTGTGTGTGCGTGCGTGTGTGTGTGTGTGTGCGTGTGTGCGTGTGTGCGTGCGCGCGCGCGTACGTGTGTGTGTGTGTGTGTGTGTGTGTGTGTGTGTGTGTGTGTGTGTGTGTGTGTGTGTGTGTGTGTGGACCCGTTTGTGTGTTATCCGAAGATGCATGTTTTTATGTCTATGAATGTGTCACAGCGTGAGGGTGAGGGTGGGTATGCGAGCGCGTCTGAGTATGTTTGATATGTCTGTAATTTTGTATGTGGGGCGATTCTTAGTTTTTGTAAAGCGCCATGAGTAGTACACCTAGAATGCGCGCTATATAAATATTCTTTATTATTATTTATATGCGTAAACTTTTTACTAGTCCTTCTTTCTTCTACTTATTTATGGGTTTTCCGTACGGAACTTACGCGTCTAATGTGAACCTGGCCTTACTCCGTTCTCTTGGAATAATAATTAGATCACACACACACACACACACACACACACACACACACACAC
>CM065686.1:1119896-1134896 GCA_017654935.2 Phymorhynchus buccinoides
CTTTAGCTATGACCTGTGATAATAGACGTGTGGCTGGCCCTTTAGAATGACCTGTGATAATAGATGTGTGGCTGGCCCATTAGAATGACCTGTGATAACAGATGTGTGGCTAGCCCTTTAGCTATGACCTGTGATAATAGACGTGTGGCTGGCCCATTAGAATGACCTGTGATAACAGATGTGTGGCTGGCCCTTTAGCTATGACCTGTGATAATAGACGTGTGGCTGGCCCTTTAGAATGACCTGTGATAACAGATGTGTGGCTGGCCCTTTAGCTATGACCTGTGATAATAGACGTGTGGCTGGCCCTTTAGAATGACCTGTGATAATAGATGTGTGGCCGGCCCATTAGAATGACCTGTGATAACAGATGTGTGGCTAGCCCTTTAGCTATGACCTGTGATAATAGACGTGTGGCTGGCCCTTTAGAATGACCTGTGATAATAGATGTGAACCATGGGAAGTAATCTACTGTCATTTAAACGAAATCTCCCCTGCCTCATCCCCACGTTGATCTTTTTAAAAAAAGAAGTAATATTTCTACCCCCAGTCCTTTTTCAGCCTGCAAAGGAACACACACACACAACACACACACACACACGCACGCACACACACACACACACACACACACACACACACACACACACACACACACACACACACACACACACACACACACACACACACACCACACACACACACACACACACACACACACACACACACACACACACACACACACACACACACGTTTAAACTATTCAAAGTTTTGTGCAGATTTATTCTAATGAAACATTAGTGACTTTTCCAGTTTAGATAATAAACCAGAACATGAAAAATAATACACGCGAACAACAGAATATAAATCAACTATGTGATGATTTAGTGCGATAGACAAAAAATATGTCACAATGCAGTACATATACCGGTGCCTTAGGGAAAACCATACTGTAAATTATCCAGGATAAAACCAAGAGGGCACAAACTACAATCGGTCCGTTCTTTATTTATTTGACAATAGTAGGTTTTTGGCTTTTACAGCTGGAAATGCGAGCACTCACACGATGTTTGATGGGTGATGCAGGAATCAGTGATGGCCCTACGACTAATGATGCAGGAATCAGTGATGGCCCTACGACTAATGATGCAGGAATCAGTGATGGCCCAACGACTAATGATGCAGGAATCAGTGATGGCCCTACGACTAATGATGCAGGAATCAGTGATGGCCCTACGACTAATGATGCAGGAATCAGTGATGGCCCAACGACTAAGGCGCTTACGGTTATCAGGTCAAACAAAGGAAGAAAAAGGCTGATGCATTTGTCACTTCCGTTACAAATGAACCTCGGCCATATTCACTTTGCTACATTGGATGACACATTGCTTTACAGCTTGATGACTCTTGTATGACATCTTATAGGACAATGTTTTGTTTGTCTGTTGCTGTTGTTGTTTTGTTAACCAACTCCTGTGCACACAAAAGGTTATTTCTGACAAATTCTAATTGTAAACCAAAGAGACTGGTATAGCACCCCAACACGTTGAGCTTTAAAAGGATTGAGTGGTTTGTAATGCGCACAATGTCTCTCAGTAATCAATGGGTTGTCTCTGGCAAAATTCTGATGCAAGTTCTATCTGACTAAATCAGAATAAATATACGATCATTACATGTATTACATTTTCTATAGATATAGAAGTAGAAGTATTTATTAATCAAAGTCATAGAAAGCGCCCACAGTCATTGCTTTACTGTCTGTAATTAAACTTTGACTGTTAAGATCACAGCTGAGAGAGGGCAAGAGCCAACATAGATTGTAAATGAATAGTATGTAATGATACTCCATCAAATGATTGACTACTAAATAAAATGAACAAGTTATATTTTTGTTCTTGAATAGGCCTACTTATGTAACACGTAAATATCATCTATCGTTTCAACGAAGTAGGCCTACTTACAATTTTAAGCAGCAAACAGTCAAATAACTGTAAATGTACGAGTATGATGTAATGATTTTATATCCATCGAGTAAAGTGTAAAGTCTAAAATAAACAGCTGCCTCTAGTGTTAGTCTTTGCATCTAAGACTGATGTTGCTGCTCTTATGATGCATTGACTACTGTGGTCAGAAAGAGTTTAGGGCCATGCCTGCAATGTCCGCGATGACAAGTAGCCTCCAGGGTTCATGGAAACATCCTGAACATTAAACAATGGACAAAAAAACCCATTGTTTAATGTTCAGGATGTTTCCATGAACCCTGGAGGCTACTTGTCATCGCGGACATTGCAGGCATGGCCCTAAACTCTTTCTGACCACAGTAGTCAATGCATCATAAGAGCAGCAACATCAGTCTTAGATGCAAAGACTAACACTAGAGGCAGCTGTTTATTTTAGACTTTACACTTTACTCGATGGATATAAAATCATTACATCATACTCGTACATTTACAGTTATTTGACTGTTTGCTGCTTAAAATTGTAAGTAGGCCTACTTCGTTGAAACGATAGATGATATTTACGTGTTACATAAGTAGGCCTATTCAAGAACAAAAATATAACTTGTTCATTTTATTTAGTAGTCAATCATTTGATGGAGTATCATTACATACTATTCATTTACAATCTATGTTGGCTCTTGCCCTCTCTCAGCTGTGATCTTAACAGTCAAAGTTTAATTACAGACAGTAAAGCAATGACTGTGGGCGCTTTCTATGACTTTGATTAATAAATACTTCTACTTCTATATCTATAGAAAATGTAATACATGTAATGATCGTATATTTATTCTGATTTAGTCAGATAGAACTTGCATCAGAATTTTGCCAGAGACAACCCATTGATTACTGAGAGACATTGTGCGCATTACAAACCACTCAATCCTTTTAAAGCTCAACGTGTTGGGGTGCTATACCAGTCTCTTTGGTTTACAATTAGAATTTGTCAGAAATAACCTTTTGTGTGCACAGGAGTTGGTTAACAAAACAACAACAGCAACAGACAAACAAAACATTGTCCTATAAGATGTCATACAAGAGTCATCAAGCTGTAAAGCAATGTGTCATCCAATGTAGCAAAGTGAATATGGCCGAGGTTCATTTGTAACGGAAGTGACAAATGCATCAGCCTTTTTCTTCCTTTGTTTGACCTGATAACCGTAAGCGCCTTAGTCGTTGGGCCATCACTGATTCCTGCATCATTAGTCGTAGGGCCATCACTGATTCCTGCATCATTAGTCGTAGGGCCATCACTGATTCCTGCATCATTAGTCGTTGGGCCATCACTGATTCCTGCATCATTAGTCGTAGGGCCATCACTGATTCCTGCATCATTAGTCGTAGGGCCATCACTGATTCCTGCATCACCCATCAAACATCGTGTGAGTGCTCGCATTTCCAGCTGTAAAAGCCAAAAACCTACTATTGTCAAATAAATAAAGAACGGACCGATTGTAGTTTGTGCCCTCTTGGTTTTATCCTGGATAATTTACAGTATGGTTTTCCCTAAGGCACCGGTATATGTACTGCATTGTGACATATTTTTTGTCTATCGCACTAAATCATCACATAGTTGATTTATATTCTGTTGTTCGCGTGTATTATTTTTCATGTTCTGGTTTATTATCTAAACTGGAAAAGTCACTAATGTTTCATTAGAATAAATCTGCACAAAACTTTGAATAGTTTAACGTGTGTGTGTGTGTGTGTGTGTGTGTGTGTGTGTGTGTGTGTGTGTGTGTGTGTGTGTCGTGTGTGTGTGTGTGTGTGTGTTGTGTGTGTGTGTGTGTGGTGTGTGTGGGTGTGTGTGTGTGTGTGTGTGTGTGTGTGTGCGTGCGTGTGTGTTGGGGTGTGGTGTGTGTGTTCCTTTGCAGGCTGAAAAGGACTGGGGGTAGAAATATTACTTCTTTTTTTAAAAAGATCAACGTGGGGATGAGGCAGGGGAGATTTCGTTTAAATGACAGTAGATTACTTCCCATGGTTCACATCTATTATCACAGGTCATTCTAAAGGGCCAGCCACACGTCTATTATCACAGGTCATAGCTAAAGGGCTAGCCACACATCTGTTATCACAGGTCATTCTAATGGGCCGGCCACACATCTATTATCACAGGTCATTCTAAAGGGCCAGCCACACGTCTATTATCACAGGTCATAGCTAAAGGGCCAGCCACACATCTGTTATCACAGGTCATTCTAAAGGGCCAGCCACACGTCTATTATCACAGGTCATAGCTAAAGGGCCAGCCACACATCTGTTATCACAGGTCATTCTAAAGGGCCAGCCACACGTCTATTATCACAGGTCATAGCTAAAGGGCTAGCCACACATCTGTTATCACAGGTCATTCTAATGGGCCGGCCACACATCTATTATCACAGGTCATTCTAAAGGGCCAGCCACACGTCTATTATCACAGGTCATAGCTAAAGGGCCAGCCACACATCTGTTATCACAGGTCATTCTAATGGGCCAGCCACACGTCTATTATCACAGGTCATAGCTAAAGGGCCAGCCACACATCTGTTATCACAGGTCATTCTAATGGGCCAGCCACACATCTGTTATCACAGGTCATTCTAAAGGGCCAGCCACACGTCTATTATCACAGGTCATAGCTAAAGGGCTAGCCCCACATCTGTTATCACAGGTCATTCTAATGGGCCAGCCACACATCTGTTATCACAGGTCATTCTAAAGGGCCAGCCACACGTCTATTATCACAGGTCATAGCTAAAGGGCCAGCCACACATCTGTTATCACAGGTCATAGCTAAAGGGCCAGCCACACATCTGTTATCACAGGTCATTCTAATGGGCCAGCCACACGTCTATTATCACAGGTCATGCCTAAAGGGCCAGCCACACATCTATTATCACAGGTCATGGCTAAAGGGCCAGCCACACATCTATTATCACAGGTCATTCTAAAGGGCCAGCCACACGTCTATTATCACAGGTCATTGCAAAAGGGCCAGCCACACATCTATTATCACAGGTCATGGCTAAAGGGCCGGCCACACGTCTATTATCACAGATCATGCTAATGGGCCAGCCACACGTCCACTAAAATCGCACGACTATGCGATACGATTCGATCACGTGGTCTCCAAGAAAAGATATGACTGGCGCATCGATATCACGTGATCGAATCGTATTATACAGTCGTACGATTTTAGTGGATGTGTGGCTGGGTTTTTTCTCCAAGGCTTCTCCACATCACTATCTCTAAGCTGGCCCAGTGTGGCCCGCCTCCCGGGCCCTGCCCTAACCAATGTTTCATCGTAGGCCTGATGGCTGACCCCTTCAGTGCTAAAGGGAGACAGGGGGAGGGCACGGGTTGTGGGGATGTACTGTGAAGAAGGGTGGAAGACAAAAGTCTCTCTCTATCTCTCTCTCTCTCTCTGCTCATCTCTCTCTCTCTCTCTCTCTCTCTCTCTCTCTCTCTCTCTCTCTCCTATCTCTCTCGCTCTTCTCTCTTGGTTGAATCATCTCTCTCTCCGCTCTCTCTCTCTCTCTCTCACATCTCTCTCTCTCTCTCTCTCTCTCTCTCTCTCTCTCTCTCTCTCTCTCTCGCTCTCTCTCTCTCTCTCTCTCTCTCTCGGTTTCGTTTTCGTCTTAAGGACAAACTAGACCTAACTTCTTTCAACTTGATTTTGAATCTCATAAATATCCTTCTACATAGATTTCCCGACTTCGGGCCTCGACGTACCGTACGTACCATAAAATCGAACAGTTTATTGTGGGTGCTTAAGAAGAAAAAAGAAGAAGAAGAAGAAGAAGAAGAAGAACAAGAAGAACAGAAGAAGAACAAGAACAAAGAAGAAGAACAAGAACAACAAAGAAGAACAAAAAGAACAAGAACAAAAGAACAATAAGAAGAACAAAAACAAGAACAAGAACAAGAAGAAGAACAAGAACAGAAAACAAGAAAACAAGAACAAGAAGAAGAACAACAACAACAACAAAGAAAGTCAGCGTATGGAAATGATGTTCCTATCAAATGTTAAGAAAATACTGCTTTTGTTGTTGTATGACATGCTTACTATCCACAAATCTTGATCAAATTCTGTTCATAGCATCACGGCAAATCTACTACCTCTGCATATTAGAGCTTCTGAAACATTCAACACAATGCTTTATTATTTCTAGGCAATACCCTAACCCTCCACTAAACTTGATGAAAGATGTATAAGCATGCCTATGTTGGTAATCTTAGTATTGCAAGCAGACAAACGAACAAAATTAATAAGCAGACAAAAACAAAACCATAAACCCTTTACCCTTATCCTTTTGTGCATTTGTGTTCTGCTGTTTCCCCCCATCTCCGCCTTTCCTGACCCAACCCAATCAGCCACCAAAGCTATCATACCCCTAGCAGATAATTATGGACAAAACCAATCATACAACATTTCCGTTTTACGATTAGAAGGTTTGAAGTAAAGATTTACTTTATGGACAAAGGGAACATACTCTGCGTTTTAGTTGCCTGCGTTTGACTTTCTCCCGATTTCTCTCCCCTGAAATCTATTTTGTACTGCATTACAAATTCTCCAGGTCGTTTTCATCATCATCATCATCATCATCATCATCATCATCATCATCATCAATCATCATCATCATCATCATCATCATCATCATCATCATCTCTCTTGCAATATTTCACCAAAATGCGATTGTGCTGGAATATTGAATCTTCTTCCTATTAACACGTGTTTTTTCTGTCAATAATCTTTCATTTGTAAGATTTTGCTCCTCTCTTATTCGATTGTCATTGGGTTGGGCCATTCACGATGGGGGGGTTAATGCACAGCCTGTGCTTTCACGCCAGGCTACAGGGATCGTGCTTGCAGGCATGACTCAATATAGGTGTGTGTGCGTGCGTGCATGTGTGTTTGTGTGTGTGCGTGCGTGTGTGTGTGTGTGTGTGTGGTGTGTGTGTGTGTGTGTGTGTGTGGTGTGTGTGTTGTGTGTGTGTGTGTTAGTGTGTGTGTGGTGTGTGGGTGTGGTGTGTGTGTGTGATTCTAATTATTATTCCAAGAGAACGGAGTAAGGCCATCAGGTTCACATTAGACGCGTAAGTTCCGTACGGAAAACCATAAATAAGTAGAAGAAAGAAGGACTAGTAAAAAGTTTACGCATATAAATAATAATAAAGAATATTTACATAGCGCGCATTCTAGGTGTACTACTCATGGCGCTTTACAAAAACTAAGAATCGCCCCACATACAAAATTACAGACATATCAAACATACTCAGACGCGCTCGCATACCCACCCTCACCCTCACGCTGTGACATATTCATAGACATAAAAACATGCATCTTCGGGATAACACACAAACGGGTCACACACCACACACACACACACACACACACACATCACACACACACACACACACACACACACACACACACACGTACACACAGCGCGCGCTGCGCACACACACACGCACACAAGCACACACACACACACGCACGCACACACACACATTCGCGCGCGCGCGTGCGCGTGCGCACGCTCTCCAATCCTCTCCTCCCCATCCGCACACACATAATTCACGCAGACCCATAGCATTTCAATTATTAGTGATGCTGAGATTGCGAATATTATTGCTGAGAGAAGAAGTGTGTTTTCAGATTGGCCTTAAAGATTGACAGAGAGTTGGAATGTCTGAGAGATGGTGGTAGTTTGTTCCAAGTAGCTGGGGCCTGAAAAGAAAAGGATCTTTCACCGTAAGTTTGTTGTGTATATAGGGGAAATTCGGACACGTACGCAAAATCTTTTCCTTTCTTTGCTTCACTTATTAATTTATGGATTGCGCACGGTTTTCCGCATTAACATCTGTAGCTTGTGGTTTTATTTTCATTATTTTACTCAGATTTGGTAAAACGACTTTCCTGTCTTCAGCCTGGAGGTGAAAGTTAACCGAGACCACTGTGGTTAGCGACCGCCAAACATGGCTGTCCGGCGAAGCGTGAAGTGTTGGCACTTTGCCCGTGAAGTGCTGCTTGTCGCTTTGCCACTGTTGACATTGCAGAGTTTTACCAATGATTGATTCGATTAGGGGTAAGTGATAGTCATTGCTTTATTGACTCTTTTGTTCTGAGAATGACGTCTTTTAGTTATAACTTGACTTATTCAAATCACAAATACATGATGCATTTTTAATACAAAAAGTAAAAAATGCAACAAGAAGGAGGAAAGGTGATAAACCTAGTTTATTGGATTGGATTTTAGTCAGTGACATAAACATGACCTCAGATGTTCAACATTTAGCCCCATTGGGTAAAAGCGATCATGACTTACTATACTTCCATTTATATATTCCTAGACAAGAACCAGTAAACGACCCTCACTATAAATATGATCTAAAGAATGGCAACTATACAAAAATAAGAGAAGATATATATGGAAAAAGTAAATTGGTCAAACATTAAATTTGAGAATGTTAATGAAACTTGGGAAAGTATTAAAAGTAAAATCCTAAATTCTATGGATATGCATATTCCCAAAATAAATGTCAATAAAACGAAAAGATATAAGCCTATATGGTTAAATGGGAAAGCTTTTAAAGCAGTAAAGAAAAAATATAATGCCTTTCGAAGATATTTAAGGAGTGAGTCTGGAAACGTTTATTTGAAAAAAGGTTGAAAAAGAGAAGAAAAGTAAAAATAAATGCAAAAGGGAATATTTAAAATATATCAAGAAAAGAGACAAAAGTAAAAAAACTTACTAGAAAGGCAAAGAAAGATTATGAGAGGAAATTAGCCAGTGAATGCAAATCTAAACCTAAATACTTTTGGAAGTATGTGCAAGAAAAACTAAAAACATCAACAGGGATAGGAACATTGAAAAATGAAAAGGGGGAAACAGTCACATCAGATAAAGACAAAGCAAACACATTAAACTCTTTTTTTCGAGCGTTTTCACAAGAGAAGATATTTATAATATTCCTAATGTAGATAGGGAATCAAAATCCAAAGGGAACACATTAACAGATATATACATTGAGGTGGAGACAGTTAAAAAGAAACTTAAAGAACTGGATACTTCTAAAGCTCAAGGACCTGACCAGTTACCAGCCAGAGTTCTGAAAGAGATAGCTAATGAGATAAGTGAACCATTAACTAAACTATTTAATTTGTCTTTGGAACAGGGAGAACTGCCAGATGATTGGAAAAACGCAGAAGTTATAGCTATTTTTAAGAAAGGCACTAGAACAGATCCTGGAAATTATAGACCAGTAAGTTTGACATGCATAACTTGTAAGATACTTGAATCAATTATAAGGGATAAAGTTGTTCTTTATTTGAAAGAAAACAAACTATATTCAGATTGCCAGCATGGTTTTAGGCGCAGAAGGTCGTGTGTTACGCAATTACTTCAAGTCATGGAAAATTTTACAAAACTGATAGATATAGGAGGAGACGATAGACATAGTGTATCTTGATTTTAAAAAGGCGTTTGATTCCGTGCCACACGAAAGATTATTACTTAAATTGTCAGCATATGGAATTGATGGTAGACTTTTACAATGGATTAGAAGCTTTTTAACAAATAGAAAACAGAAAGTAAGAGTAAGTAAATCATACTCAGAACAAACAGAAGTAATCAGTGGTATTCCCCAAGGCAGTATTTTAGGCCCAGTCCTATTCACCATATTCATAAATGACTTGCCCGATGAAGTAAATAGTGAATGTAAGATCTTTGCTGATGACACAAAGCTATATAATACATCTGGTAATAAAGAAATACTACAGTCAGATTTACACTCTCTACAAGCATGGTCAGATAAATGGAATTTATATTTTAATGTCCAAAAATGCAAGGTAATGTAGTATGTACATAGGAAGGAAAAACCCTAAACATGATTATTATATGAAGCCGAACTTCACAACAAGTAAAATTAATATATGTGAAAACGAGAAAGACTTGGGAATAACTTTTGATCCAGCTTTGAAATTTGATACACATATACAGAAGGTAACCAGTAAAGCTAACCAAGTAATGGGATTAATCAAAAGATCATTTGACTATCTTAGACTTTTTGCTCAGTCCTAATAATACCTTTTGTTGATAAACAAATCGTGTCTTTAGTTTTAGCATAATTATTGGTTTTAATTTAGAAGAAACATTTCTTCATTAAATAGGGTTTAATTGTCACTTCATTTTTCATAATTGTATCGACTTATCCTACATTTTCACTTTTTATAGAGAGAGGAGAGAGGGTAGGGAGAGGGTGATATGTGTGTGTTGGGGGTGGGGTGGGGGGTGGGGGGGGGGGGAGTGTTGACAAGGCAATGATAAAGTTTAAGGATACGTCATTTTAGTTTCTATGTAATGTCATCGTTCTACGTCATAAGTCTTTTTTACGTGGTGTTTCTACCTTTGTCAGTTCTGTACCTTGAAAAAGAGGGGTTACTCCCTCGAAAGCTTGGATATAAAAAAATTAGAACTTACAAAGGATTTGTTGTGTTTTTTTCTTCAGATGTATATATATATATATATATATATATATATATAAAAAAGCCATTCTCTTAAAGATTTATCTTTTTATTAGTTTATTGATTTAAGAGACGCAAACCACTAAATAAATTCTGACAAGTCAAATTCATCGAGAAGGGGCGTAATAAGGGCCGAGAGGCCTATGCATAGCCCTACATCACCTACCTACCTACCTACCATTGTAAATAAATAAACACAACTCAACATTTGGTTTGATTTAGTTAGGCCTAATAGGAATAGCAGGCGTACAGTTGACTGTCAGGCTAAATCTGTACACACACACCACCCCTGCTCAATGTCAGTATTATTTTTCTCTTACTGTAATGCTTGTTGGCTTCATTTTAAAATCATTAGAATATATTGATTTCAACATTTGAAGCCCAAGTAAAGTCGCATCTCATATTTTGAACAAGAAAATGTTTAGAAATACTTACTATACTATATTGTCTGCCACTCTTTCTGTCTCTGTCTCTGTCTGTTTATCTGTCTGTCTATCTGTCTGCCACTCTTTCTGTCTCTGTCTCTGTCTGTTTCTCTGTCTGTTTCTCCATCCCTTCATAACCTCCTCTTTTTTTTAATCTCAAAATAAAGTTTCAGTCCCTCCAATTTTGACTTTTAAAAAGCTATCTCCACTGTATTTGTGTACATGCATGAGTTAATCCATATGTGTGTGTGTGTGTGTGTGTGTGTGTGTGTGTGTGTGTGTGTGTGTGTGTGTGTTTGTGTTTTTGTTGTTTTATTTGTGTTGTGTAGCACTGACTCAGCATTAGCGGGGCATCATCATCATCATCATCACCACAGTCACCATGGACATGACATCATCGTCTGGGCGGGCCAGTTACCAGAGGGCGCTGGAGGGCTGGCTCAATGACCTGCCGCCTCAGGAGTCCAACGTGGTCAAAGTGTTTTTTAGCTCCACCTTCACTGGTCAGTATAATGCAGGCTGGGCCATTGGTCAGTATACTGCATGCTGGGCCATTGGTCAGTATAATGCAGGCTGGGCCATTGGTCAGTATAATGCAGGCTGGGCCATTGGTCAGTATACTGCAGGCTGGGGCATTGGTCAGTATACTGCAGGCTGGGGCATTGGTCAGTATACTGCAGGCTGGGGCATTGGTCAGTATGCTGCAGGCTGGGGCATTGGTTAGTATACTGCAGGCTGGGGCATTGGTCAGTATGCTGCAGGCTGGGGCATTGGTCAGTATACTGCAGCCTGGGGCATTGGTCAGTATACTGCAGCCTGGGGCATTGGTCAGTATACTGCAGCCTGGGGGCATTGGTCAGTATACTGCAGCCTGGGGCATTGGTCAGTATTCTGCAGCCTGGGGGCATTGGTCAGTATACTGCAGCCTGGGGACATTGGTCAGTATACTGCAGCCTGGGGCATTGGTCAGTATACTGCAGCCTGGGGGCATTGGTCAGTATACTGCAGCCTGGGGGCATTGGTTGCCTTTGTGCTGTGTTGCATTTACCATTTGAAAGGGTGGCTCAATGATCTACCACCTCAGGAGTCCAACGTGGTCAAAGTGTTTTTCAGCTCCGCCTTCACTGGTCAGTATACTGCAGGCTGCACAGTCTTAGGCTTGTGTGCATTGCATCCACAATGTGCAAGTTCTGCATGAAACCCCCATAGGGCCCATACATCCACAATGTGCAAGTTCTGCATGAAATCCCCATAGGGCCCATACATCCACAGTGTGCAAGTTCTGCCTGAAATCCCCATAGGGCCCATACATCCACAGTGTGCAAGTTCTGCATGAAATACCCATAGGGCCCATACACAAGAAATAAGCGAATGGATTATGGATGGGTGTAACGTTTCGGGTATACCAGTTTTACGTGGGTGATGGGAGTCACATTTCAGTTCCTTCAGTCCAAGGATTTCAGGAACTGCCACAACCTTTTTTCACACAAAAAAGGAGTCGCTCGTCAAATGTAACAATTTTTTATTTTACTATAGAGAGCAGGAGGGATAGTTCACATGTGAAGATAAAGATATAGTGAAGAGGAGTAGGAGGACAGTATGATCAGTCAGATAAAGGTGACAGAAGCTAACTATAAGATAAGAGGAGGGATTTGATGATGGGCCACACCTAATACAAACAATCGCGAATATGTATATATGTATCCAAAATGGATGACGGAGGTAACGTCAAAGAATGCAGCCGAATGTTGATGCTCTGGTTCGCCTTCCACTCCAGTCACTGGAATAAAATATATGAAATAACACTACTCACATTCGATGATCTCGTTTGATGTGTGTGAGAGAGTGTATGCTTCGGTATGTGTGTACACAAGAGTGTGATGGTGTGATGTCCACGAATATAGGTTGGTCGGTCGGTGCCCAAAGGAACCCGCTCCAACGAAGTCAGTTTCTGGTTGAAGATGATGATGAGGTAGTTCAGGAATGCTGGCCCTCAGGAACGTGGCTGTCGGAGAACGTAGTAGTCTCGGTTTCACATTACTGCCTCTTTCTAACCGAAATGAGAGGTTATAAATTTAGGGAAAGTATCCTTTAGAGTCTCTTGCCAGAAATCAATAATCTTTACTTTTACACTTTATTGTCCTCGAATAATGATAATTATTGTACTTTCCGAAACATCCCTTTTCATGTAGAAGATGAAGATGCAGAGGTCGATGAAGAAGGGTAGAAGGTGACCAAGATGAAGACGAAGACGAGGATGAAGACGAAGAGGAGGATGAAGACGAAGATGAGGTGACGAGAATCTCCCCCTGCAAGGATACGATACAAGAACACCGTTTTTGAGTTCTCTTTTCTACGTACTGAGTGAGTTGTCAAAGTCGGGTAGTCATAAGTTCCGTCTCCAAAGATAATTAACAAAAATAATAAGTTGTCGTATGGCTTTCCATGTCAAAGTAATCAAGGAACAATGCGACATGAGAGAGGGACAGACAGTGAAGAAGAAGATGATCGTAACGGCCAACGACAAGACTCGACACAGGTTTACTTTACAAAACAACACAATCCACTCTGGATATTTGCATGAGAGATCGTGTGCCGACTACTGCTACTCACCAGCAAAAGATCCCCAACGAATAGACCCAACAATATGACGCACAGAACTAAATAATGAAATTAACTTTTGGGAACCTAACAAAGATGTTTACAAACAGCCATGTACAACAAAGAACTATTTGTAACCCGTTATATGACGTAACAGTATTATTGATCTGTGACGAAAGAAAATAGTTCCTACTGAAATTCATCACAATGCAGGTTGCGATACTATGTCAACTAACTGTTCAATAAGATTCAAACGTTAACATTAAAACTTGTTTATCGATTAATACAAATCGATATTTAGACTATTAATTAACAAATCAACTAAGAAATACGTAACTATGCATAATGACGTCCTAGCCTTTTATTATGACGCGAAGTTATGAATAAGGTAGACATGCCTAATTCCTCCAACAAAACAAATATCAAATAATTTAAAGATCCAACAACGGTTGATATACTTGGACGCCGTACCGTGACAATGGGTTTCCGTGTATAATGGGCACATCTTTCGCATTTCTTACTTCCAGATTTTTTTTCGGATTGCGCATCATATTGGTTTGTGCACATAACTTGCACAAGTTTTATATCTGCGAGTGTGCTGCAGAACTGACTGGCCTTTGGGGACCTTCCCCAAAGCCAGCTGTGGTATAAAGATCATCTGGCTAAGAGAGTGAAGATGTTATTTTGTGTTGTGTTGTGTTCTATTAGCGTTAAAAATATGATGTTACATTGCATTATATTTTATTCACTGGTATGTGGGTGGGTGTGTGGTGGGGGAGGAGGTGTGTGTGTGTGTGTGTGTGGGTGGGGGAGGAGGTGTGTGTGTGTGTGTGTGTGTGTGTGTGTGTGTGTGTGTGTGGTGGGGGAGGAGGTGTGTGTGTGTGTGGTGTGTGTGTGTGGGGAGGAGGTGTGTGTGTGTGTGTGTGTGTGTGGTGTGTGTGTGTGTGTGTGTGTGTGTGTTGTCACTTGTGTTGCATATTTGTGTTTGCAGATGCAGTAAGCATGCACATTAGAGTGAATGTACAAGTTTCAGTGTACTTTAATATCTCCAAAAGATAAATTCTGTCGGTCTTTTACATTCTTTTGATTATGTGGTCATGTTGGTTATATTTCAGTTTACACCTTGGCATGAGGCTGTGTCAGACCAGTTGACATAAGCTAGAACACCAAGGCTACATCAAAATGTTGTTATGTTCTGCATGGTTGTGCGGGGATTGTCTTAAGCCATCACAAGCTCCTAGCATAACATCATCAGTCTAAAATCCTCCGAAGTCAGAGTGTGGCGGGGTAATCAAAAACAGTCACACACATAATGTTCTCATTCCTGGCTGGTGCATTTGTACCATAGTGTTCAAGTGCTTCGGCTGTTGGGATGATTCCTGGAGTCTTTAAGCCAGAATAAGAAAAACAAACAATAAACATATATTTCAGTTGTGTAGTGCAGAAATGTGTCAGGTGCAGTGCTTTGAA
>CM065686.1:1139896-1149896 GCA_017654935.2 Phymorhynchus buccinoides
CAGTGATTCATATAGAAAATAATTTGTGGTGTAAATAGTGTTGATTAATAACGCACGCTTTGTGTGCATTATAGCAGTCAGGATTGGTATAGAGGAACAGTGCGCACTATCAAGGTCTAGTTTTTTTCCTCAGTACCACAGATTTATGTGGCATTTTCCTCGGTGTGTTCTGTCTAAAGTAGCCAGTGTTGATAAGTGTGCTTTTACATATAAGTTCTAGAGTCACCTTGCGTTTAAAGTGTCTACATGTACTTAGTTAGATGTTCCGTCGAACTGTAGCCGAGTAATTTAAACTGAAATACAGCTAGTGTCAGTGTGTAGATTTTCCTGCAGTCCGCCACAGCGATACCCTCTCAAACCCTACCATCCTATAGGCTACAAGCAGCCAAGCTTCGCTGGTGTGTTGCTGCGTGTGTGAGTAGGCCTAGCTGCCAGTGATCTGACCTTCTTTTTTGTTGCCCATCCTCTGCCACTACTTCATCCCCCCTCACCCCCCCCCCCTCTCTCTCTCTCTCTCTCTCTCGCTCTCTCTCTCTCTCTCTCTCTCTCTCTCTATCTCTCCCGTATTTTTTTTTTTACTCTCTTTTAATTGAAATTTGTCTTCTCTTCTTCTTCTTGACTGTACGTGGCCACAATCAACACTTTGATTATTATGCCACGGAACCGGGGAGGTTCGAGATCACTTTTGCCGGAAGAAAGGCTCAAGGCCTGAGAAGAAATAAAACAACAGAGAGAGCACAGATCATACGAAAAACTAGGAAACTGTTCATCCGTTGGGTTGGTGGAAGAGGGGAGGAGGGGGTGGGGGAAGATGGGGGACCAAAGGGGGGGATGGGAGGGGGGGGCTGTTGGTGCTTGTTAGTCTGACGTCCCCAGAGTGGGGCCATCAGAGGTGGCGGTTGCAGCAGGAGGTTTTCCAGTCAGGTGCTCCCAGACTCTAGTCGCGAAGCTCTCTGGAGTTCTGGCCTCAACTGCTGCTGAAGGTAGGATGTTCCACTCCCTGATGGTACGTGGGAAAAAGGAACTCTGTCGGTATTGTGTTGGACATTGGGGGACAAGGAATTGCAGTGTGTGTCCTCTGCGCTGCCGCTCTGGTTGGGGGACAAGTCTGTTCTTATTGACGCTCAACATGTCATTTTGTATTTTATACAGCATGGTGAGTCTTGTCACCTGGCGGCATTGCTGCAGGGAGCTCCAGTCAAGCTCTGGAGCATTGCTGTGATGCTGGCTGTCCTACGGTATTGATTGAGGACGAATCTTGCTGCTCTCCGTTGGATCAGCTCCACTCTGTCGATGTTTTTCTGAGTGGAGGGGTCCCACACTGAGCAGGCGTATTCAAGAAGCGGCCTTACAAAGGCAATGTAGGCTTTTGCTCTCAGCTCAGTGGAGGCGATCTTGAGGTTGCGACGGAGAAAGTCGAGCGTCTGACTGGCTTTAGCTGTGACGGCACTCAGATGGATGTCCCAGCTGCCATTTGCCTGGAGGGTGACGCCCAGGTACTTTGCCGACTGCACTGTGTCCAGGGTGTGACCATGAAGGTGGTATGACAAATGTGAGGGCTTCCTGCTTCACGTGACGGGCAAGGTTTGACATTTCCCAGGGTAAAACTGCATGTCCCATTTCTCTTTCTCATTCAAAATATTAATCACGCTGTAATTACAGACGCCAACAAACTGTATAAAATTAAAACGTAGGCCTACTTCAACAGAAATATTAACATGCACGCGCGCACGAACACACGTGTGCGCGTACGCACACGTGCATACACGCACTCTCACGTTCACATATAAACACATCCGTACGCGCATATGCATAAACACGCGCACACACACATACACACACATTCTCTGTCCGTCTCTATATTACTCTCTTTTAATTTTTCTCTATTTCTCACTCAACGTTAATCACGCCTTCATTACAGACGCCAACAAACTGACATACTAATATAAGGAATACTAACATACACGCCCACACATACGCGCCGCACGCACGCACGTTCACACACACGCATATATGCACACACACATGCACACACACACATACATGCACACACACACACACACATGCGCGCACGCACGCACACGCACCACAGTTCTCATACGCCAACAATGAACAGTTTTGTGAAATTAGCAAACATTTTGTTGTGATCAAAAGTGACAGAAACATGAACACGTCAGAAATGTTTCTTACTCAATAACTGTACAGATAAATATATATTCTGTAGTCAGGCGCAGCCTATTTCATAAAATCACACACTAGCGCGCACACATGTGTATGCATGCGCAGAGAGAGAAAGGGGGGGGGGAGAGGGAGAGAGAGAGGGGGGGGAGAGAGAGAGACTGAGGGGGGAGAAAGAGAGAGAGAAGGAGAGAGAGAGAGAGAGGCCCCATCCCAGTGAAAAACATTCATGTGTTTAATTGTGTGTGTGTGGATTGGCAAGATCGACGAATTCTTTAACAAAGTGTTTAAAAAAGGCTGCAGATATTGTGTTTTGTGTGAATTGATGAGACTGATAGCTGGAGAAATCAGCCATCGTTGTGTTGAGCTGTGTTGTGTTGTGCTGAGACTGATAGCTGGAGAAATCAGCCATCGTTGTGTTGAGCTGTGTTGTGTTGTGCTGAGACTGATTCATCCTACGTTGCTGCCTTCTGGATTAGCTGCTCATCGACAGATAAGTCAGTTTACACATGTGCAAATTTTCAATGCAGCTAACATAATTTTAACATGACAATCGCTGTTGCATGCTTGTATTGTGATTTGCATGAACTTACTGACAATTTCAAACACACCCACATCTACATTTACATACAACACAGCATGCTCAATATATTGATGTTATGTGCACGAAATAATGTTTGTCTGAATATATCTGCCATTCTGTAATTCATGTTTTAGGCCTATGTGCTTTGTATCTCTGAAAATGTTAAATTTGCTCTTCCAGAGTGATTGTGTGTATGTGCGAGCGCACGCGCGCGTGTGTGTGTGTAAACATGCAGAATGTGCTCTGAATTTTGGTAAACTAGTTCTTCGTTTCTGTAACTCTAAACGTTTGTAAAGTTCGTTTGTGTGTTTGTTTTTTCTTCTTGTACTTCACTCGTTTTACTTTTTTTTTTTTTTTTTTTTTTTGACTTGAAAATTTCACAAAGCATTGTTGGAAAAGTTCATGGTTTGAAACTCTATCTGTTGACTGATGATTTGATGTAAATATTACAAGTGAACCCGTAAGCCTAGGCGAGGGGGGACAGAAGGGGCAGTGATTGTATTGTGCTACTGGGCCAACACCGCTGGAAACACCCAGAGAGAGACAGAGAGAGAGAGAGACAGAGAGAGAGAGAGAGAGAGAGAGAGAGAGAGAGAGAGAGAGAGAGAGAGAGAGAGAGAGAGAGAGAGAGAGACAGAGAGAGACAGAGAGAGAGAGACAGAGAGAGAGAGAGAGACAGAGAGACAGAGAGAGAGAGAGAGAGAGAGAGAGAGAGAGAGAGAGACAGAGAGAGAGAGAGAGAGAGAGAGAGAGAGAGAGACAGAGAGACAGAGAGAGACAGACAGAGAGAGACAGACAGACAGACAGAGAGAGAGACAGAGAGAGAGAGAGAGACAGAGACACACACAGAGAGAGAGAGAGAGAGAGAGAGAGAGAGAGAGAGACAGAGAGAGAGAGAGAGAGAGAGAGAGAGAGAGACACAGAGAGAGAGACAGAGAGAGACAGAGAGAGAGAGAGAGAGAGAGAGAGAGAGAGAGAGAGAGAGAGAGAGAGAGAGAGAGAGAGAGAGAGAGAGAGAGAGAGAGAGAGAGAGAGAGAGAGAGAGAGACAGAGAGAGAGAGAGAGAGAGAGAGAGAGAGAGAGAGAGTTGGCTGTAGGCCTAGTAGCAGCCAGATGTCTTGCTTACTACTGAGTTTCTGCATGCCTGCTAGCCCTGCTGCTGAGTCTTGCTAGGGTCAGTGACTGGATGGATGGGGGAAGGAGATGCAGGAGAGAGGAGGTGAGTGGGTTTCATGAGAGAGAGAGAGGTGGAGAACTAACAGATCTCAATTGAATGGCCGTGCATTGAGTATGTACAATCAGTTTGATTTTTGTACTACTAAATACGGTCAAGGTACAGAGTCGACTGCAAAAACAAAATACAGCAAAAACCTAATCTAAGATGACCCAGCCAGCCAGGTCTTGCTGATCAAGCCCCTGCTGACATGCAGTTGAATATGACAGAGAGAGATAGAGACATAGATTATGTTCTACATGATGAGTGCAGGTGATAGAGACATGTTATATGTTCTACATGATGTGTGCAGGTGGTGGACATGTTATATGTTCTACATGATGTGAGACAGACAGTGGAGATGTTATAGTTCTACAGATGTGTGTAGGTGATGGAGATGTTATATGTTCTACATGATGTGTGAGGTGGTGGACATGTTATATGTTCTACATGATGAGAGAGGTGACAGACATGAGATATGTTCTAGAGAGAGATACAGAGGTGACAGACATGTTAGATGTTTATACATGATGTGAGAGGTGGAGGAGATGTTATATGTTCTAGATGATGTGAGAGAGAGAGAGGACACAGAGAGACAGACATGATGAGAGCACAGATGAGAGAGAGATGTTAGATGTTCTACATGATGTGTGAGAGAGAGAGAGACAGACATGTTATACAGACGTGTGACAGATAGAGATAGAGAGGAGAGAGATGAGAGAGAGGAGAGAGAGAGAGAGAGAGAGGACAGAGAGAGAGAGAGAGAGACTACAGAGATAGAGAGAGACATTGAGAGAGAGAGAGAGAGAGAGATGAGAGAGAGAGAGACAGAGAGAGAGACAGAGACAGAGAGAGAGAAAGACACAGAGAGAGAGAGAGAGAACCCACTCCGAGGAGTGGAGAGTGAGAGAGAGTGAGAGAGAGAGAGTGAGTGTCTTGAGTGGTTTGTTTGTGAGAGAGAGAGGACGTTCTAGAGAGAGACAGAGACTCCTATCTGACCCTAGAGAGAGAGTATGTCTGTGTCTAGATAGAGTTGAGTGAGAGAAGAGAGTGAGTTTTGTGTGAGTTGGTCTGTAGGCCTAGTAGCACTCCGCCAACTGTCTTGCTTACTACTGAGTTTCTGCATGCCTGCTAGCCCTGCTGCTGAGTCTTGCTAGGGTCAGTGACTGGATGGATGGGGGAAGGAGATGCAGGAGAGGAGGAGGTGAGTGGGTTTCATGATAGTGCAGAGGTGGGAACTAACAGATCTCAATTGAATGGCCGTGCATTGAGTATGTACAATCAGTTTGATTTTTGTACTGTGTGTAAATACGGTCAAGGTACAAAGTCGACTGTCAAAAACAAAATAAAGCAAAAACCTAATCTAAGATGACCCAGCCAGCCAGGTCTTGCTGATCAAGCCCCTGCTGTGATGGCAGTCTGAATATGTTATATACATAATTATGTTCTACATGTCTGTGTGCAGGTGGTGGACATGTTATATGTTCTACATGATGTGTGCAGGTGGTGGACATGTTATATGTTCTACATGATGTGTGCAGGTGGTGGACATGTTATATGTTCTACATGATGTGTGCAGGTGGTGGACATGTTATATGTTCTACATGATGTGTGCAGGTGGTGGACATGTTATATGTTCTACATGATGTGTGTAGGTGGTGGACATGTTATATGTTCTACATGATGTGTGCAGGTGGTGGACATGTTATATGTTCTACATGATGTGTGTAGGTGGTGGACATGTTATATGTTCTACATGATGTGTGTAGGTGGTGGACATGTTATATGTTCTACATGATGTGTGCAGGTGGTGGACATGCGTGTGGGGTGTGCGTGAGGATGCCAGTATAGAGCACACAACCACTGACCTGGTTCTGCATGAGGTAGTTCTGTCTGTGCCAACTACACTCCGCTGGACCCTACTTTGTGTAGTCTGTGTCTGTGTTGTGTGTGTGTGTGTGTGTGTGTGTGTGGGTGTGTGTGTGTGTGTCTGGTGTCTGCAGGACAGTAGAACAGTGCCAACTACACTCCGCCGGACCCTACTTTGTGGTATGTCTGTCTAGTCTGTGTGTGTGTGTGTGTGGTGTCTGTGTGTGTGTTGTGTGTTTGTGTGTGTGTGTGTCTGCAGGAGGTAGAACAGTGCCAACTACACTCCGCTGGACCCTACTTGTGTTGTATGTGTGTGTGTTTGTGGGGGGGCTGGGGTGGGGGTGGGTGTGTCCACCACTGTGTCTGCAGGAAGTAGAAACAGCTGCACAACTACACTCCCACCGGACCCTACTTTGTGTATCTGTCTGTGTGTTTATGTGTGTGTGTGTGTGTGTGTGTGTGTTTGTGTGTGTGTTGTGTGTGTGTGGTGTGTGCGCCGCGCTCTCATGCACATGTGAGTGCATGTCCTGCAGGATGTAGAACAGTGCCAAAGACACTCTACTGGACCCTACTTTGTGGTTCAGTCTGTCTGTCTGCTGTCTCTCTGTGCATCAGTCCTGTCTGTGTGTCCCTCTGCGCTCAGTCTCTCTGTCTGTCTGTCTCTCTCTGCATCAGTCTCTCTGTCTGTCTCTCTGTCTCTGCATATCGCTCTCTCTGTCTGTCTCTCACCTCTGTCTCTCTCTGTCTGTCGCTCTTTCTGCATCAGTCTGTCTGTCTCTCTCTGCATCAGTCTCTCTGTCAGTCTCTCTCTGCATCAGTCTGTCTGTCTGTCTGTCCTCTGCCTCTGTCTATCTGTCTTCACTCTCTCTGTCTGTCACTCTGTGCATCAGTCTGTGTGTCTGTCTGTTTCTCTGCATCAGTCTGTCTGTCTATCTCTGCATCAGTCTGTCTGTCTGTCTGTCTGTCACTCTGCATCAGTCTGTCTGTCTGTCTGTCTGTCTATCAGCTGTCTGTCTGTCTCTCTGTGCACCAGTCTCTCTGTGTGTCTCTCTGTGCATCAGTCTGTCTGTGTGTCTCTCTGTGCATCAGTCGCTGTCTGTCTGTCTCTCTGCCTGCTGTTTCAGTCTGTCTGTGTGTCTCTCCTCTGCATCAGTCTATCTGTCTGTCTGTCTCTCTCTGTGTTCAGTCCTGTCTGTCTGTCTCTGCCTGCATGTCTGTCTGTCTGTCTCTCTGTGCACTCAGTCTCTCTCTGTCTGTTGTTGGTCTGTTCCTGTCTCTTACTCTGTCTCCCAATAAGATAATTGTCTGTTTTACTTTTTTTTTTAAAGCATCACAGATACCCAGTTTGCTGAGGAAAAAACCCAGCACAGTGTGATATATTGCCTTCTGCCCATTCCTTGATCCCCCTCCCCCTCTGCCTGCTGTTTATCGCTGTGTTCACTCCTCCACCTTCTCCCCCTCTGCCTGCTGTTTATCGCTGTGTTCACTCCTCCACCTTCTCCCCCTCTGCCTGCTGTTTATCGCTGTGTTCACTCCTCCACCTTCTCCCCCTGTGCCTGCTGTTTATCGCTGTGTTCACTCCTCCACCTTCTCCCCCTCTGCCTGCTGTTTATCGCTGTGTTCACTCCTCCACTTTCTCCCCCTCTGCCTGCTGTTTATCGCTGTGTTCACTCCTCCACCTTCTCCCCCTCTGCCTGCTGTTTATCGCTGTGTTCACTCCTCCACCTTCTCCCCCTATGCCTGCTGTTTATCGCTGTGTTCACTCCTCCACCTTCTCCCCCTCTGCCTGCTGTTTATCGCTGTGTTCACTCCTCCACCTTCTCCCCCTATGCCTGCTGTTTATCGCTGTGTTCACTCCTCCACCTTCTCCCCCTCTGCCTGCTGTTTATCGCTGTGTTCACTCCTCCACCTTCTCCCCCTATGCCTGCTGTTTACCTGTGTTCACTCCACCACCCTGCTGTTTATCGCTGTGTTCACTCCTCCACTTTCTCCCCCTCTGCCTGCTGTTTATCGCTGTGTTCACTCCTCCACTTTCTCCCCCTCTGCCTGCTGTTTATCGCTGTGTTCACTCCTCCACCTTCTCCCCCTATGCCTGCTGTTTATCGCTGTGTTCACTCCACCACCCTGCTGTTTATCGCTGTGTTCACTCCTCCACCTTCTCCCCCTCTGCCTGCTGTTTATCGCTGTGTTCACTCCTCCACCTTCTCCCCCTCTGCCTGCTGTTTATCGCTGTGTTCACTCCACCACCCTGCTGTTTATCGCTGTGTTCACTCCTCCACTTTCTCCCCCTCTGCCTGCTGTTTATCGCTGTGTTCACTCCTCCACTTTCTCCCCCTCTGCCTGCTGTTTATCGCTGTGTTCACTCCACCACCTTGGTGGTTTATCGCTGTGTTCACTCCATCACCCTGCTGTTTATCGCTGTGTTCACTCCTCCACCCTGGTGGTTCATCATGTGAAGGTGTGCCACCTTGTACTCTTTGCGTAATGCTGATTAAAATATATGTGTTTCTTGAGAAGTTAGGGTTTAGGGCTAACACTAGTAACAGTTTTCAAGTCAGTGAATGGTTCCTTGGCGGAGGTTTGCGCTTGCAGAATCCCGTTCTGCTTGCCTATTGGGCGATGATAATTAAGAATATAAAAAATTATGTCTGATTTGTTTTCAGACTTTTTCTTTTTGGTAGTTGCTATTGGCAGCATGTTCTTACCCAACTCAATTCTTGGATAATGCTGATTAAGAATGTGTATGGTCCTCTTTTAGGCATTTCTGGTGATCACCATGGCTGACGTTTAGTGCCAAGCACCATCTCAGTCATAGAATATATCTGCTTGTATGGAAATGCTGATCGAGGATATAAATGGTTAGCTCTCAGGCCTTCCTTGGTGACTACTATGGCAGCAGACTTTTACCCAACACCGTCCCAGTCACACAATGCACAGCTCAGTGTGCTTGTTGGGTGATGGTGATCAAGAAAACATATGGTTGTTTTTCAGGCTTTTCTAGGTGATCGTTTCAGCAGCAGACTCTTACCCAACACCATCCCAGTCACGGAGTACCGGTCATTGGGTAAAGGTAAAGATGTGCCACCCCCCTTGCATTTCTCGGTTAATTGTATTTTTCTGTTTTTTGCCTTTCTTACCATACATAAAGCTGTATTTTAGGAACATTTTCAGCTAATTCTCTTTTTGGAATACTAACCATAACCCTAACCCTAGCCCTAAACCTAACCTTACCCCCCACTATGTACTGCAGTACACCGCGATTTGTCACAGTTGTGGTTCGTTGCGTTTTTCCATCTTATAGGGTAGGGTTAGGTTTAGGGATAGGGTTAGGGATATGGTTAGTATTCCAAAAAGGTTATTAGCTAAAAAGGTTCATAAAATACAGCTTTATGTAGGGTAAGAAAGGCAAAAACGGAAAAATACAATTAACCGAGAAATGCAGGGGGGGTGGCACATCTTGACCTTTACCCGCTCATTGTATTTGTTAAGAGATGCCAATCAAGGGTATAATGGTTCTCTTTCAGGCTTTTCTAGGTGACCGCTATGGCAGCAGACTGTTGCCCAACACCATCCCTGTCACTGAGTACCGCACGCTGCGTCGCCTGGCCTCCTGGATGGATTGTGAGGACTTTGCGGCTGTGGACAAGTGGTATCTGGTTGACACCAATGCTGTGCCGCCCGTCTACGTCATCCAGCCAATCACAGCCCTGTGTCCGCATTACAACGACACTGAGCCTAAAAATAGAATCATCAAACAGCAGGTAGAATTGTTCATTTGTATGGTCATTATTGCATTGATACTATTATCATGTGTATATCATCCAGCCAATCACAGCCCCAGAAGGGGACTATAAGTTGTGCCTCATTATAAGGTGCACCCCCAAAATTTGACACAGAATTCATGTTTTGTTATTATATTTTCTGACTATAATATCAGTCATATTATAAGGTGCAGGGTGTCTTAGTTTGGGGAAAAAAAGTATCGCCGTATCGTAAAACAAAATATTGTAAGTTTTATTTAATATTATGTGTTTGTGATTCAGTTGAGTACTTACTGTATTGTGTCATACAATGACAGCCAGGCTGAAAACTCCAACAGCAGAATGGATGATGAGGTGATTGTCTGTGTCCCTGTACAGCAGGTAGAATGGATGATG
>CM065686.1:1157396-1194896 GCA_017654935.2 Phymorhynchus buccinoides
TTGACTCTGATGATAATGATGACAACAATGACTATGATGATGATTATTATAATAATGACAATAATGATAATGACAATGACAAAGATGGTAATCTGAATCTGACTCGTAATGCTGAGCTATCCAACTAGATAATTATACAGCGTGGTGTGGAGCAGCAGGAAGAAAATATAACAAAACAGACCAAATAAACTGAAAAGAAGGAACTAAAAATGGAGATCTCCCCAGCGTTTCATGGCTCCAATCAGGCCAATCCGACTAATGTAGCGGCCCCCGGGGACAGACCCTGACCGGCACAGCCCCGACCTAGTGATAATGATGATGACAATGATGATGATAATGATAATGATCATTGCTCCACAGGCTCTGCACCTGAAGTTGTTGACTGACCAGGCGTTGTCATGGCGATCTCACCAGCGAGTGGACAGTCTGACTCTGGCCAGCACCATAGAGGGCACCATAGAACAGCTGTTTGACAGGCTGGAGAAAAACCACGGGGAGGTTCTGACAGCACGGGCCATCGGTAATGAACAGTAATGATCATTGCACTGGCAAGGAGGGCCATCGGTAATGAACAGTAATGATCATTGCACTGGCAAGGAGGGCCATCGGTAATGAACAGTAATGATCATTGCATTGACAAGGGCCATCGGTAATGAATAGTAATGATCATTGCATTGACAAGGGCCATCGGTAATGAATAGTAATGATCATTGCATTAACAAGGAGGGCCATCGGTAATGAACTGTAATGATCATTGCATTGACAAGGAGGGCCATCGGTAATGAACTGTAATGATCATTGCACTGACAAGGAGGGCCATCGGTAATGAACAGTAACGATCATTGCACTGACAAGGAGGGCCATCGGTAATGAACAGTAATGATCATTGCATTGACAAGGGCCATCGGTAATGAACTGTAATGATCATTGCACTGACAAGGAGGGCCATCGGTAATGAACAGTAATGATCATTGCATTGACAAGGGCCATCGGTAATGAACTGTAATGATCATTGCATTGACAAGGGCCATCGGTAATGAACAGTAACGATCATTGCACTGACAAGGAGGGCCATCGGTAATGAACTGTAATGATCATTGCATTGACAAGGAGGGCCATCGGTAATGAACTGTAATGATCATTGCACTGACAAGGAGGGCCATCGGTAATGAACTGTAATGATCATTGCACTGACAAGGAGGGCCATCGGTAATGAACAGTAATGATCATTGCACTGACAAGGAGGGCCATCGGTAATGAACTGTAATGATCATTGCACTGACAAGGAGGGCCATCGGTAATGAACTGTAATGATCATTGCACTGACAAGGAGGGCCATCGGTAATGAACAGTAATGATCATTGCACTGACAAGGAGGGCCATCGGTAATGAACTGTAATGATCATTGCACTGACAAGGAGGGCCATCGGTAATGAACAGTAATGATCATTGCATTGACAAGGGCCATCGGTAATGAACTGTAATGATCATTGCACTGACAAGGAGCCATCGGTAATGAACTGTAATGATCATTGCATTGACAAGGGCCATCGGTAATGAACTGTAATGATCATTCCATTGACAAGGGCCATCGGTAATGAACTGTAATGATCATTGCATTGACAAGGGCCATCGGTAATGAACAGTAATGATCATTGCATTGACAAGGAGCCATCGGTAATGAACAGTAATGATCATTGCATTGACAAGGAGCCATCGGTAATGAACTGTAATGATCATTGCATTGACAAGGGCCATCGGTAATGAACTGTAATGATCATTCCATTGACAAGGAGGGCCATCGGTAATGAACAGTAATGATCATTGCATTGACAAGGGCCATCGGTAATGAACAGTAATGATCATTGCATTGACAAGGGCCATCGGTAATGAACAGTAATGATCATTGCATTGACAAGGAGGGCCATCGGTAATGAACAGTAATGATCATTGCACTGACAAGGAGCCATCGGTAATGAACTGTAATGATCATTGCATTGACAAGGGCCATCGGTAATGAACTGTAATGATCATTCCATTGACAAGGAGGGCCATCGGTAATGAACAGTAACGATCATTGCATTGACAAGGGCCATCGATAATGAACTGTAATGATCATTGCATTGACAAGGAGGGCCATCGGTGATGAACTGTAATGATCATTGCATTGACAAGGGCCATCGATAATGAACTGTAATGATCATTGCATTGACAAGGAGGGCCATCGGTAATGAACTGTAATGATCATTGCATTGACAAGGAGGGCCATCGGTAATGAACTGTAATGATCATTGCATTGACAAGGAGGGCCATCGGTAATGAACTGTAATGATCATTGCATTGACAAGGAGGGCCATCGGTAATGAACTGTAATGATCATTGCATTGACAAGGAGGGCCATCGGTAATGAACTGTAATGATCATTGCATTGACAAGGAGGGCCATCGGTAATGAACTGTAATGATCATTGCATTGACAAGGAGGGCCATCGGTAATGAACTGTAATGATCATTGCATTGACAAGGAGGGCCATCGGTAATGAACTGTAATGATCATTGCATTGACAAGGAGGGCCATCGGTAATGAACTGTAATGATCATTGCATTGACAAGGAGGGCCATCGGTAATGAACTGTAATGATCATTGCATTGACAAGGGCCATCGGTAATGAACTGTAATGATCATTGCACTGACAAGGGCCATCGATAATGAACAGTAACGATCATTGCATTGACAAGGAGGGCCATCGGTAATGAACAGTAATGATCATTGCACTGACAAGGAGGGCCATCGGTAATGAACAGTAATGATCATTGCACTGACAAGGAGGGCCATCGGTAATGAACTGTAATGATCATTGCATTGACAAGGAGGGCCATCGGTAATGAACAGTAATGATCATTGCACTGACAAGGGCCATCGGTAATGAACTGTAATGATCATTGCATTGACAAGGGCCATCGGTAATGAACAGTAATGATCATTGCATTGACAAGGGCCATCGGTAATGAACAGTAATGATCATTCCATTGACAAGGAGGGCCATCGGTAATGAACTGTAATGATCATTGCACTGACAAGGGCCATCGTTAATGAACAGTAATGATCATTGCACTGACAAGGGCCATCGTTAATGAACAGTAATGATCATTTCATTGACAAGGGCCATCGGTGATGAACTGTAATGATCATTTCATTGACAAGGACCATCGGTAATGAACAGTAATGATCATTGCACTGACAAGGGCCATCGTTAATGAACAGTAATGATCATTTCATTGACAAGGGCCATCGGTGATGAACTGTAATGATCATTTCATTGACAAGGACCATCGGTAATGAACAGTAATGATCATTGCACTGACAAGGGCCATCGTTAATGAACAGTAATGATCATTGCACTGACAAGGGCCATCGTTAATGAACAGTAATGATCATTTCATTGACAAGGGCCATCGGTGATGAACTGTAATGATCATTTCATTGACAAGGAGGGCCATCGGTAATGAACTGTAATGATCATTGCACTGACAAGGGCCATCGGTAATGAACAGTAACGATCATTGCATTGACAAGGGCCATCGGTAATGAACAGTAATGATCATTGCATTGACAAGGAGGGCCATCGGTAATGAATAGTAATGATCATTGCATTGACAAGGAGGGCCATCGGTAATGAACTGTAATGATCATTGCATTGACAAGGAGGGCCATCGGTAATGAACTGTAATGATCATTGCATTGACAAGGGCCATCGGTAATGAACAGTAATGATCATTGCACTGACAAGGAGGGCCATCGATAATGAACTGTAATGATCATTGCATTGACAAGGGCCATCGGTAATGAACTGTAATGATCATTGCATTGACAAGGAGGGCCATCGGTAATGAACAGTAATGATCATTGCATTGACAAGGAGGGCCATCGGTAATGAACTGTAATGATCATTGCATTGACAAGGAGGGCCATCGATAATGAACTGTAATGATCATTGCATTGACAAGGGCCATCGGTAATGAACTGTAATGATCATTGCATTGACAAGGAGGGCCATCGGTGATGAACTGTAATGATCATTGCATTGACAAGGAGGGCCATCGGTAATGAACTGTAATGATCATTGCATTGACAAGGGCCATCGGTAATGAACTGTAATGATCATTGCATTGACAAGGAGGGCCATCGGTAATGAACTGTAATGATCATTGCATTGACAAGGGCCATCGGTAATGAACTGTAATGATCATTGCATTGACAAGGACCATCGGTAATGAACTGTAATGATCATTGCACTGACAAGGAGGGCCATCGATAATGAACAGTAATGATCATTGCACTGACAAGGAGGGCCATCGGTAATGAACTGTAATGATCATTGCATTGACAAGGAGGGCCATCGATAATGAACTGTAATGATCATTGCACTGACAAGGACCATCGGTAATGAACTGTAATGATCATTGCATTGACAAGGAGGGCCATCGATAATGAACTGTAATGATCATTGCATTGACAAGGAGGGCCATCGATAATGAACTGTAATGATCATTGCATTGACAAGGGCCATCGGTAATGAACTGTTATGTCATTTCATTGAAGTTGTTAGACCTTCATGTTGATCCTAAATTGACCCTCTGGCTTGTTAACTTTCTTCTCAATAGAAGCCAGTCAGTCCGCTATCAGTCAGTGCTCTCCTCTCCACTCTCTACTTCAACTGGTGCGCCTCAGGGTACTGTTCTGTCTCCTGTTCTTTTTACCTTGTATACCAACAACTATAGAGGTACTGAGAATGTTCCTATCATAAAATATTCAGACGATTCAGCCATACAAGACCTTTCAAATTATGATTCTCACTTCTTTAGTCAAGTTGCGAAATTCTGTCTGTGGTGTAAAGAAAACTATCTGGACCTCAATGTGCTCAAAACAAAATAAATGTTAATAGACTTTAGGAAGGATTCACCCCCAGTGCCAAAGGTAGAAATTGATGGTGAAACAGTGGAAAGAGTATCAGAATACAAATACTTAGGTACCATTTTGGACGACAAACTGACTTTCGACAAGAACACACACAACATACATAAGAAATGTCAATCAAGATTGTTTATTTTGCACAGACTGAGAAATATTGGTATTAATTCAAACATTTTGCATACGTACTATAGTAGCTGCATTGAGTCTGTGCTTACTGTTTCCTTTATGTGTTGGTTTGGAAGTCTGTGTTTGAAGAACAAGCGTGTGTTGGGTGATGTGGTGAATGTGTGTAGTAAAGTTGTTGGAAAGAGAGAGATGGGTTTGAATGAGATGTACGAAAGACGAACCAAGCATAAAGCCAGGAAGATTGTAAATGACACCTCCCATGTTTTGAACAAACATTGCGAACTATTACCTTCTGGACATCGCTACAAAACTTTTAAAGTCAACTCCAGGGCACAGAAATCCTTCATCCCCAGATCCATCCACCTCCTAAGCTCATGATCCTTTTAGGTTTAAATGTGTGTTCATTGTGTTAAAAGTAACTATGCATGCTTATCCTTAGATGTGTATAATAATAATAATAATTAATAATGCTTATATAGCGCATAATCTTGCAAAGCAACTCAATGCGCTTTTCACTCACCATTCGTACAAACATTTCTAACAAACTGGTTCCACGCATCCTCACCATACATCTCTATGAAAATGAATACATATTAGAGAATGCATTGCATATAATCATAACATAACACACCAACACCCACGTCCCTTCAACACCACCACAACGATCCCCCACCCCCCACCCCCACCCGTGTATGTATCCACATATAATGTGTATTTTTAAGCGTGTATTATGTGTAACTTTTGCTCCTATTCATGCATGCTGAATGTGGATGTGTATGTATCCACATATAATGTGTATCTTTAAGCATGTACTATGTGTAACTTTTGCTCCTATTCATGTATGCTGAATGTGGATGTCCTTGTTAGTTTGGCACCGGAACGCATTTCTCCTTGGGAGATAATGAAGTGAATTTGATTTGATTTGATTTGATTGTCAAGGAACTACTATTTGATGGATGTAAAGTTTGCGCTATGCAATACTATCGGTAATGAACAGTAACGATCATTTCATTGACAAGGGACTACTATGATGGATGTAAAGTTTAACGCTATGCAGTACTGTAGGTAATGACCAGTAACGATCATTTCATTGACAAGGGACTACTTTGATGGATGTAAAGTTTAACGCTATGCAGTACTGTAGGTAATGAACAGTAACGATCATTTCATTGACAAGGGACTACTATTGATGGATGTAAAGTTTAACGCTATGCAGTACTGTAGGTAATGAACAGTAACGATCATTTCATTGACAAGGGACTACTTTGATGGATGTAAAGTTTAACGCTATGCAGTACTGTAGGTAATGAACAGTAACGATCATTTCATTGACAAGGAACTACTATTTGATGGATGTAAAGTTTAACGCTATGCAGTACTGTAGGTAATGAACAGTAACGATCATTTCATTGACAAGGAACTACTATTTGATGGATGTAAAGTTTAACGCTATGCAGTACTGTAGGTAATGACCAGTAACGATCATTTCATTGACAAGGAACTACTATTTGATAGATGTAAAGTTTAACGCTATGCAGTACTGTAGGTAATGAACAGTAACGATCATTTCATTGACAAGGAACTACTATTTGATGGATGTAAAGTTTAACGCTATGCAGTACTGTAGGTAATGAAAAGTAACGATCATTTCATTGACAAGGAACTACTATTTGATAGATGTAAAGTTTAACGCTATGCAGTACTGTAGGTAATGACCAGTAACGATCATTTCATTGACAAGGGACTACTATTTGATGGATGTAAAGTTTAACGCTATGCAGTACTGTAGGTAATGACCAGTAACGATCATTTCATTGACAAGGGACTACTATTTGATGGATGTAAAGTTTAACACTATGCAGTACTGTATACATGTAGGGAGGGACGTTAAGTAGCTCTCTGATACACTTGAGAAAAGAAAATCCCTTAAACTTAGCAATCAATTTGCTGCACATACCAGGCAGCAGGATTTCTCCTTGGTCGTAGCGACTTTTGGCTGCCGTGGGAGTTTTACGCGCGTAAAGCGCACGGGTCGGCATTGCTTTAAGTCCCCATCCGAAGGACTCGGCGTTCAGTTCGATCTTCCTGTCAAACTGGAAAGAAAGGACGAGGCCTGGATCTGGAATCAAACCCGGGTCACTCGTGCAGTGAATGGGCAGGCCAACGCCTTAACCATCCTGCCACCTTGCTTCCCCCAAAATATCGGCTACCTCAAAATATAATTTCAGTCCTTTCAATTTTGACTTAGGGTCTGTGCACATTTACGATAACTTCCGTACCAACATCCATCAGCAATCTGGAAATAGTAACAGAAAGTAAGAAGTAAGTGGATGGGATGTACAGATGAGTGTGTGCACACTCCTATTGTAACAGAAAGTAAGAAGTAAGTGGATGGGATGTACAGATGAGTGTGTGCACACTCCTATTGTAACAGAAAGTAAGAAGTAAGTGGATGGGATGTACAGATGAGTGTGTGCACACTCCTATTCTAACAGAAAGTAAGAAGTAAGTGGATGGGATGTACAGATGAGTGTGTGCATACTCCTATTGTAACAGAAAGTAAGAAGTAAGTGGATGGGATATACAGATGAGTGTGTGCATACTCCTATTCTAACAGAAAGTAAGAAGTAAGTGGATGGGATATACAGATGAGTGTGTGCACACTCCTATTGTAACAGAAAGTAAGAAGTAAGTGGATGGGATATACAGATGAGTGTGTGCATACTCCTATTCTAACAGAAAGTAAGAAGTAAGTGGATGGGATGTACAGATGAGTGTGTGCACACTCCTATTCTAACAGAAAGTAAGAAGTAAGTGGATGGGATATACAGATGAGTGTGTGCATACTCCTATTCTAACAGAAAGTAAGAAGTAAGTGGATGGGATGTACAGATGAGTGTGTGCATACTCCTATTCTAACAGAAAGTAAGAAGTAAGTGGATGGGATATACAGATGAGTGTGTGCACACTCCTATTGTAACAGAAAGTAAGAAGTAAGTGGATGGGATGTACAGATGAGTGTGTGCACACTCCTATTGTAACAGAAAGTAAGTGGATGGGATGCACTGATGAGTGTGTGCACACTCCTATAGTAACAGAAAGTAAGAAGTAAGTGGATGGGATGTACAGATGAGTGTGTGCACACTCCTATTGCAACAGAAAGTAAGTGGATGGGATGTACTGATGAGTGTGTGCACACTCACTCCTATAGTAACAGAAAGTAAGAAGTAAGTGGATAGGATGCACTGATGAGTGTGTGCACACTCACTCCTATAGTAACAGAAAGTAAGAAGTAAGTGGATGGGATGCACTGATGAGTGTGTGAAGTGGATGGGATGCACTGATGAGTGTGTGAAGTGGATGGGATGCACTGATGAGTGTGTGAAGTGGATGGGATGCACTGATGAGTGTGTGAAGTGGATGGGATGCACTGATGAGTGTGTGAAGTGGATGGGATGCACTGATGAGTGTGTGAAGTGGATGGGATGCACTGATGAGTGTGTGAAGTGGATGGGATGCACTGATGAGTGTGTGAAGTGGATGGGATGCACTGATGAGTGTGTGAAGTGGATGGGATGCACTGATGAGTGTGTGAAGTGGATGGGATGCACTGATGAGTGTGTGAAGTGGATGGGATGCACTGATGAGTGTGTGAAGTGGATGGGATGCACTGATGAGTGTGTGAAGTGGATGGGATGCACTGATGAGTGTGTGAAGTGGATGGGATGCACTGATGAGTGTGTGAAGTGGATGGGATGCACTGATGAGTGTGTGAAGTGGATGGGATGCACTGATGAGTGTGTGAAGTGGATGGGATGCACTGATGAGTGTGTGAAGTGGATGGGATGCACTGATGAGTGTGTGAAGTGGATGGGATGCACTGATGAGTGTGTGAAGTGGATGGGATGCACTGATGAGTGTGTGAAGTGGATGGGATGCACTGATGAGTGTGTGAAGTGGATGGGATGCACTGATGAGTGTGTGCACACTCACTCCTATAGTAACAGAAAGTAAGAAGTAAGTGGATAGGATGCACTGATGATGCACTGATGAGTGTGTGCACACTCACTCCTATAGTAACAGAAAGTAAGTGGATGGGATGCACTGATGAGTGTGTGAAGTGGATGGGATGCACTGATGAGTGTGTAAAGTGGATGGGATGCACTGATGAGTGTGTGAAGTGGATGGGATGCACTGATGAGTGTGTGAAGTGGATGGGATGCACTGATGAGTGTGTGAAGTGGATGGGATGCACTGATGAGTGTGTGCACACTCACTCCTATAGTAACAAAAAGTAAGAAGTAAGTGGATGGTATGCACTGATGAGTGTGTGAAGTGGATGGGATGCACTGATGAGTGTGTGCACACTCACTCCTATAGTAACAAAAAGTAAGAAGTAAGTGGATGGTATGCACTGATGAGTGTGTAAAGTGGATGGGATGCACTGATGAGTGTGTAAAGTGGATGGGATGCACTGATGAGTGTGTGAAGTGGATGGGATGCACTGATGAGTGTGTGCACACTCACTCCTATAGTAACAGAAAGTAAGAAGTAAGTGGATAGGATGCACTGATGATGCACTGATGAGTGTGTGCACACTCACTCCTATAGTAACAGAAAGTAAGTGGATGGGATGCACTGATGATGCACTGATGAGTGTGTGCACACTCACTCCTATAGTAACAGAAAGTAAGAAGTAAGTGGATGGGATGCACTGATGAGTGTGTGAAGTGGATGGGATGCACTGATGAGTGTGTGAAGTGGATGGGATGCACTGATGAGTGTGTAAAGTGGATGGGATGCACTGATGAGTGTGTGAAGTGGATGGGATGCACTGATGAGTGTGTGCACACTCACTCCTATAGTAACAGAAAGTAAGAAGTAAGTGGATGGGATGCACTGATGAGTGTGTGAAGTGGATGGGATGCACTGATGAGTGTGTGAAGTGGATGGGATGCACTGATGAGTGTGTGCACACTCACTCCTATAGTAACAGAAAGTAAGAAGTAAGTGGATAGGATGCACTGATGATGCACTGATGAGTGTGTGCACACTCACTCCTATAGTAACAGAAAGTAAGTGGATGGGATGCACTGATGATGCACTGATGAGTGTGTGCACACTCACACCTATAGTAACAGAAAGTAAGAAGTAAGTGGATAGGATGCACTGATGAGTGTGTGAAGTGGATGGGATGCACTGATGAGTGTGTGAAGTGGATGGGATGCACTGATGAGTGTGTGAAGTGGATGGGATGCACTGATGAGTGTGTGAAGTGGATGGGATGCACTGATGAGTGTGTGAAGTGGATGGGATGCACTGATGAGTGTGTGAAGTGGATGGGATGCACTGATGAGTGTGTGCACACTCACTCCTATAGTAACAGAAAGTAAGAAGTAAGTGGATAGGATGCACTGATGATGCACTGATGAGTGTGTGCACACTCACTCCTATAGTAACAGAAAGTAAGTGGATGGGATGCACTGATGAGTGTGTGAAGTGGATGGGATGCACTGATGAGTGTGTGAAGTGGATGGGATGCACTGATGAGTGTGTGAAGTGGATGGGATGCACTGATGAGTGTGTGAAGTGGATGGGATGCACTGATGAGTGTGTGAAGTGGATGGGATGCACTGATGAGTGTGTGCACACTCACTCCTATAGTAACAAAAAGTAAGAAGTAAGTGGATGGTATGCACTGATGAGTGTGTAAAGTGGATGGGATGCACTGATGAGTGTGTAAAGTGGATGGGATGCACTGATGAGTGTGTGAAGTGGATGGGATGCACTGATGAGTGTGTGCACACTCACTCCTATAGTAACAGAAAGTAAGAAGTAAGTGGATAGGATGCACTGATGATGCACTGATGAGTGTGTGCACACTCACTCCTATAGTAACAGAAAGTAAGTGGATGGGATGCACTGATGAGTGTGTGAAGTGGATGGGATGCACTGATGAGTGTGTGAAGTGGATGGGATGCACTGATGAGTGTGTGAAGTGGATGGGATGCACTGATGAGTGTGTAAAGTGGATGGGATGCACTGATGAGTGTGTGAAGTGGATGGGATGCACTGATGAGTGTGTGCACACTCACTCCTATAGTAACAAAAAGTAAGAAGTAAGTGGATGGTATGCACTGATGAGTGTGTAAAGTGGATGGGATGCACTGATGAGTGTGTAAAGTGGATGGGATGCACTGATGAGTGTGTGAAGTGGATGGGATGCACTGATGAGTGTGTGCACACTCACTCCTATAGTAACAGAAAGTAAGAAGTAAGTGGATAGGATGCACTGATGATGCACTGATGAGTGTGTGCACACTCACTCCTATAGTAACAGAAAGTAAGTGGATGGGATGCACTGATGATGCACTGATGAGTGTGTGCACACTCACTCCTATAGTAACAGAAAGTAAGAAGTAAGTGGATGGGATGCACTGATGAGTGTGTGAAGTGGATGGGATGCACTGATGAGTGTGTGAAGTGGATGGGATGCACTGATGAGTGTGTAAAGTGGATGGGATGCACTGATGAGTGTGTGAAGTGGATGGGATGCACTGATGAGTGTGTGCACACTCACTCCTATAGTAACAGAAAGTAAGAAGTAAGTGGATGGGATGCACTGATGAGTGTGTGAAGTGGATGGGATGCACTGATGAGTGTGTGAAGTGGATGGGATGCACTGATGAGTGTGTGCACACTCACTCCTATAGTAACAGAAAGTAAGAAGTAAGTGGATATGATGCACTGATGATGCACTGATGAGTGTGTGCACACTCACTCCTATAGTAACAGAAAGTAAGTGGATGGGATGCACTGATGATGCACTGATGAGTGTGTGCACACTCACACCTATAGTAACAGAAAGTAAGAAGTAAGTGGATAGGATGCACTGATGAGTGTGTGAAGTGGATGGGATGCACTGATGAGTGTGTGAAGTGGATGGGATGCACTGATGAGTGTGTGAAGTGGATGGGATGCACTGATGAGTGTGTGAAGTGGATGGGATGCACTGATGAGTGTGTGAAGTGGATGGGATGCACTGATGAGTGTGTGAAGTGGATGGGATGCACTGATGAGTGTGTGCACACTCACTCCTATAGTAACAGAAAGTAAGAAGTAAGTGGATAGGATGCACTGATGATGCACTGATGAGTGTGTGCACACTCACTCCTATAGTAACAGAAAGTAAGTGGATGGGATGCACTGATGAGTGTGTGAAGTGGATGGGATGCACTGATGAGTGTGTGAAGTGGATGGGATGCACTGATGAGTGTGTGAAGTGGATGGGATGCACTGATGAGTGTGTGAAGTGGATGGGATGCACTGATGAGTGTGTGAAGTGGATGGGATGCACTGATGAGTGTGTGCACACTCACTCCTATAGTAACAAAAAGTAAGAAGTAAGTGGATGGTATGCACTGATGAGTGTGTAAAGTGGATGGGATGCACTGATGAGTGTGTAAAGTGGATGGGATGCACTGATGAGTGTGTGAAGTGGATGGGATGCACTGATGAGTGTGTGCACACTCACTCCTATAGTAACAGAAAGTAAGAAGTAAGTGGATAGGATGCACTGATGATGCACTGATGAGTGTGTGCACACTCACTCCTATAGTAACAGAAAGTAAGTGGATGGGATGCACTGATGATGCACTGATGAGTGTGTGCACACTCACTCCTATAGTAACAGAAAGTAAGAAGTAAGTGGATGGGATGCACTGATGAGTGTGTGAAGTGGATGGGATGCACTGATGAGTGTGTGAAGTGGATGGGATGCACTGATGAGTGTGTAAAGTGGATGGGATGCACTGATGAGTGTGTGAAGTGGATGGGATGCACTGATGAGTGTGTGCACACTCACTCCTATAGTAACAGAAAGTAAGAAGTAAGTGGATGGGATGCACTGATGAGTGTGTGAAGTGGATGGGATGCACTGATGAGTGTGTGAAGTGGATGGGATGCACTGATGAGTGTGTGCACACTCACTCCTATAGTAACAGAAAGTAAGAAGTAAGTGGATATGATGCACTGATGATGCACTGATGAGTGTGTGCACACTCACTCCTATAGTAACAGAAAGTAAGTGGATGGGATGCACTGATGATGCACTGATGAGTGTGTGCACACTCACACCTATAGTAACAGAAAGTAAGAAGTAAGTGGATAGGATGCACTGATGAGTGTGTGCACACTCACTCCTATAGTAACAGAAAGTAAGAAGTAAGTGGATAGGATGCACTGATGATGCACTGATGAGTGTGTGCACACTCACTCCTATAGTAACAGAAAGTAAGTGGATGGGATGCACTGATGATGCACTGATGAGTGTGTGCACACTCACACCTATAGTAACAGAAAGTAAGAAGTAAGTGGATAGGATGCACTGATGAGTGTGTGCACACTCACACCTATAGTAACAGAAAGTAAGAAGTAAGTGGATAGGATGCACTGATGAGTGTGTGCACACTCACTCCTATAGTAACAGAAAGTAAGAAGTAAGTGGATAGGATGCACTGATGAGTGTGTGCACACTCGGATGGGATATACCGATGAGTGTGTGCACACTCGGATGGGATATACTGATGAATGTGTGCACACTCACTCCTATAGTAACAGAAAGTAAGAAGTAAGTGGATGGGATATACTGGTAAGTGTGTGCACACTCGGATGGGAAATACTGATGAGTGTGTGCACACTCGGATGGGATATACTGATGAATGTGTGCACACTCACTCCTATTTATTATTTCAAGATTTTTGTTGTGGACTATGGATGGGTTTGTGTACAGACGTTTTCATAATTTATGTGCTCACAGTCTGACCCTATTGTTCCATGCTCAGTCTGACCCCATTGTTCCATGCTCAGTCTGACCCCATTGTTCCATGCTCAGTCTGACCCCATTGTTCCATGCTCTGACCCCATTGTTCCATGCTCTGTCTGACCCCATTGTTCCATGCTCAATCTGACCCCATTGTTCCATGCTCTGACCCCATTGTTCCATGCTCTGACCCCATTGTTCCATGCTCAGTCTGACCCCATTGTTCCATGCTCAGTCTGACCCCATTGTTCCATGCTCAGTCTGACCCCATTGTTCCATGCTCAGTCTGACCCCATTGTTCCATGCTCAGTCTGACCCCATTGTTCCATGCTCAGTCTGACCCCATTGTTCCATGCTCAGTCTGACCCCATTGTTCCATGCTCAGTCTGACCCCATTGTTCCATGCTCTGTCTGACCCCATTGTTCCATGCTCAGTCTGACCCCATTGTTCCATGCTCTGACCCCATTGTTCCATGCTCTGACCCCATTGTTCCATGCTCTGTCTGACCCCATTGTTCCATGCTCAGTCTGACCCCATTGTTCCATGCTCTGACCCCATTGTTCCATGCTCTGACCCCATTGTTCCATGCTCTGTCTGACCCCATTGTTCCATGCTCAGTCTGACCCCATTGTTCCATGCTCTGTCTGACCCCATTGTTCCATGCTCTGTTTGACCCCATTCTTCCATGCTCTGACCCCATTGTTCCATGCTCAGTCTGACCCCATTGTTCCATGCTCTGTCTGACCCCATTGTTCCATGCTCTGTCTGACCCCATTGTTCCATGCTCTGTCTGACCCCATTGTTCCATGCTCTGACCCCATTGTTCCATGCTCAGTCTGACCCCATTGTTCCATGCTCTGACCCCATTGTTCCATGCTCTGTCTGACCCCATTGTTCCATGCTCTGACCCTATTGTTCCATGCTCAGTCTGACCCCATTGTTCCATGCTCTGTCTGACCCCATTGTTCCATGCTCTGTCTGACCCCATTGTTCCATGCTCAGTCTGACCCCATTGTTCCATGCTCTGTCTGACCCCATTGTTCCATGCTCTGTCTGACCCCATTGTTCCATGCTCTGACCCCATTGTTCCATGCTCAGTCTGACCCCATTGCTCCATGCTCTGTCTGACCCCATTGTTCCATGCTCTGTCTGACCCCATTGTTCCATGCTCTGACCCCATTGTTCCATGCTCTGTCTGACCCCATTGTTCCATGCTCAGTCTGACCCCATTGTTCCATGCTCTGTCTGACCCCATTGTTCCATGCTCAATCTGACCCCATTGTTCCATGCTCTGACCCCATTGTTCCATGCTCTGACCCCATTGTTCCATGCTCTGTCTGACCCCATTGTTCCATGCTCTGACCCCATTGTTCCATGCTCAGTCTGACCCCATTGTTCCATGCTCTGTCTGACCCCATTGTTCCATGCTCTGTCTGACCCCATTGTTCCATGCTCAGTCTGACCCCATTGTTCCATGCTCTGACCCCATTGTTCCATGCTCAGTCTGACCCCATTGTTCCATGCTCTGTCTGACCCCATTGTTCCATGCTCAGTCTGACCCCATTGTTCCATGCTCTGTCTGACCCCATTGTTCCATGCTCAGTCTGACCCCATTGTTCCATGCTCTGTCTGACCCCATTGTTCCATGCTCTGTCTGACCCCATTGTTCCATGCTCAGTCTGACCCCATTGTTCCATGCTCAGTCTGACCCCATTGTTCCATGCTCTGTCTGACCCCATTGTTCCATGCTCTGTCTGACCCCATTGTTCCATGCTCTGACCCCATTGTTCCATGCTCAGTCTGACCCCATTGTTCCATGCTCTGACCCCATTGTTCCATGCTCTGTCTGACCCCATTGTTCCATGCTCAGTCTGACCCCATTGTTCCATGCTCTGTCTGACCCCATTGTTCCATGCTCAGTCTGACCCCATTGTTCCATGCTCTGTCTGACCCCATTGTTCCATGCTCAGTCTGACCCCATTGTTCCATGCTCTGTCTGACCCCATTGTTCCATGCTCTGACCCCATTGTTCCATGCTCAGTCTGACCCCATTGTTCCATGCTCAGTCTGACCCCATTGTTCCATGCTCAGTCTGACCCCATTGTTCCATGCTCTGTCTGACCCCATTGTTCCATGCTCTGTCTGACCCCATTGTTCCATGCTCTGACCCCATTGTTCCATGCTCAGTCTGACCCCATTGTTCCATGCTCTGACCCCATTGTTCCATGCTCTGTCTGACCCCATTGTTCCATGCTCAGTCTGACCCCATTGTTCCATGCTCTGTCTGACCCCATTGTTCCATGCTCAGTCTGACCCCATTGTTCCATGCTCTGTCTGACCCCATTGTTCCATGCTCAGTCTGACCCCATTGTTCCATGCTCTGTCTGACCCCATTGTTCCATGCTCTGACCCCATTGTTCCATGCTCAGTCTGACCCCATTGTTCCATGCTCTGACCCCATTGTTCCATGCTCAATCTGACCCATTGTTCCATGCTCAATCGGACTTCATTGTTCTGTGCAGGCTACCTGACGGTGGCGCGGGAGGGGGTGGGTGATGGTGAGATGGAGGACCTGCTCTCATTGGACGACGATGTTCTGCAGGACACCTACATCCACCACCTGCCCCCTGACCCCCACATCATCCGACTGGCCCCCTCCCTGTGGGTCAGATTCAAACACGACATCACCAACTACCTGGCCAAGATGAGCATGGGTTAGTGTGTCTGTGTGTGTGTGTGTACCTGGCCAAGATGAGCATGGGTTAGTGTGTCTGTCAGTGTGTCTGTGTGTGCGTGTGTACCTGGCCAAGATGAGCATGGGTTAGTGTGTCTGTCAGTGTGTCTGTGTGTGCATGTGTACCTGGCCAAGATGAGCATGGGTTAGTGTGTCTGTGTGTGTGTGTGTGTACCTGGCCAAGATGAGCATGGGTTAGTGTGTCTCTGTGTCTGTGTGTGTGTGTATACCTGGCCAAGATGAGCATGGGTTAGTGTGTCTGTCAGTGTGTGTGTGTCTGTGTGTTCTGCCATGCCTTTCCTCTCTCTCTGTCTGTCACTTTACGCCCGTGCATTGTTCACGATAGTGTGAGCGCACACAATTCTTTTTCTTTTTAAGTATATCATTTAATGCCAATGCATGGTTTATATCAATCTGATTAAAAATGATAAATGTGAAAGTACCACATGGTTTGTTGACACTCTCCAGGAGATCACAACATCAACACATGGTTCCACCGGCAGTTCAAGGAGGCGGCAGAGAAGCGTTACGCCAGCGATGAGACGGCCTCCCAGCTGCACCAAGCCATGGCGGACTACTTCCTGGGCACCTGGAGCACACGACCCAAACCTCTGGAGCTGTACAAGGGAAAACCAGCAACATACGAGGACTGTGTGAGGGGGGTGCCCGCCATGCCACTCACCTTCCAAGGTATCAGCACAATAGCCAGTTATGAGAACTGTGAGGGGGGTGCCCGCCATGCCACTCACCTTCCAAGGTATCAGCACAATAGCCAGTTATGAGAACTGTGAGGGGGGTGCCCGCCATGCCACTCACCTTCCAAGGTATCTGTCATTATCAGCACAATAGCCAGTTATGAGAACTGTGAGGGGGGTGCCCGCCATGCCACTCACCTTCCAAGGTATCTGCCATTATCAGCACAATAGCCAGTTATGAGAACTGTGAGGGGGGTGCCCGCCATGCCACTCACCTTCCAAGGTATCTGTCATTATCAGCACAATAGCCAGTTATGAGAACTGTGAGGGGGGTGCCCGCCATGCCACTCACCTTCCAAGGTATCTGTCATTATCAGCACAATAGCCAGTTATGAGAACTGTGAGGGGGGTGCCCGCCATGCCACTCACCTTCCAAGGTATCAGCACAATAGCCAGTTATGAGGACTGTGTGGAGGGTGCCCGCCATGCCACTCACCTTCCAAGGTATCTGTCATTATCAGCACAATAGCCAGTTATGAGAACTGTGAGGGGGGTGCCCGCCATGCCACTCACCTTCCAAGGTATCTGTCATTATCAGCACAATAGCCAGTTATGAGGACTGTGTGGGGGGTGCCATGCCACTCACCTTCCAAGGTATCTGCCATTATCAGCACAATAGCCAGTTATGAGAACTGTGAGGGGGGTGCCATGCCACTCACCTTCCAAGGTATCTGTCATTATCAGCACAATAGCCAGTTATGAGAACTGTGAGGGGGGTGCCATGCCACTCACCTTCCAAGGTATCTGTCATTATCAGCACAATAGCCAGTTATGAGGACTGTGAGGGGGGTGCCCGCCATGCCACTCACCTTCCAAGGTATCAGCACAATGTCATTATCAGCACAATAGCCAGTTATGAGAACTGTGAGGGGGGTGCCATGCCACTCACCTTCCAAGGTATCTGTCATTATCAGCACAATAGCCAGTTATGAGGAACTGTGAGGGGGGTGCCATGCCACTCACCTTCCAAGGTATCTGTCATTATCAGCACAATAGCCAGTTATGAGAACTGTGAGGGGGGTGCCATGCCACTCACCTTCCAAGGTATCTGTCATTATCAGCACAATAGCCAGTTATGAGAACTGTGAGGGGGGTGCCATGCCACTCACCTTCCAAGGTATCTGTCATTATCAGCACAATAGCCAGTTATGAGGACTGTGAGGGGGGTGCCATGCCACTCACCTTCCAAGGTATCTGTCATTATCAGCACAATAGCCAGTTATGAGGACTGTGAGGGGGGTGCCATGCCACTCACCTTCCAAGGTATCTGTCATTATCAGCACAATAGCCAGTTATGAGGACTGTGAGGGGGGTGCCATGCCACTCACCTTCCAAGGTATCTGTCATTATCAGCACAATAGCCAGTTATGAGGACTGTGTGGGGGGGTGCCATGCCACTCACCTTCCAAGGTATCTGTCATTATCAGCACAATAGCCAGTTATGAGGACTGTGAGGGGGGTGCCATGCCACTCACCTTCCAAGGTATCTGTCATTATCAGCACAATAGCCAGTTATGAGGACTGTGTGGGGGGTGCCATGCCACTCACCTTCCAAGGTATCTGTCATTATCAGCACAATAGCCAGTTATGAGGACTGTGAGGGGGGTGCCATGCCACTCACCTTCCAAGGTATCTGTCATTATCAGCACAATAGCCAGTTATGAGGACTGTGAGGGGGGTGCCATGCCACTCACCTTCCAAGGTATCTGTCATTATCAGCACAATAGCCAGTTATGAGGACTGTGAGGGGGGTGCCATGCCACTCACCTTCCAAGGTATCTGTCATTATCAGCACAATAGCCAGTTATGAGGACTGTGAGGGGGGTGCCATGCCACTCACCTTCCAAGGTATCTGTCATTATCAGCACAATAGCCAGTTATGAGAACTGTGAGGGGGGTGCCATGCCACTCACCTTCCAAGGTATCTGTCATTATCAGCACAATAGCCAGTTATGAGAACTGTGAGGGGGGTGCCATGCCACTCACCTTCCAAGGTATCTGTCATTATCAGCACAATAGCCAGTTATGAGAACTGTGAGGGGGGTGCCATGCCACTCACCTTCCAAGGTATCTGTCATTATCAGCACAATAGCCAGTTATGAGAACTGTGAGGGGGGTGCCATGCCACTCACCTTCCAAGGTATCTGTCATTATCAGCACAATAGCCAGTTATGAGAACTGTGAGGGGGGTGCCATGCCACTCACCTTCCAAGGTATCTGTCATTATCAGCACAATAGCCAGTTATGAGAACTGTGAGGGGGGTGCCATGCCACTCACCTTCCAAGGTATCTGTCATTATCAGCACAATAGCCAGTTATGAGGACTGTGTGGGGGGTGCCATGCCACTCACCTTCCAAGGTATCTGTCATTATCAGCACAATAGCCAGTTATGAGGACTGTGAGGGGGGTGCCATGCCACTCACCTTCCAAGGTATCTGTCATTATCAGCACAATAGCCAGTTATGAGGACTGTGAGGGGGGTGCCATGCCACTCACCTTCCAAGGTATCTGTCATTATCAGCACAATAGCCAGTTATGAGGACTGTGAGGGGGGTGCCATGCCACTCACCTTCCAAGGTATCTGTCATTATCAGCACAATAGCCAGTTATGAGAACTGTGAGGGGGGTGCCATGCCACTCACCTTCCAAGGTATCTGTCATTATCAGCACAATAGCCAGTTATGAGAACTGTGAGGGGGGTGCCCGCCATGCCACTCACCTTCCAAGGTATCTGTCATTATCAGCACAATAGCCAGTTATGAGGACTGTGAGGGGGGTGCCCGCCATGCCACTCACCTTCCAAGGTATCTGTCATTATCAGCACAATAGCCAGTTATGAGAACTGTGAGGGGGGTGCCCGCCATGCCACTCACCTTCCAAGGTATCTGTCATTATCAGCACAATAGCCAGTTATGAGAACTGTGAGGGGGGTGCCCGCCATGCCACTCACCTTCCAAGGTATCTGTCATTATCAGCACAATAGCCAGTTATGAGGACTGTGTGGGGGGTGCCCGCCATGCCACTCACCTTCCAAGGTATCTGTCATTATCAGCACAATAGCCAGTTATGAGGACTGTGAGGGGGGTGCCCGCCATGCCACTCACCTTCCAAGGTATCTGTCATTATCAGCACAATAGCCAGTTATGAGGACTGTGAGGGGGGTGCCCGCCATGCCACTCACCTTCCAAGGTATCTGTCATTATCAGCACAATAGCCAGTTATGAGGACTGTGAGGGGGGTGCCATGCCACTCACCTTCCAAGGTATCTGCCATTATCAGCACAATAGCCAGTTATGAGGACTGTGAGGGGGGTGCCATGCCACTCACCTTCCAAGGTATCTGTCATTATCAGCACAATAGCCAGTTATGAGAACTGTGAGGGGGGTGCCATGCCACTCACCTTCCAAGGTATCTGTCATTATCAGCACAATAGCCAGTTATGAGGACTGTGAGGGGGGTGCCATGCCACTCACCTTCCAAGGTATCTGTCATTATCAGCACAATAGCCAGTTATGAGGACTGTGAGGGGGGTGCCATGCCACTCACCTTCCAAGGTATCTGTCATTATCAGCACAATAGCCAGTTATGAGGACTGTGAGGGGGGTGCCATGCCACTCACCTTCCAAGGTATCTGTCATTATCAGCACAATAGCCAGTTATGAGGACTGTGAGGGGGGTGCCATGCCACTCACCTTCCAAGGTATCTGTCATTATCAGCACAATAGCCAGTTATGAGGACTGTGAGGGGGGTGCCATGCCACTCACCTTCCAAGGTATCTGTCATTATCAGCACAATAGCCAGTTATGAGAACTGTGAGGGGGGTGCCATGCCACTCACCTTCCAAGGTATCTGTCATTATCAGCACAATAGCCAGTTATGAGGACTGTGAGGGGGGTGCCATGCCACTCACCTTCCAAGGTATCTGTCATTATCAGCACAATAGCCAGTTATGAGGACTGTGAGGGGGGTGCCATGCCACTCACCTTCCAAGGTATCTGTCATTATCAGCACAATAGCCAGTTATGAGAACTGTGAGGGGGGTGCCATGCCACTCACCTTCCAAGGTATCTGTCATTATCAGCACAATAGCCAGTTATGAGGACTGTGAGGGGGGTGCCATGCCACTCACCTTCCAAGGTATCTGTCATTATCAGCACAATAGCCAGTTATGAGGACTGTGAGGGGGGTGCCATGCCACTCACCTTCCAAGGTATCTGTCATTATCAGCACAATAGCCAGTTATGAGGACTGTGAGGGGGGTGCCATGCCACTCACCTTCCAAGGTATCTGTCATTATCAGCACAATAGCCAGTTATGAGGACTGTGAGGGGGGTGCCATGCCACTCACCTTCCAAGGTATCTGTCATTATCAGCACAATAGCCAGTTATGAGGACTGTGAGGGGGGTGCCATGCCACTCACCTTCCAAGGTATCTGTCATTATCAGCACAATAGCCAGTTATGAGGACTGTGAGGGGGTGTGCCACTCACCTTCCAAGGTATCTGTCATGCCACTCACCTTCCAAGGTATCTGTCATTATCAGCACAATAGCCAGTTATGAGAACTGTGAGGGGGGTGCCATGCCACTCACCTTCCAAGGTATCTGTCATTATCAGCACAATAGCCAGTTATGAGAACTGTGAGGGGGGTGCCATGCCACTCACCTTCCAAAGTATCTGTCATTATCAGCACAATAGCCAGTTATGAGGACTGTGAGGGGGGTGCCATGCCACTCACCTTCCAAGGTATCTGTCATTATCAGCACAATAGCCAGTTATGAGAACTGTGAGGGGGGTGCCATGCCACTCACCTTCCAAGGTATCTGTCATTATCAGCACAATAGCCAGTTATGAGGACTGTGAGGGGGGTGCCATGCCACTCACCTTCCAAGGTATCTGTCATTATCAGCACAATAGCCAGTTATGAGGACTGTGAGGGGGGTGCCATGCCACTCACCTTCCAAGGTATCTGTCATTATCAGCACAATAGCCAGTTATGAGAACTGTGAGGGGGGTGCCATGCCACTCACCTTCCAAGGTATCTGTCATTATCAGCACAATAGCCAGTTATGAGAACTGTGAGGGGGGTGCCATGCCACTCACCTTCCAAGGTATCTGTCATTATCAGCACAATAGCCAGTTATGAGAACTGTGAGGGGGGTGCCATGCCACTCACCTTCCAAGGTATCTGTCATTATCAGCACAATAGCCAGTTATGAGAACTGTGAGGGGGGTGCCATGCCACTCACCTTCCAAGGTATCTGTCATTATCAGCACAATAGCCAGTTATGAGAACTGTGAGGGGGGTGCCATGCCACTCACCTTCCAAGGTATCTGTCATTATCAGCACAATAGCCAGTTATGAGAACTGTGAGGGGGGTGCCATGCCACTCACCTTCCAAGGTATCTGTCATTATCAGCACAATAGCCAGTTATGAGAACTGTGAGGGGGGTGCCATGCCACTCACCTTCCAAGGTATCTGTCATTATCAGCACAATAGCCAGTTATGAGAACTGTGAGGGGGGTGCCATGCCACTCACCTTCCAAGGTATCTGTCATTATCAGCACAATAGCCAGTTATGAGGACTGTGAGGGGGGTGCCCGCCATGCCACTCACCTTCCAAGGTATCTGTCATTATCAGCACAATAGCCAGTTATGAGAACTGTGAGGGGGGTGCCATGCCACTCACCTTCCAAGGTATCTGTCATTATCAGCACAATAGCCAGTTATGAGGACTGTGAGGGGGGTGCCATGCCACTCACCTTCCAAGGTATCTGTCATTATCAGCACAATAGCCAGTTATGAGGACTGTGAGGGGGGTGCCCGCCATGCCACTCACCTTCCAAGGTATCTGTCATTATCAGCACAATAGCCAGTTATGAGGACTGTGAGGGGGGTGCCCGCCATGCCACTCACCTTCCAAGGTATCTGTCATTATCAGCACAATAGCCAGTTATGAGGACTGTGAGGGGGGTGCCATGCCACTCACCTTCCAAGGTATCTGTCATTATCAGCACAATAGCCAGTTATGAGGACTGTGAGGGGGGTGCCATGCCACTCACCTTCCAAGGTATCTGTCATTATCAGCACAATAGCCAGTTATGAGGACTGTGAGGGGGGTGCCCGCCATGCCACTCACCTTCCAAGGTATCTGTCATTATCAGCACAATAGCCAGTTATGAGGACTGTGAGGGGGGTGCCCGCCATGCCACTCACCTTCCAAGGTATCTGTCATTATCAGCACAATAGCCAGTTATGAGGACTGTGAGGGGGGTGCCCGCCATGCCACTCACCTTCCAAGGTATCTGTCATTATCAGCACAATAGCCAGTTATGAGGACTGTGAGGGGGGTGCCCGCCATGCCACTCACCTTCCAAGGTATCTGTCATTATCAGCACAATAGCCAGTTATGAGAACTGTGAGGGGGGTGCCCGCCATGCCACTCACCTTCCAAGGTATCTGTCATTATCAGCACAATAGCCAGTTATGAGGACTGTGAGGGGGGTGCCATGCCACTCACCTTCCAAGGTATCTGTCATTATCAGCACAATAGCCAGTTATGAGGACTGTGAGGGGGGTGCCATGCCACTCACCTTCCAAGGTATCTGTCATTATCAGCACAATAGCCAGTTATGAGGACTGTGAGGGGGGTGCCATGCCACTCACCTTCCAAGGTATCTGTCATTATCAGCACAATAGCCAGTTATGAGGACTGTGAGGGGGGTGCCATGCCACTCACCTTCCAAGGTATCTGTCATTATCAGCACAATAGCCAGTTATGAGGACTGTGAGGGGGGTGCCATGCCACTCACCTTCCAAGGTATCTGTCATTATCAGCACAATAGCCAGTTATGAGGACTGTGAGGGGGGTGCCATGCCACTCACCTTCCAAGGTATCTGTCATTATCAGCACAATAGCCAGTTATGAGGACTGTGAGGGGGGTGCCATGCCACTCACCTTCCAAGGTATCTGTCATTATCAGCACAATAGCCAGTTATGAGAACTGTGAGGGGGGTGCCATGCCACTCACCTTCCAAGGTATCTGTCATTATCAGCACAATAGCCAGTTATGAGGACTGTGAGGGGGGTGCCATGCCACTCACCTTCCAAGGTATCTGTCATTATCAGCACAATAGCCAGTTATGAGAACTGTGAGGGGGGTGCCATGCCACTCACCTTCCAAGGTATCTGTCATTATCAGCACAATAGCCAGTTATGAGGACTGTGAGGGGGGTGCCATGCCACTCACCTTCCAAGGTATCTGTCATTATCAGCACAATAGCCAGTTATGAGGACTGTGAGGGGGGTGCCATGCCACTCACCTTCCAAGGTATCTGTCATTATCAGCACAATAGCCAGTTATGAGGACTGTGAGGGGGGTGCCATGCCACTCACCTTCCAAGGTATCTGTCATTATCAGCACAATAGCCAGTTATGAGGACTGTGAGGGGGGTGCCATGCCACTCACCTTCCAAGGTATCTGTCATTATCAGCACAATAGCCAGTTATGAGAACTGTGAGGGGGGTGCCATGCCACTCACCTTCCAAGGTATCTGTCATTATCAGCACAATAGCCAGTTATGAGGACTGTGAGGGGGGTGCCATGCCACTCACCTTCCAAGGTATCTGTCATTATCAGCACAATAGCCAGTTATGAGAACTGTGAGGGGGGTGCCATGCCACTCACCTTCCAAGGTATCTGTCATTATCAGCACAATAGCCAGTTATGAGAACTGTGAGGGGGGTGCCATGCCACTCACCTTCCAAGGTATCTGTCATTATCAGCACAATAGCCAGTTATGAGAACTGTGAGGGGGGTGCCATGCCACTCACCTTCCAAGGTATCTGTCATTATCAGCACAATAGCCAGTTATGAGGACTGTGAGGGGGGTGCCATGCCACTCACCTTCCAAGGTATCTGTCATTATCAGCACAATAGCCAGTTATGAGGACTGTGAGGGGGGTGCCATGCCACTCACCTTCCAAGGTATCTGTCATTATCAGCACAATAGCCAGTTATGAGGACTGTGTGGGGGGTGCCATGCCACTCACCTTCCAAGGTATCTGTCATTATCAGCACAATAGCCAGTTATGAGAACTGTGAGGGGGGTGCCATGCCACTCACCTTCCAAGGTATCTGTCATTATCAGCACAATAGCCAGTTATGAGAACTGTGAGGGGGGTGCCATGCCACTCACCTTCCAAGGTATCTGTCATTATCAGCACAATAGCCAGTTATGAGGACTGTGAGGGGGGTGCCCGCCATGCCACTCACCTTCCAAGGTATCTGTCATTATCAGCACAATAGCCAGTTATGAGAACTGTGAGGGGGGTGCCCGCCATGCCACTCACCTTCCAAGGTATCTGTCATTATCAGCACAATAGCCAGTTATGAGAACTGTGAGGGGGGTGCCATGCCACTCACCTTCCAAGGTATCTGTCATTATCAGCACAATAGCCAGTTATGAGAACTGTGAGGGGGGTGCCCGCCATGCCACTCACCTTCCAAGGTATCTGTCATTATCAGCACAATAGCCAGTTATGAGAACTGTGAGGGGGGTGCCCGCCATGCCACTCACCTTCCAAGGTATCTGTCATTATCAGCACAATAGCCAGTTATGAGGACTGTGAGGGGGGTGCCATGCCACTCACCTTCCAAGGTATCTGTCATTATCAGCACAATAGCCAGTTATGAGGACTGTGTGGGGGGTGCCATGCCACTCACCTTCCAAGGTATCTGTCATTATCAGCACAATAGCCAGTTATGAGGACTGTGAGGGGGGTGCCATGCCACTCACCTTCCAAGGTATCTGTCATTATCAGCACAATAGCCAGTTATGAGGACTGTGAGGGGGGTGCCATGCCACTCACCTTCCAAGGTATCTGTCATTATCAGCACAATAGCCAGTTATGAGGACTGTGAGGGGGGTGCCATGCCACTCACCTTCCAAGGTATCTGTCATTATCAGCACAATAGCCAGTTATGAGAACAGGGGGGTGCCATGCCACTCACCTTCCAAGGTATCTGTCATTATCAGCACAATAGCCAGTTATGAGGACTGTGAGGGGGGTGCCATGCCACTCACCTTCCAAGGTATCTGTCATTATCAGCACAATAGCCAGTTATGAGGACTGTGAGGGGGGTGCCTCACCTTCCATGCCACTCACCTTCCAAGGTATCTGTCATTATCAGCACAATAGCCAGTTATGAGAACTGTGAGGGGGGTGCCATGCCACTCACCTTCCAAGGTATCTGTCATTATCAGCACAATAGCCAGTTATGAGGACTGTGAGGGGGGTGCCCGCCATGCCACTCACCTTCCAAGCCAGGTATCTGTCATTATCAGCACAATAGCCAGTTATGAGAGGACTGTGAGGGGGGTGCCCGCCATGCCACTCACCTTCCAAGGTATCTGTCATTATCAGCACAATAGCCAGTTATGAGGACTGTGAGGGGGGTGCCCGCCATGCCACTCACCTTCCAAGGTATCTGTCATTATCAGCACAATAGCCAGTTATGAGGACTGTGAGGGGGGTGCCATGCCACTCACCTTCCAAGGTATCTGTCATTATCAGCACAATAGCCAGTTATGAGAACTGTGAGGGGGGTGCCAGTGCCATGCCACTCACCTTCCAAGGTATCTGTCATTATCAGCACAATAGCCAGTTATGAGGACTGTGAGGGGGGTGCCATGCCACTCACCTTCCAAGGTATCTGTCATTATCAGCACAATAGCCAGTTATGAGAACTGTGAGGGGGGTGCCACTCACCTTCCAAAGTATCTGTCATTATCAGCACAATAGCCAGTTATGAGAAATGTGAGGGGGGTGCCATGCCACTCACCTTCCAAGGTATCTGTCATTATCAGCACAATAGCCAGTTATGAGAACTGTGAGGGGGGTGCCATGCCACTCACCTTCCAAGGTATCTGTCATTATCAGCACAATAGCCAGTTATGAGGACTGTGAGGGGGGTGCCATGCCACTCACCTTCCAAGGTATCTGTCATTATCAGCACAATAGCCAGTTATGAGGACTGTGAGGGGGGTGCCATGCCACTCACCTTCCAAGGTATCTGTCATTATCAGCACAATAGCCAGTTATGAGGACTGTGAGGGGGGTGCCATGCCACTCACCTTCCAAGGTATCTGTCATTATCAGCACAATAGCCAGTTATGAGGACTGTGAGGGGGGTGCCATGCCACTCACCTTCCAAGGTATCTGTCATTATCAGCACAATAGCCAGTTATGAGAACTGTGAGGGGGGTGCCATGCCACTCACCTTCCAAGGTATCTGTCATTATCAGCACAATAGCCAGTTATGAGAACTGTGAGGGGGGTGCCATGCCACTCACCTTCCAAGGTATCTGTCATTATCAGCACAATAGCCAGTTATGAGGACTGTGAGGGGGGTGCCATGCCACTCACCTTCCAAGGTATCTGTCATTATCAGCACAATAGCCAGTTATGAGAACTGTGAGGGGGGTGCCATGCCACTCACCTTCCAAGGTATCTGTCATTATCAGCACAATAGCCAGTTATGAGAACTGTGAGGGGGGTGCCATGCCACTCACCTTCCAAGGTATCTGTCATTATCAGCACAATAGCCAGTTATGAGAACTGTGAGGGGGGTGCCCGCCATGCCACTCACCTTCCAAGGTATCTGTCATTATCAGCACAATAGCCAGTTATGAGGACTGTGAGGGGGGTGCCCGCCATGCCACTCACCTTCCAAGGTATCTGTCATTATCAGCACTATAGCCAGTTATGAGAACTGTGAGGGGGGTGCCCGCCATGCCACTCACCTTCCAAGGTATCTGTCATTATCAGCACAATAGCCAGTTATGAGAACTGTGAGGGGGGTGCCCGCCATGCCACTCACCTTCCAAGGTATCTGTCATTATCAGCACAATAGCCAGTTATGAGAACTGTGAGGGGGGTGCCCGCCATGCCACTCACCTTCCAAGGTATCTGTCATTATCAGCACAATAGCCAGTTATGAGGACTGTGAGGGGGGTGCCATGCCACTCACCTTCCAAGGTATCTGTCATTATCAGCACAATAGCCAGTTATGAGAACTGTGAGGGGGGTGCCCGCCATGCCACTCACCTTCCAAGGTATCTGTCATTATCAGCACAATAGCCAGTTATGAGAACTGTGAGGGGGGTGCCCGCCATGCCACTCACCTTCCAAGGTATCTGTCATTATCAGCACAATAGCCAGTTATGAGGACTGTGAGGGGGGTGCCCGCCATGCCACTCACCTTCCAAGGTATCTGTCATTATCAGCACAATAGCCAGTTATGAGGACTGTGAGGGGGGTGCCCGCCATGCCACTCACCTTCCAAGGTATCTGTCATTATCAGCACAATAGCCAGTTATGAGGACTGTGAGGGGGGTGCCCGCCATGCCACTCACCTTCCAAGGTATCTGTCATTATCAGCACAATAGCCAGTTATGAGGACTGTGAGGGGGGTGCCCGCCATGCCACTCACCTTCCAAGGTATCTGTCATTATCAGCACAATAGCCAGTTATGAGAACTGTGAGGGGGGTGCCATGCCACTCACCTTCCAAAGTATCTGTCATTATCAGCACAATAGCCAGTTATGAGAACTGTGAGGGGGGTGCCATGCCACTCACCTTCCAAGGTATCTGTCATTATCAGCACAATAGCCAGTTATGAGAACTGTGAGGGGGGTGCCATGCCACTCACCTTCCAAGGTATCTGTCATTATCAGCACAATAGCCAGTTATGAGGACTGTGAGGGGGGTGCCATGCCACTCACCTTCCAAGGTATCTGTCATTATCAGCACAATAGCCAGTTATGAGAACTGTGAGGGGGGTGCCATGCCACTCACCTTCCAAGGTATCTGTCATTATCAGCACAATAGCCAGTTATGAGGACTGTGAGGGGGGTGCCATGCCACTCACCTTCCAAGGTATCTGTCATTATCAGCACAATAGCCAGTTATGAGAACTGTGAGGGGGGTGCCATGCCACTCACCTTCCAAGGTATCTGTCATTATCAGCACAATAGCCAGTTATGAGAACTGTGAGGGGGGTGCCCGCCATGCCACTCACCTTCCAAGGTATCTGTCATTATCAGCACAATAGCCAGTTATGAGAACTGTGAGGGGGGTGCCCGCCATGCCACTCACCTTCCAAGGTATCTGTCATTATCAGCACAATAGCCAGTTATGAGAACTGTGAGGGGGGTGCCATGCCACTCACCTTCCAAGGTATCTGTCATTATCAGCACAATAGCCAGTTATGAGGACTGTGAGGGGGGTGCCATGCCACTCACCTTCCAAGGTATCTGTCATTATCAGCACAATAGCCAGTTATGAGAACTGTGAGGGGGGTGCCATGCCACTCACCTTCCAAGGTATCTGTCATTATCAGCACAATAGCCAGTTATGAGGACTGTGAGGGGGGTGCCATGCCACTCACCTTCCAAGGTATCTGTCATTATCAGCACAATAGCCAGTTATGAGAACTGTGAGGGGGGTGCCATGCCACTCACCTTCCAAGGTATCTGTCATTATCAGCACAATAGCCAGTTATGAGGACTGTGAGGGGGGTGCCATGCCACTCACCTTCCAAGGTATCTGTCATTATCAGCACAATAGCCAGTTATGAGGACTGTGAGGGGGGTGCCATGCCACTCACCTTCCAAGGTATCTGTCATTATCAGCACAATAGCCAGTTATGAGGACTGTGAGGGGGGTGCCATGCCACTCACCTTCCAAGGTATCTGTCATTATCAGCACAATAGCCAGTTATGAGGACTGTGAGGGGGGTGCCATGCCACTCACCTTCCAAGGTATCTGTCATTATCAGCACAATAGCCAGTTATGAGAACTGTGAGGGGGGTGCCATGCCACTCACCTTCCAAGGTATCTGTCATTATCAGCACAATAGCCAGTTATGAGAACTGTGAAGGGGGTGCCATGCCACTCACCTTCCAAGGTATCTGTCATTATCAGCACAATAGCCAGTTATGAGGACTGTGAGGGGGGTGCCATGCCACTCACCTTCCAAGGTATCTGTCATTATCAGCACAATAGCCAGTTATGAGGACTGTGAGGGGGGGTGCCATGCCACTCACCTTCCATATCAGCACAATAGCCAGTTATGAGAACTGTGAGGGGGGTGCCATGCCACTCACCTTCCAAGGTATCTGTCATTATCAGCACAATAGCCAGTTATGAGAACTGTGAGGGGGGTGCCATGCCACTCACCTTCCAATGGTATCTGTCATTATCAGCACAATAGCCAGTTATGAGAACTGTGAGGGGGGTGCCATGCCACTCACCTTCCAAGGTATCGGTGTCAAGGTATCTGTCATTATCAGCACAATAGCCAGTTATGAGGACTGTGAGGGGGGTGCCATGCCACTCACCTTCCAAGGTATCTGTCATTATCAGCACAATAGCCAGTTATGAGGACTGTGAGGGGGGTGCCATGCCACTCACCTTCCAAGGTATCTGTCATTATCAGCACAATAGCCAGTTATGAGGACTGTGAGGGGGGTGCCATGCCACTCACCTTCCAAGGTATCTGTCATTATCAGCACAATAGCCAGTTATGAGAACTGTGAGGGGGGTGCCATGCCACTCACCTTCCAAGGTATCTGTCATTATCAGCACAATAGCCAGTTATGAGAACTGTGAGGGGGGTGCCATGCCACTCACCTTCCAAGGTATCTGTCATTATCAGCACAATAGCCAGTTATGAGAACTGTGAGGGGGGTGCCATGCCACTCACCTTCCAAGGTATCTGTCATTATCAGCACAATAGCCAGTTATGAGAACTGTGAGGGGGGTGCCATGTGCCACTCACCTTCCAAAGTATCTGTCATTATCAGCACAATAGCCAGTTATGAGAACTGTGAGGGGGGTGCCATGCCACTCACCTTCCAAGGTATCTGTCATTATCAGCACAATAGCCAGTTATGAGAACTGTGAGGGGGGTGCCATGCCACTCACCTTCCAAGGTATCTGTCATTATCAGCACAATAGCCAGTTATGAGAACTGTGAGGGGGGTGCCATGCCACTCACCTTCCAAGGTATCTGTCATTATCAGCACAATAACAAGGGAGGTTCCACTGTGTGATAATGCTGTGCAATACAGTATGTGGAGATGTGTGAAGGTCTTCTATGGGAGGTTCCACTGTATGATAATGCTGTGCAATACAGTATGTGGAGATGTGTGAAGGTCTTCTATGGGAGGTTCCACTGTATGATAATGCTGTGCAATACAGTATGTGGAGATGTGTGAAGGTCTTCTATGGGAGGTTCCACTGTATGATAATGCTGTGCAATACAGTATGTGGAGATGTGTGAAGGTCTTCTATGGGAGGTTCCACTGTATGATAATGCTGTGCAATACAGTATGTGGAGATGTGTGAAGGTCTTCTATGGGAGGTTCCACTGTATGATAATGCTGTGCAATACAGTATGTGGAGATGTGTGAAGGTCTTCTATGGGAGGTTCCACGGTATGATAATGCTGTGCAATACAGTATGTGGAGATGTGTGAAGGTCTTTTAAGGGAGGTTCCACTGTATGATAATGCTGTGCAATACAGTACACACATGTGGAGATGTGTGAAGAATGGCAGATGAAACTTTGGGGTCACCAAATGTTCTCACTTTGTCATGCACATGCACACTATTTTGAATCTCTGTAAATCCCTGCAAAGAGCCGTACCATCACCAATCTGTATGGACCAGCTGGGTCAATAATCAACTCAAGACAATATTTAACAAGTGCAACGCCGGGCGGCTGCAAAGTCCACTCGCAGCATCGCAGAGGTACTCCGAAATCAGAATGTGTCGGCTGTACACATACATAAAAAGGCATAAAAACAGCACGTAACTACATAAAAAGGCATCAAAACAGCACGTAACTGAATAGTTTTTTTTATATATAGCCTTGGGGTTCGGACCCATGATTTGAGCGCGTGCGATCATGCGCACACGCTCGCACAGAATAATTAATGACAACTGTGTTATAGACCATTCATCAAAAAATGTTGTGAAAAAAACTGTATTAAAATACATGCAAAAGTTCGCGAGATATTAGCGATTATGTGTTTCGGGGTTTGAACCCCATAACTGGCGCGACCTTTGACCTTAATGTAAAACTAAATACATCAGTGGATAGCTTGCATCTTGGCAAACTAGTATACCAAAGTTTGATGATGATAGACTGAATAGTTTTTGAGAAAAACGGACGAATAGGCGGACGGACGGAGGCATGCCGGACGGACGGACGGACGGACGGACACCGGACGGATGGACCAGACAAAAACAATAGCCTTATATACCTGCATTCAGTGCACTCTCTGTTCATCTCTGTCTTCTCTGTTCATCTCTGTTCATCTCTGTCTTCTCTATTCATCTCTGTTCTTCTCTGTTCATCTCTGTTCATCTCTGTCTTCTCTGTTCATCTCTGTCTTTGTTCATATCTGTCTTCTCTGTTCATCTCTGTCTTCTCTGTTCATCTCTGTTCATCTCTGTCTCTGTTCATATCTGTCTTCTCTGTTCATCTCTGTTCGTCTCTGTCTTCTCTGTTCATCTCTGTTCATCTCTGTTCTTCTCTGTTCATCTCTGTTCATCTCTGTCTTCTCTGTTCATCTCTGTTCTTCTCTGTTCATCTCTGTTCATCTCTGTTCATCTCTGTCTTCTCTGTTCATCTCTGTCTTCTTCTCTGTTCATCTCTGTTCATCTCTGTCTTCTGCGATCTCTGTTCATCTCTGTTCATATCTGTCTTCTCACTGTGCTCTCTGTTCATCTCTGTTCATCTCTGTCTTCTCTGTTCAGGGAGCGGCGTTGCCCGCAGAATGTTTAACGTGCGCAAACTGATTGAGCTGCCTTACCACCTGGCGCTCAGCGATCGCTGGGACGACTTCCACTCCACGGTGGTCTGTAACGCCGAGTGGCTGGCCGCCTCCTGCCAGACCCTGGGGGTTGTGGCTCTGCTGCAGCAGCTGAAGGGTATGCTGGGTCGTAACTATGACGACATGGAGGACGAGGAGGTCAAGGTCAAGGTCAAGGACGTGATGCTGGTGGAGGCCATCTTGAAACTGGCCATTGACGACATCAGGAGGGACCCTTCATCCTTGCCCCTACAGGTGGACCGCTTTCTGCCTTCTTGTCTGTCTGTCTGGCTGTCTCTGTCTGTCTGTCTGGCTTTGTCATTGGAATGGTTTACTATGTTCTTCTTCTGCTAGACAGACAGTCTGTGTCTGTCTGGCTTTCTGTCTGTCTGTCTGGCTGGCTGTCTCTGTCTGTCTGGCTGTCTCTGTCTGTCTGGCTGTCTCTGTCTGTCTGGCTTTCTGTCATTGGAATGGTTTACTATCTTCTTCTTCTGCTACTTCTTCTTCCGGTTGGGGATGTTTATCCTGCCCCATGCCCAAAGTCAGTTAGGCCATCACTACAAGGGGTCTGAAGGAATACTATTATTATGTTGAATTATGAATGTGATTGTGTTGAATTGTGAATGTTGTTATGTTAGGCCCTCACTACAAGGGGTCAAAGGACATGGAAGACTTGGTAATTGTGAATGTTGTTATTGTGTTGAATTGTGACAGTTATTGTTGTGTTATTTTAGATCCTGGGTCAGTTAGGCCCTCACTACAAGGGGTCAGAGGGCATGGAAGACTTGGTTCGGCAATGCCAGGCCCACCTCTCCAGCATAGCTCAGCCCATGTTTGTTCCCCTCAACAACTTCATGCCTGCCCCGGGGGGACTGCTGCTGACATCTGTCAACACCAGGCTGTTTATCAACGGTAAGTGTCATCATCATCGTCACCATCCTCATCCTCATCCTCATCATCATCACCATCATCATCGTCATCATCATCACCATCATCATCACCATCATCGTCATCCTCATCATCCTCGTCATCGTCATCATCATCACCACCGTCATTGTCATCATCATCACCATCATCATCATCATCATCATCATCACCATCATCATCATCATCATCATCATCATCATTGTCATTATCATCATCTTTGTCATTGTCATCATCATCATCATTATCTTCATCATCATCATCATCATCACCATCATCATCATCATCATCATCATCATCTCATTGTCATCATCATCATCATCATCATCATCATTATCATCATCATTATCATCATCATTATCATCATCATCATCATCATCTCCACCACTATGTTGACAGGTGCTGACAGACAACCCACCCCAGGCATATTAGTGGACAATGTGAAGCGATGTCTGCTGGTGTTGGAATGGAACGCCAACAGTAAGCCAGACAATCTGGTGGTGATGGATTACGACAATGCGGGGGTGGTCATTGCCAGGGAAAAACTGCCCTTCTACGTCCACACCTTCCACCTCATCTCCAAGAATAGGTCAGTCAATGTATCTGTCTCTGTCTCTGTCTCTGCCTGTGACTCTGTGTTGTCTCCAACAAATACAGCTGCTCAGCTCATCCTTACCTTAGGAAGAAAATGTTTGATCGTGTTAGCCCTCTTCTCCACTCTCTGCACTGGCTACCTGTCGCAGACAGAATTGAATATAAGCTGCTCCATCGTACCTCTGCGACACAATGTCCATCTGTATGCCAGCTCACACACTATGTTCAGTTTCTGACCCTCCTTCAATCTGTTCTATTTTGCTGTTTCAGGACCAACTGCTTGGAACACACTTCCTCTCTCCCTGTGTCAGCAATCAGTGTCTCTACCTCATCAATAAAGTTCACAGCCTTCCTTTTTATCTCCCCTGTCTCTGTTGTGTGTGTTTTAAATGTTTATTTTTGCCTTCTGTTTTATGTCGCATGTATCCTCTCCACTGTTCTGTTCACCCTGTACACAGATGACTGTCAAGGTACTGTCCTCTCTCCTGTTCTGTTCACAAATGACTGTCAAGGTACTGTCCTCTCTCCTGTTCTGTTCACCCTGTTCACAAATGACTGTCAATGTACTGTCCTCTCTCCTGTTCTGTTCACAAATGACTGTCAAGGTACTGTCCTCTCTCCTGTTCTGTTCACAGATGACTGTCAAGGTACTGTCCTCTCTCCTGTTCTGTTCACAGATGACTGTCAAGGTACTGTCCTCTCTCCTGTTCTGTTCACAAATGACTGTCAAGGTACTGTCCTCTCTCCTGTTCTGTTCACAAATGACTGTCAAGGTACTGTCCTCTCTCCTGTTCTGTACACAGATGACTGTCAAGGTACTGTCCTCTCTCCTGTTCTGTACACAAATGACTGTCAAGGTACTGTCCTCTCTCCTGTTCTGTACACAAATGACTGTCAAGTTACTGTCCTCTCTCCTGTTCTGTACACAAATGACTGTCAAGGTACTGTCCTCTCTCCTGTTCTGTACACAAATGACTGTCAAGGTACTGTCCTCTCTCCTGTTCTGTACACAAATGACTGTCAAGGTACTGTCCTCTCTCCTGTTCTGTACACAAATGACTGTCAAGGTACTGTCCTCTCTCCTGTTCTGTACACAAATGACTGTCAAGGTACTGTCCTCTCTCCTGTTCTGTTCACAAATGACTGTCAAGGTACTGTCCTCTCTCCTGTTCTGTTCACCCTGTTCACAAATGACTGTCAAGGTACTGTCCTCTCTCCTGTTCTGTTCACCCTGTTCACAAATGACTGTCAAGGTACTGTCCTCTCTCCTGTTCTGTACACAGATGACTGTCAAGGTACTGTCCTCTCTCCTGTTCTGTTCACCCTGTTCACAAATGACTGTCAAGGTACTGTCCTCTCTCCTGTTCTGTACACAAATGACTGTCAAGGTACTGTCCTCTCTCCTGTTCTGTACACAAATGACTGTCAAGGTACTGTCCTCTCTCCTGTTCTGTTCACCCTGTTCACAAATGACTGTCAAGGTACTGTCCTCTCTCCTGTTCTGTTCACCCTGTTCACAAATGACTGTCAAGGTACTGTCCCCTGTCCTGTTCTGTACACAAATGACTGTCAAGGTACTGTCCTCTCTCCTGTTCTGTTCACCCTGTTCACAAATGACTGTCAATGTACTGTCCTCTCTCCTGTTCTGTACACAAATGACTGTCAAGGTACTGTCCTCTCTCCTGTTCTGTTCACAAATGACTGTCAAGGTACTGTCCTCTCTCCTGTTCTGTACACAAATGACTGTCAAGGTACTGTCCTCTCTCCTGTTCTGTACACAAATGACTGTCAAGGTACTGTCCTCTCTCCTGTTCTGTACACAAATGACTGTCAAGGTACTGTCCTCTCTCCTGTTCTGTACACAAATGACTGTCAAGGTACTGTCCTCTCTCCTGTTCTGTTCACCCTGTTCACAAATGACTGTCAAGGTACTGTCCTCTCTCCTGTTCTGTACACAAATGACTGTCAAGGTACTGTCCTCTCTCCTGTTCTGTTCACCCTGTTCACAAATGACTGTCAAGGTACTGTCCTCTCTCCTGTTCTGTACACAAATGACTGTCAAGGTACTGTCCTCTCTCCTGTTCTGTTCACCCTGTTCACAAATGACTGTCAAGGTACTGTCCTCTCTCCTGTTCTGTTCACAAATGACTGTCAAGGTACTGTCCTCTCTCCTGTTCTGTACACAAATGACTGTCAAGGTACTGTCCTCTCTCCTGTTCTGTACACAAATGACTGTCAAGGTACTGTCCTCTCTCCTGTTCTGTTCACCCTGTTCACAAATGACTGTCAAGGTACTGTCCTCTCTCCTGTTCTGTACACAAATGACTGTCAAGGTACTGTCCTCTCTCCTGTTCTGTTCACAAATGACTGTCAAGGTACTGTCCTCTCTCCTGTTCTGTTCACCCTGTTCACAAATGACTGTCAAGGTACTGTCCTCTCTCCTGTTCTGTACACAAATGACTGTCAAGGTACTGTCCTCTCTCCTGTTCTGTACACAGATGACTGTCAAGGTACTGTCCTCTCTCCTGTTCTGTACACAAATGACTGTCAAGGTACTGTCCTCTCTCCTGTTCTGTACACAAATGACTGTCAAGGTACTGTCCTCTCTCCTGTTCTGTACACAAATGACTGTCAAGGTACTGTCCTCTCTCCTGTTCTGTTCACCCTGTTCACAAATGACTGTC